>OY796851.1:28261503-28769000 GCA_963680765.1 Agrochola lychnidis
GAGTTTCTTGCCGGCTCTTCTCCATAGGAAGCGATCAATTGGAACCGTGCACCTAGCTTCTGACGTTTCATAAGTGCCCTTGTAGGTTTATGTGAAATAAAATATTTTGATTTTGATTTTGATCATGGCTATGTTCGACGGTATCTAACATCCCACTCTATCGTACCCTATATTCTGATTCCTTATTTATTCAAACAGACTGAAAATCATATTAACTGCGTGTCCAGGATAAAATATACCAGTAGCGTAACATGCTCAGCTTTCGTAAGTACGCTGAGCGAACGCCACAGTAACCCCATTCCTTTACGAGTACCGCGGGTAACGATAACTATCTCAAATAATATATATCACGAATATAATTTATACTCAAAATTATATATTGCAATAATAAATTAAAGTTTGGAAATAATTCCGTTTACAGAGACAGAATAATAAGATAATAAAACCACAATAAAACTATCGTAGCTATGCCATTTATGTTTCGGACAGTTGAAATTGATTTAGATTTGAACGTGTAAACCTCGAAACACCACTAGTGGAGCAAAACATTTGTGACAGGTCTTTAATTCATAACTGTCACTGAAAAACTATTTTTTCACAAGTCACTCTGCTTAGTGAAAACAACCTTAGTGGTTTATGAAACACTAGCTTCCGCCAGCGGCTTCGCCCGCGTGATATCTTTATAAATTATAGCCTATGTTACTCAGTGATAATAAAGCATTCTTAATGTGAAAGAATTCTTAAAATCGGTCCAGCAGTTTTTGAGTTTATTCATTACAAACACAAAAAATCAAATCTTTTCTCTTTATAATATTATTAGTTTAGATAAATCTGATCATTCTCAAGCTAAGCCTGATCATACCTATCTACACACACAATTCCACAGAACCAACGTTTTACAAATCCCGTACATAATAACACCCCCAATTTGACTTTAAAAACAACTCAAGCACCTATAACTCAAGGAAAAAACACACTGAAAACAACTTTAAAGACTATTTAGCGCAGGCATTCAGCGCGTCCTACTGATAGTATTGCAAAGCGAGATAGGCATCTGTTTATTACATTGATGACACGAATGTCGGGCAGACTGTGACTTGCTTCCCTACATCGAACGTTGTTTAGACATTGTTGGTTTTAGCTTGGCGTCAGTGAAATTCTTGATATTAGATTTTAGATTACTAGCTGCGCCCAGCGGTTTCTCCATTCCGTGGGAATATCGGGATAAAAAGTTTTACCGTGAAAGCGTAACAAACAAACTCACTTTCGCATTTATAATATTAAAAGTTAGGTTATCTGTACGTATATTTGCATGAGATTATTATGTAACTTATACGTATGGTTAAAGACGATATATATACTGTCGGATTGGCGATTGGAATTTCGTAGGGTCCATTTTAGTTCCATGTTTGTTTTTCTCTTGAGCCAGATGATTCTCTTACACATATTAGGCGGGAGAACAGTGAAGACAGAAGCCACCTGCTACTATCGTCTAACATACTCCTACATGTCTAGCAAATAAGTTTTAAAGCTGAATTCTCATCCTTGGAAAATAAACTCAGTGAACCCTTACAATCGTATTTAGTCTCACTAAAATCTTAACAATGGTGCCGATTCTCTTGTACACCGAACTAAACTAACTAAACTATCACTAAAATTCCTTAGTTTTGACTATGCGAATCTCAAAGCTATTCTGCAAAAAAATTCTCTAAATTTAAAAATAATTTTGACACATCTAAATCGAATTTGACAACCGCGACTCCACACGTGATACCTTACCACGTGACTCTTTTTAGAGCCGGAGGCGCGCATGGGGGGGCAGCCTCGACGTATTTTATATGGATTTTTCACTTTTTGTGTGGAAAATAAGAAAAAATATTACCTACATGTAGAGTGTTAGGGGTTTAAAGGATTTATAAAGGGTGTCGAAATTTTCATTATTTTTGCGATTGGACCCACCGTTTTCGAGATATAAGCAAAAGAAAAAAAAATATTCAGTACTGTTTTTTCATCTGAAGTCGAGGTGTTTGTGTGAATTTTAGTTCAAGACAACCAATTTTATTCCACATGTTTTTAGTCGCGATTAAAAATAGTCATATTTAGTTAGAAAATCTAAATTTTAGGTTAAAAACGTCAAATTCAGAATAGCAAAATATAATTAAGTTGTTGTTAAAAAATATAGTTAAGTTGTGTCACTTTAGTCTATTTCAGAATGGAAAATCGTCGTTTGACAGGAATAAACTAAATTTTGGTGATTTTTAGTTTAGTTTAGAGGCATTTGTGACAAGAGAATCAGCACCAATGTCCTTTTATTAGTATTCTCTAAATGAAAAATAAATACGTCGGTAATATAAATACTTGGAATCGTAAATGTCCAAAGACAAACATTATGTGCATACGGTATTAAGACGAAATACTTTGGTACTCACTATTAAATTGTTCCCATACCAAACTGTTGATCGAACAGTTCATGTTATACCAGTTATTATATTCAAGAACGTAACGTTTTCTAAAGAGACCCAAAAGAAGTCGACTGGATAGGAAGACTGTCAATCGGGTGATCGGGTATTACGTTTGGAAGGGGTCATATCCAGCGATAGCTACCGAGGGAGGAGCTAGGCAGTGGGCGAGCAAGGAAACGAGTTGTTTGGTCGACGTCCCATTTCTAACTAAACTGAACTAGTACAATGTATGTTATGTATTAAGTATACTTAATATAGAATAAGTACGTACTCGTGCTACTTCATTACCCTCTAATCTGTCGGGAGGTATTAAAAGTATCCTATTTTCATGATACCGTATGGGCAACTTAATTGTTTATCAAAGCGACTAAACCAATACTTGTTCATTGACAGTAGTATGAAATTAATATAAAACACGGCAAATTGAGGTAGAGTATCAATTTGATACACAATTAATTTCCCTGACTGTACCTTTTTTTTGGTTGGAAAATTATGAAATAACTTCTCCCGCTCTGGGCGGAGCGGGAGGGCGTGTCAGACTCTTACTGACTAAAATCCACCCGTGTTCCTTCAGTTGCCATGTTGCCGGGGGCCACGATCTTCCTTTCGGACTACTTCGCAACCCCAGCAAGCATCGGTCCTAGCGGACCTCGTCAGATTACCGTCAAATTACTATATAACACGGCAAATTGAGGCAGAGTGTCAATTTGCTACACAACTAATTTCCCGGAATGTACCTACCTGTACAAGAAATGTTCTGAAATCATTCAGTTTGACCATTGAGAGTAGAATAAACACCCTCATTTTCTCACCGATTCCCTGTAGATCCAGCTTCGTTTACATATAATAATTAATATTTAGTACTCTGCATAGCAAATACATCGTAAAAACTCTATCTAGATCGATAGATTGGAGGAAAAGCTAGCTTTCTAGGTTCTAAGTGTCATTAAGTAGGCGTTATCGCGCCATCTTTGTGGATAGCCGAGTTTGTCACATTCTCAATAACGCTACTGTGTTATAGATTCTGATAGGCTTCTATGAGTGTGATAGGATGTTAATAGGCTATCAGGGGTATCTTTGTTTGTTCGTGTAGATGGGTTTGAGAACTTTGTAAGTTAAGCTGCGGTTGATGAGATCGGTTAGTAGATGGGTGAACATATTTTTTGTTATAGTGACTGCTTTTGGAAAGCATACTGTCAGTCCTTTTTTCTTTTGGATGCATACGACATCGACATCGACAGTCCTTACGGGTATTGCTGAGCATTAGTTAACGATTTCTAAAGAGTGAGACATCAAAAAGAAAGAAACACATTAGAAATAACAAGTATGTTTATGTCGAAACAATAATGGGACCTAGGTGATGTTACAGTTGCGTTACTTTTCGTAAAGGTATAAATCTTACTTCTTAACATCAGTTAAAAGATAGTAACCGGAAACACATACGAACAAAGCAAATTAATATAAATCGTGGAAAAAGGGATAGAACCTCTCTTTTAATATGATAATTTACCTTTTTATTATTAAATCAAATCAGTTAAGGCGGCTCCATAAAATGTATCACAATGCCCACACAAAATCGTAAACTTTTGTTCTAAAACACAAATTTTGTTCAACACAGTACTATTCATCATCATAAAAAGAAATTCTTGACAAGTTGCCGACGGTAACTATGCCACATACAAACCAGACTATTTTGACAGACGGCGGAAATACGAACTAAAGTAAAATGTACTGACTTTGACATAAAACTGACATTTTTGTAGTTACTACTAGCGCTACCGTCAAGTGCCAAGAAATACTAGGCGTACAATATTTTCCCACACACCGCTTTTGTGTGAAAACATTAATCACCCATTCAAAGTTGTATGATACGCCATCACTATGGGAAAATAAAAAACCCGCGATTCCATATTTAAAAAAACGTTTTTTCTAAAATAACTTGACACTGTTTCGTTTAAAAAGTTTAAACTAAAACAAAGTAGTTTATTGCCGTCATTTTATTTTCCTATTGCCATTACTTTTGGCTAAAACAGATTATGTGAAAACGGAAAAGCAGAATTAGTGTTAAATGAATTGGTGTTAATTTAATTTAAATAACATCTGTGTGAATAATTTCACTTTCTATTGACTTTTACGAAAACAGAGTGTCAAGCTATTAATTACAGACAAGCCGGAAAAGTAAACTCGTGGAAAGTGTCTTTTAATCACTTTTAATCTTGAATATAATAATAATAATTAAAACGTGGTAAAAATACTAAATGTTAATTACAAGAAAGTGTTAAGTTACACGTAGCTTAATGAGTTTTATGGACTAGACATCCGAAATTTGTCATGAATTGTCATCATTCATTATATACTGGAGTTAATCAATAAAAATAAGCCCCCATTTATACAAATACATACATACACTCACGCCTTCTTCACTAGGAGGACATATAGTGACCACGGATATCTATGACAGTGACCTTATTGGTGGTGATGTTCTTCAGAAAGGTCAGGTGCGTAGTATTCACAACCGGCGCGCGGCGTGCGTGCCTAACCAGACGTATGTTCCTAAACGAAGCAAAAGGAGTATGTAAGCTCGTAGCACGTATCGTTCTGTAGTTTATACCTACCCCCATGAGAAAAAGCAGTTATATCATTAAATAAATCTAACAGTTATTCAAAACCTACCAAGAAATTAACTGAATAATATGGAAAGTAACCTCCTCCTGCCAGCTAATAAACTAAAGAACTTCAATCTGATTCGCAGGCAGATTAATGATCCCAGTAAGACATTATAAATGTCTGACACAGTTTGATCACAAAACTTTTAACAATTTTTTTTGAAAATCCACTAATTTTTCATGTGAATCACAACGGATGTGTGCGCGGCCTACATTCTTGAGGCACATAGGCTTTTTATCCTGAATCCCACGCAGGCAGAGCCGCGGGTAAAAGCTACTTATAAATAATGACGCTACATTAAATCCGCTAGGCGTTCTCTAGGTCAATTCATAACATGAATGGCACATAATTTAAAAACTCATTACACTACTTTAGACCGGTTGTGTCGGGTAAATAAGTGTATTTTTCGCATCAAAACGCGGAAGGCATGTGATGTGGAAAATTATTTACATAAAATAAATTGATTTCGATCGGTATTTGAACGATAAGAGAGTACAAGTATTATTAATGGCTAACGCTGTACTTGAACAAAGTTTCTGGCGCCAGTTCTTACAGATTATGTTGCTGGGATATCGCAGCACTGGGTGTAGACCAAACATGGTACTTGGTTCTTAGAGCCTAAACCTACACTTCGCAAAAGATTGATGGAATAAGATATGTAAATTGGTAAAAAAATATCCCAGGTGGTATAATATCAGTTTTTTTTCGGCCACTGCTGAAATTAGACCCTTCTAAAGCACAAGGGGTCCAGACAAGTGGCAATTGCTTTCAAAACGTTTCGTATTTCTACAAGGACTTTCAACAAGATTGACATGAACTTCGGTAGCTTAAGATATTTTAATACATTTTTTACTTATCCATCATCGTTATCTAAACTAAATACATCCTAATTAATATTATAAATGCGAAAGTGAGTTTGTTTGTTTGTTACGCTTTCACGCTGAAACGGCTGAACAGATTTGGATGAAATTTGCTACATGGGTAGACCATGACCTGGATTAGGACATAAGATATCTTTAATCTCGATATTCTCACGGGATCGAGATATATGCGGGTGAAACCGCGGGACGCAGCTAGTATTTTTATAAATAAAGAGAAAAGATTACGAATGAGTTTATTACGCTTTCATAAAATGGCTGAACGGATTTGGATGAAATTTGGCACATGGGTATACCATGATCTGAGTTAGGATATGGGATACTTTTTATCCCGATATTTCCACGTGATCGAGACTTATGCAGTGAAACAGTAAAGTCACTTTGTCTAGGCCGTCAGTACAATGAGTTGCCAAAGAAAATACAGCCACAGTCACCAAGTAGTTATTAAGCAGTTCAATTATATTTATAACGTAACTCATAATCACCAAGTAGTTATTAAGCAGTTCAATTATATTTATAACGTAACTCAGTCACCAAGTAGTTATTAAGCAGTTCAATTATATTTATAACATAACTCAATCACCAAGTAGTTATTAAACAGTTCAATTATACTTATAACGTAACTTTTAAGTGAAAGTCAGGGTTAGACTTTCATGTGCAGTAAAACTCGATTGCAAGGAAATAGGTTAACATTAAACTCGTAATGTATCGATAACCACCTGTCATTGGAACTGCTATTGTAATGGTTATAACTGGTTCCGGTTATTTATCGGATAATTGAATGGGCTGTGCACTTAGGTAGGCTACCGATCGGTACGTAAATAATCGCACGAGCTTTCATCATCAGCCTATAATGTCCCCACCCCCCGGACACAGGCCTCCTCTCTGTGAGAGGGAGTGGGCCGTAATCCACCACGCGGGCCCAGTGCGGGTTGATAGATGTCACATGTTTTCGAATTTTTGGTTCTAGGACATACCGGTTTCCTCACGATGTTTTCCTTCACCGTTTTGAGAGCAGTGGTGATGAAATAATTTAGGTACACAAAGTAAAGCGCCTGTTTGGGTTCGAACCTACGACCTACAACTCGTAAGTCGCGGCCGTTACCATTGGGTCACCACTGCTCTTAAAGCCATATCTCATTAGTTTGAATTTGTCTCATACTATTTGGTATCTCAAACGTTCTGGGGGTCTACCACCAGCTCATAAAGCAGTATTATTTTAATATTACTTCAGTGTGGGAAAGAGATGAAGCTCTACAGGACGTGTAGCTTCATCTTTTTCTCCCACTGAAGTAATATTAAATTATAATATTGATTAATATTGATTCTTCTCTCTCAGCAGTACGCACAATGTAAGAATAGCTCATCCCGTGGCCCGTCGGAAACTGTTCAAAATCACTGCCTGGTGCACCGGACGATTTTAAGCGTTGTCGCTCGTGAAGGCTTTTGTGGTTATATAGGTTTTATTAAATTCTTATGGCGCCATTTACGAAAATATTTATACAGTAGTGGATAGCCTACTTTCTGACTTGATTATAAAATATCAGATCGAATCATTGATTTTCTGAAAGATCTGAACAATGGACGCTGTCTATAAACTACGTAATTTCATACACGTAGTTAAAATAACAGCAAGTACTGAGTAGAAGTCTTTAAGACTTTCTCATAAACAAAACGCCTGCCCACCAAGAAAATACACCAACCTAATCACACCAAGCCACTTCTTACAACAGCAAAAGCCATCAAACAAACAATTTTGTCATTATTTAAACAAAACGCACCAATCACTGTGCGCGTAGAAACCGGAAAAAACCGGTAAATACCAGTTATTGTCTCATTATACGTGCTTTCGCATTTTATAAGCAAAAACCGTGTGTGATAGATAGATTTGAACTTGAAGCAATGATTTATTTGATTCTATTGACGTTCGTACTGACGGCTAATATGGGAGTTGGCTGGAGAATCTATCAAGGGCTGACACTTGTTTAAGGCAAGTTGTAAAAGTGTCTATTAAGGGCCCTGAGGCTATATTGTGGTGGTTTCAGTGGCTACAAATGAAGTAATTGAATTTTATGTGGCAGATCCTTTAGGATTGTGGTTTGATTTGTGGAGATCGATATTGATAGTGGTTGCTGTTTGTATCTTTCGCAAGAGTTCCGCGTTCACTTTATTTGCACAAACATCACGTACAGTTTCCTCTTCAATATTCATCGTACTTTTAACTTTAGCTTTTTGTATATATCTTCTCTACGCAATCTGTCACCGATCTGAACATTTCCATCTTACAAGATTCCCTCCACTCACCTACCTAAACAAGTTCAACTCTTAATACAAAAAAAAAAACTAAGAAAGGAAGTGGACAAGTGTTAATCAAGTAAACAGCAACACTCTCTGAGCAATCACATGGAATAAGTGCCAAGAAAACCGCAGTAACGAGATGGAGGTACAAAAAACTATTGCCATATCAAAGGAGAGCTTTCTAACTTAACTACTCGAAGAATGCAAAGTTTAATTGTGGAGAAAACTTAATAACATCACTCGGTTCCGCAAATGGCCGCTCACGGATGATGGAAGAATGGATGTGGTATTCAAGTTCAAGTTATTTATTTCATAACAAAAATACATTTGTGTCGAAATATCTGCACAGTAAGTATACAAAATAAACAATTACAATTATTTACAATACAAGCAACCTCGTCCCTCACCCATCATAGAAATTAGAACGTCTATCGAATTATCAACATTAACATCATCGCATGCATGTATAACAAAGTCAAAAAGCAACGAGTCCACATATTGATTTTAGTTTAATTTAATACTAGTTTTAAGATTTAACCGAAACGTAACAAATTAGTGATGCGCGGTGTGCGATGTGTGTGCGTTGTTTTAATATTGCAACTAATTTTGTACGCCATACATGGCAAAACATGTAGCCACCTCATATTAATATTAATCTTTATATATATAATTCTTCTGTGAGTGTGTATGTCACTGAACTTCTCTCAAACGACTGGACCGATTTTGATGAAATTTTTTGTGTGTGTTCAAGGGGATCTGGGAATGGTTTAGATTCACAATTGGAACTGGTAGGTGGCGCTGCGATCAAGTTCTAGAGAAACAAGACAACGTCTGTCCGGTCATCTAGTTAATTATAAGACCTTTATGTACTCATGTTTTACAAAATAAATATTATCTTATCTTATCTTAGTAAACGAAGTAAAATGCAGAATTGTTTTTGAGAGTGATTTCTGAAGATTTTGAGGAAATTAATTATTTGATTGACTATGACGACAATTTACGAACATTTAGTTTTTAGACTCAGTGGAACGCTGGAATTGTGTCCACAATTTTAAATAGCCCTGACACAAGATTTGAATTAAATAGATTTATTTTTATAACATAACTTAACACTTTGAAGGACAGTACACGAGACACAATAGAAGTTTTATTGTTATGACGCCTATGGGCATATAGTGTCCTTCAAAGTATTAATATTGTAAAACATTTTTTTTAATTTTTTTTAATTTATTTATATGATCATTTACGCGGCTGTTAGTACTTAGCCACGAGGAGCTCGTGGCTAAGTACTAACAGCCGCTCGGGTCGATCTGTCAGGTTAAGCTACGCTTGCCGGGGTTGGTCCGTGGATGGGTGACCATTTCTACATACCGAGACTCCTCCGTGCCTCGGAAAGCACGTTAAGCCGTTGGTCCCGGCTGTCATTCGTGGATCTTTGACAGTCGTTAAGGGTCGTCAGAAGCCCGAAAGTCTGACAACCAGTCTTACCAAGGGGTATCGTATTACCCAGTTACTAGGTTGTGGAGGTCAGATAGGCAGTCGCTCCATGTAAAATACTGGTATTCAGCTGCATCCGCTTAGACTGGAAGCCGACCTCAATATAGTTGGGAAAAGGCTAGGCAGAACGAACGATTTATATAATCATTTACAAGTATTTTTACAGGCAAAACCCAATGCAATAGTGAAGCAAACTTAATAATAGCAACTTATTTTCTAAAACTTATGTACCCAACGGTACCAAAAAATCTAAAACAAAATCCAATTACAGAACTGCCTCATCTGAAACATAACACATCTCTATCGTCCCGCATACTTCCCAGTAAGTTAATGGCTGCCTAGAAACTAAACCGAGTATTTACACAGCAAAAACGCATTGCAGTTCAATGAATGTCAGCAGCGGCAGTACTGACACATTTGTTGGTAGTCTGTGGTAGTTATTTGTCGTATTTTGTGGCTAGTAGTGGTGGAAGGAATGTAAAGATGCTGTTTGAAGAGGTTCAAGAATTTTAGCACTTATTGAAGAGCTAGTAAAAACTATCAACCACTAAAATCTCAACACCAATTTTGAGGTTTTAATTGATAATTAGTGGTACATAATTATCAGTTTGCTGAGGGTTAATATGGCTATAATCTTCTCAGAATTCTAAGTTAAAATAGACGATGAGGTAGATGATGTTATGATGATTACAGATGTAGAAATAGATACAAAAATGAATAAACGAAGCCTTGCTTGCTTAGCTGAACAGGATATTAATTTGCGGAAAATAATTTCAGTTAGTAACAAAGCAATTGGTTCCTATGCAGCTAAATAGTATTATTCAGATGTTATTTTTATACCAATATAGCTCAACGATGTGCTTGTGCAGGTGCAAGCTCACTACCTAAGTCCTAGGGCACTAATGCAGCTTTCACTAATCCACTGCCTTCATGTCAAGAAAATGCGAGTAAATACTCCTTTTTAAGGTACCGCGGCTATTACTGAACAAATACCGCGGCATTTTTTCCAACAGCAGCTGATTGAGTGGTTGAAAGCGTCAATCTATCATCAGAGTCCGACTGACACGTCAATAAAGATGGCAAAAGATAGAAAATTACTTAGATTCCCATTTATGTCGTGTAGGAATCGTAGACAGACAATACAAGGGTTCAATAAATTGGTTGATTGAAGAAACTTAACAGGTTGGCCGATTCTAAGGGCCACGGTTGGGAGATCGACGAAGCAATGGCTGAAGATGACGCTTGGTGCAAGAAGGTTTAAGAAATGAGTTTTGATATCTGTTTAATTAGAGACTTTGTAGCACTGGCTGTTGGGTTCCTGTATATCTGAGAGTATAAAGCTATTTTAGAAGATATTTTATCTTACTACTAGCAACCCGCCCCTGCTGTACGGGTGCAATGGCAACATGTCGAAACACCGTGATTTCTGTGCTTTATCTAAGTTAAATATAAATGTATTGTACACATTAACCTTCCGGCATAAATTCTATAAATGATGTTGAAAACCTTATCAAAATCCATTGCGCAGTTTAGAAGAAAAACGTGGTCAAACAGACAAACATGAAAAGTGAATTTAATTTATAATATATGTACAGATTCAGAATCACACTCTAGCTTTCATGGTATCTATCTCTTTCAATCATTATTTTCTCTAAACTCCTTTTCATTCTATAATCGTAATCATCAGAAATTGAAAGGATTGGTATCAAATCCGATTTGATAATTACTGTCATTTCTTTTATTGACGACATCATGATCACTATCAGCTTTTGTCAACCCAATACTGGGCCCACTAACTACTGCATCTTGGAAATTTCTCCCTTTAATAGACCGTTTTTTAATGAAGAATATTATTTTTTTAATCCTGTACTTACCGGTTCTCAAAACTCTCACCTCCACAAACTCACATAGCACCTTGCTACCGATGTTACCCGAAAAATGCCGAAGCTTCTTTGCTAATGGAAGATTTCTGTTTTACAACCGGACATCATAAATGCATATAGGATGGGTTGTATTCCAACCCTAGGGAATAAAAAACCAACCCCTTTGTCCTAGGGACCGCATATTAACACGTATGGGGCTCAAAAGCCGACAGAGGTTTTTATTTTTTCATGTTTGTAGATATTATAAAGTTTGCATTTACATTTTATATTTATGTGGACTAAAACATGTTGTT
The DNA here is from genome assembly GCA_963680765.1 of Agrochola lychnidis. Taxonomy (NCBI): domain Eukaryota; kingdom Metazoa; phylum Arthropoda; class Insecta; order Lepidoptera; family Noctuidae; genus Agrochola; species Agrochola lychnidis. The sequence goes on from OY796851.1 coordinate 28,273,482, forward strand.
GTTTAGAGCGTAAAATCAATAATTGGTTTAAATCAAAGAAGTTGACTTCGATTGCCATTGAATTTATATTAACCGACTTCATTTTTATTATAAAAACAAAACAAAGGATTTTTTTTTTCTTTTGGTCACATCTCTTTTATGGACCTCCATCTTACTTTGATTGACCATCAAAATACACCTCTATGGTTGTGCATTCCTAGACGTAAGCTCGGGCTTACGTCTTCGGAGGCAGAACAATCTATCGCTTTGGGTCCATTCAAAAAAGAATGCACAGGTATGTACAAAAGGTCGAATCGCCATAGCGATATCACGTAACAAAAAAAAAACGTTGCCGCTAGTATAAAATGCGCGCGAAATTGTATAGCGATGATGCAGTCGTTTTTTCAATTGATTTCTCCATTCTAAATAGTAAAACGGATCTTCAAGCTTGAAATTGTATAGGAATACTCTGTTTATTGGACATTAGAAGTAAATTGCCGTTTCTCGTAATAGATTTAGGATAACACTTGCTTGACAGAATTGATTGCAACAGATTAAACAACAAGTTTTGCCAATCACTTTGACCTACTTCGGTCAGCCTATCAAATGCATGCGTATAAAAAAGCAATTTATATTTGCCAGACTACCAGTTACTTTTTATTATTTAAAATGTAATAAATTGCTACCAATCAAAACGTCTTTAGACTTTCAAAATATAATTCTGTTATTATTCTACACAACTAACTACTACGTTCACGCGAAAGTGGAGCACGCTTATGGTCATGTTTACGATGCTCTGGTAACCTATTAAAAAGTAAAAACTTTGGACTGTACCCATACCTATACACATAGAATTGATCATTACGTTAAGCCCCCAAGCACAAAACCCTAACCAAAATTACTGACACACACACGCACACACCCCCATAGCTAAGCTCACACACAATCTCACACATTTACCTGCACTATGGTCAAAACACCATCCGTCACACATCCAAAACAAAAATGGTTTAACTTGACGATTTTATAATAATACCGAGGGGGAATCTACGCCATAACTACAAAAAACTTTATTCCTCTATTCGTCTGGCCCTACGCCCATCTCCGTAGGTACTTTTATTACGGTCTACGGCACCGCCTGCATTGGAAACCCAACCTTATTTTAAGTTTTTACAGTCTATTTTAGTTTGAAATCTTTGATGGAATACTAAGGTAGTAATCTTTGAGCTTCATCAATTATCTTCAGTCGGAGTTAATTACTTTTATAGAGCGGCCGAGGATTTTTTTAGGATTCCGTAACCACTAGGCAACTGTATCATGAGATATGAGCATAGATTTAGTGGTGAAACAATGTAAGGAGACTTTCTTTTGAAGAGAACCTTAGTTCAATAGATGGTTCCTTAGCTTTAGATTTCTAAAATGTATTTTTCCTTCATCATTTTAGTATGGGATTCATGTCAAATACTGATTGCAGCCTAGACCTACCATCAGATGAAAGTGATCAAATACACTTTTTTCTATCACTGACATTACTCCTAGCACGAAAGAATATATTTTTCCTAACAGCTTGAAATATCGTACTATGCAGAACCTTTACATTAATTCATGTGCAATAACTTGACCATTTATTTATTTGATAATAAAACAGGGTTGCAGTCCAAACTTGAGAGCGAGTTTCAACTTTTTAAGTTTCTGCCTTTTTTCTCGAGAATTTTTAAGTTATTTTCTAATTTAGCTCTACATTTATGTGTCCTTTTTTAATAGTACAGAGATTTCTGAATTTCGTTCATAAATATGGAATATTGAACTGTGAACAATTTTCGAACTAAAAGTCCGACTAAGTCGCAGTTAAATGAGTTTGATGAAACAAAAATGAAATAATTAGACAGGTATTTAAAATTATAATAAAACTATCTGAAAGCATGAATGAAATGCCTACGCGGTATCAAAACGGAAAACATCTTTAAATATCACCAATCCAATATACCTACTTCAAGTCAATAACAAAATAATTCTAATTTCAATAGTCCAATAAAGTTCTAAAAACATTAGAAAATTGTTTAGGAATAAAGTTTATGCGCGCAATTTTGTTATATCAACAGTCGGCCATGTTTATTTCTTTACAATACATAATGACGGGCCACAAGATCACTAATAAATGGGTATTTACAATGTACACGAGAATATTCTTGATTATATTTGATTTTAATATACCCTTGCTTCTTCATTGCGAGGTTTTAAAATAGACGCGGTTGTATCGGCATTTGACGACATGCACAGTTGCTCCCTACTCACGGAACACACAGTTGCTCCCTACTCACGGAACACACAGTTGCTCCCTACTCACAGAACACACAGTTGCTCCCTACTCACGGAACACACAGTTGCTCCCTACTCACGGAACACACAGTTGCTCCCTACTCACGGAACACACAGTTCCTACTCACGGAACACACAGTTGCTCCCTACTCACGGAACACACAGTTGCTCCCTACTCACGGAACACACAGTTCCTACTCACGGAACACACAGTTGCTCCCTACTCACGGAACACACAGTCACAATCCGAGAATTTTGAAGGAATTGGTAATCCATTTCTTCATCGGTTTGAAAAATTCGTCTGCTCAACAACGTAAATAACGCAATTAACGTGGTGAACTGTCAAAACTAAACTCATTGCGACCCATTGTCATTTTAAGTGCGTGTATTACGCAATTACTCCGCACGATACGTTATAGGTATAGAATGGCTTTTTTCTGTGTGAGAACGCTAAAATTATGACTGTAAGAGATGCCTGTAGGTAAAACTAACCAAACTTTTAGGAAAAATACTACCACATATTAAAATAAAATAGCTTGCTGTCTATTTTTATAGATCCATAAAATGATAACAGAATGCTGGGGGCCGACCACAATCTTTTACGAAACAATCTTATTTCAGCAGAGTTTTGTTTCAAGCTTACAATAACATAACTCATATTCGTACCACGATCTACATCGTTCAATTAGTGCTGGGAAAGAACGAACTATTTGTAAGATTTGTCTATTGCCTGCTATAGTAGAAAAGAAACAAAGCTATATGAACTGTATAGCGCTGTCCCTTTCACACGTTGGTCCGAATCGCTACTACGAAGGTCTTGAAGCAATGTATTATTTTCTTTTACTTAAAATATTACTTTGCATTAGAATCTAATTTTTATGAGTAATTTCCATGAAATTGACACAAATATTAAAAGATATGGGTTTGAAAAATAAGAAAAACAATTGAAAAAATTAAAAATAAGCTACGGCTAAGCTGTTACATGATATGAATCGGAACAGAACGAAATTTGAAACTCGGACCGCATTCCGAGTTACGCCTTAATCGCTCACATCAATATTTTGCGTACCGATTTAGATATGCTTGCACAAGATGGTTGGATTACAGTATTTCTTTGAGTATACACAACAAATTTCTTCTTCTTTGTTTAGGGTGCGACTGTAGCCAAAAGCACAATTTCGAAAATGCCACGTTAGTTTAAAGATATGGTGCACCGTGTAACTCAAAACAAAACAGCACAACTGTCATTTTGACAGCGCTCACGGTGATATTAATTTAGGGCATGGTCAGCGCTATCGCAAGATGGCGCCATGCTACGACGTCATCTATGACGATTCACAGCACGTTGTTATCGCGCTAACACTAATTCGGTATGGGTGTTAGCAGGCTCTAATCGATTACAGCGTAACTCTGAACGCAGCCTCGATGTAGTGATATTTTTGTTTACAAGTGGATAATGGATAACTACTACGAGGTTGAACTTATTTTAACATATTTGCTAATGAATTTATGATCTAACTGGCTACAAAGTCGACATGGAATCAAGGGAAGGTTAAGGTTACTCAGTGAATAAGTTTTAAAACAAAGAAATGTGTAATGTTTTAACGAAGATAGTTCGAAACAATCTATTGTGGTCAGACTCAGTGATTAGTGTTTTGTTATTAATTTTGCAGTCGGGTTTCCGGGCGGCAGCTAGAGGTACTCTGAATTTTTTTATTTTTCTGTGTTATCCGCTTCCAAAAACTCAAATGTTTCGTATGCATTCGCCATCAAACAAGAAATTAATTACATATGTACTAAAATCTATAGATACACAATTAATTCGGCAAGTTTACGTAAATGAATACATTTTACTAACTTTACATGACACGAAAATGTTTTTCTTATTATAAATTGCAAAACAATAATATTTCCGTCGAGTCCGAGAAACTTTTATAAGATTGCTAAATTTGACATTAAAACAATCCTGCTAGTTGTCAAAAGTCACGTCGTGGTACGAATTGAATGAACTTTTAGAGGTGACGTCACCAAAATCGCTAAGAAAATACGATTGTTTCAACATTACAATAAGCTTATTTTATGAACGTCATGGTACGAAATGTCAAAGTAAGATTATAATAATACTGTTATAAGAGCTTGTGGTAGGCCCCCTGGTAACAATTCACGAAACGCTCGATTTTCATGAAAACCAATTAACTTCAAATCAAGAAAAGGTATCCAAAATATCTACCGTTCAGAAAAAATAATTCAACTACATACTTAAAAAAAGACTTTTAAAAACGAATCGACAACAACTTCCTTTCAATGGAGTCCTAACCTTCGTCCCAACCTTTCTGACTGAGCAAACCCAACACTTGTAAACCAAACAAACAGTTAGTTTCCTCCACCGCACTAACTCAACTATGACACATCATAACCACTTCCCGCGACTTACGCGCTGTAACCCGAGGAGCATCACTAAACGACTCGTGCGCATGCGATCCGCGCATATCATATCACGGCTTTACATGAATATGGAGTATGCGGAAGGCAGGGTCAAAAAGTTAGTGGCTAGTTTTAGCACGCATTTTAATTGATAGCTGTTTAGGTTTCCTACCAATTATGGCATGGTTTGATATAGATTTCGACCTGATCGTTAACACTGCCATCACATGGGGAGAGTTAATGACCGGGGCAGGATCTGATCGAGCGGTTTTTACACGCTTTTTATTAGCTTCACCTGTATGTATGTTTGTTTGTTTGTATGTTTGTTTGTATGTTTGTTTGTATGTTTGTTTGTATGTTTGTTTGTATGTTTGTTTGTATTTTTGTTTGTATGTTCGTTTGTATGTTTGTTTGTAATCGACACTTTAAAGGGCCAGATTTCGTTCCAACTTTGTAGATTTATCGAGGACCGATGACAATACATTAATTTGATAAAATTATTCTATTTTTCAATTTGCAAAATAAGATTTTTGTTAGTGAAATAAAAGAACATAATAATTGTGATTCGTTTAATTCAAAACTGAATCCTAAACATCGCAATATTTGCAAAAATAATTTTGATAGCTCTTGTCACTGTCAAACACAAAGTTAGAAGAAGACCATGAATTTTCCGGGACAAAATACAGAAATTGGTATACCGTGTAGAGCGACCATGATTTTCTCAGGACAAAATCCGGAAAGCAGTTTATCGGGTAGCGGGATTATAAATTTCGAGTATGAGCATGCGTTCCTTATTTTTTTTGACCAGGCATGGGGTCATAACCTGCTCAAAAGGGGGAGGATATAACGCGATCTCATTTCAAATCGCTCCCGCCACAATCCGCAGCTTCTAGAATGTTCTAGAACCCGTCAAAAAGATAAACGACGCGCACCTTTTTTACACGCTTTTTATTTAGACAAGTAGTGTCACCCGTCAGCTGTGCAACGCATCAGATTAATTTTTTTACGAAACGTGTTCTTCGCCCCGAAGCCCTATTGTATTCATATTTATATTATTATATTGTGATATCTGTATGTTAAAATTTCTAATTATCTTTGACCGATTCAACAATCTAATATTAACAAATTTTTCAATACCAAAGAGAATTTTAATTCAACAAAATAAGCAAGAATTTGAAAAAAAACACGCTTTTAAAGAAAACCAAACGAAAACATTATATGCAGGAGACATTCCATCAGTACGTATCGATTTAGGTCCAGCAGGCCTAACATGACACACGCGACATATATCCACTCTCGCACGACAAATTTTTGTCTATTTCTGTAGTTTTATCGTTTTGTGACAGCTATGCCATACAAAATACTCGACTCGTTCTGTCAAACTTCATGTTTTGTCGACAAACCCTAACATGACACGTTATTTATCTCGATTTTTGACAGTTCAACACGATATAATCAGTCATTTTGTCGTATTTAGTCGTCGTCGATTTTGACGACGATAGAGAGTAGACAAAAAGACAAAATTATGATACATAAAAAAACTCGAAAAAAAGGTGGCAGATTCATAGTTGTACTTATTGTAGTTTTTTTTTTATGTGGGTTTACACCGGTGTACTCTAGTGGAGTAGATGTCGCTTTGCCAATTATGGTGATTAAATAAATATTTTAATTTCTGTCGAAAAAGTCGGTTAAATAGAAAACTAATCATAAATAAATAAATAAATAATAAAAAACTAATCATAAACAATTAAATAAATAAATAATAAAAAACTAATCATAAACAATTAAATAAATAAATAATAAAAAACTAATCATAAATAATTAAATAAATAAATAATAATAATTAAGAGAAAAATAATTAAGAGAGATAAAACGAGAAAAAGAGCGTTCTCGCGCTTGTCATGTTAGCCCTGCAGATGGTGTTCAAGTAATTAAACAATTCAATTCCCAGCAAAATACAGCTATGGAACTGCTGCACGTTTTTAACCTAAAATTTAGATTTTCTAACTAAATATGACTATTTTTAATCGCGACTAAAAACATGTGGAATAAAATTGGTTGTCATGAACTAAAATTCACACCAACACCTCGACTTCAGATGAAAAAACAGTACTGAATATTTTTTTTTCTTTTGCTTATATCTCGAAAACGGTGTGTCCAATCGCAAAAATAATAAAAATTTCGACACCCTTTGTAAAACTCTCAAACCCCTAACACTCTACATGTAGGTAATATTTTTTCTTATTTTCCATACAAAAAGTGAAAAAACCATATAAAACACGTCGAGGCTGCCCCCCTGCGCACCTCCGGCTCTAAAAAGATTCACGTGGTTAGGTATCACGTGTGGAGTCGCGATTGTCAAATTCGATTTAGATGTGTCAAAATTATTTTTAAATTTTAGAGAATTTATTTTGCAGAATAGCTTTGAGATTCTCATAGTCAAAAGTAAGGAATTTTAGTGATAGTTTAGTTAGTTTAGTTCGGTGTACAAGAGAATCGGCACCAATAACCTTATACCATTAAGTCTCACTTTATTTATATTGACAACGTTAAAATCTTTCAATGACTTCTATAATCGAGATTTAATTTTTACCATTTAATACAGCCATACACATGAATAATTTGGAAAAGAATTAGTTACTTACAGTTATCACGGAATTAATAGTAGAACTAATAATAGTTTAAAATTAAAAAAACAAGCTGTTATAAATAAACCAAACTAAAAAGTAAAAAATAAATAACAGTTTAAAAATCTAAAAAACACGCTTTTTATAGAAAACTGAACTAAAAAATTGAAAATAAATTTTAATAAATTTAAATTAAGAATAGTGTTAAAAATTTTGATAAATATAATATAGAAAGATAAGAAAAAAAAATTATTTTAATAAAAAAAGCGTGGGGTGCTTTTTAGAATAATATCCAAATGATAATCCTTCTACTCATATCTGTCAATAAAATATTTATAACTATTGACACCATGCACGCTACGCTTTTTTATTTAAGTAAAATATTTTTTTTCTTATTTACACTATTATTAATTTATATTTATCAAAATTTTTAACACTACTCTTAATTTAAATTTATTAAAATTTATTTTCAATTTTTTAGTTTGATTTTCTATAAAATGCGTGTTTCTTAGTTTTTTAAACTGTTATTTATTTTTATTAGAGAGTATCTTCAAAATTTCTTGTTTTAATTTTTTCATTTGCTGCCTGTTTAGTTTTTACCCGACTACGACGAAACAAAAAGGAGGGTTATGATTTTGACCGGTATGTATGTATGTGTGTTCATCTGTTATCACCTCATAACTTCTAAACTACCGATCATAATTTGACAAATGAGGTATCATTGGAAGCGTCTTGATCGTCCGCTGATTATAGGCTATTTGGCACATTAAATGCAATATGGCGCCCTCTAGAGAACATAAGGTCTTAAGGGGACGATAGCTGACTTTTAATGATTTTATACTGAAGATGACGTCTGAACGAGTAGTGTTAGTGATTTGGAAAAAATATATGTTAAATTAGAGCATTTTCTTAATATTTTAATATAGGCATATTTTTGATTATGTTTATACTACATAGTCAAATTAATTTGTAAAGTTATGTCTAACGCGGGTAAAAAACTGAGAATGACGCGAAATCCATCAGGCGTATTTTTCTGAAAATTTTACCATATTAAAGATAATTAAGTTATTAATCTTTTAGTATACGTGTTTTATTAAAATACTTTTTGTTTTACGTGTAATAAATAAATAATGCGTCTAATTTGGGACAGCGCTCCTTGATGGGCGAGTCCTATTACTGGCTGGACGTACGACGCGTTGCGTGAGCTCAGTATAGAACACGCAAGCTAACCATTCAAGGTCACTGTCATATATCTGCGTCTTAAACTAAAAAACAATTTTTTGTATAATAATATTTTATAGGTAAAAATATGGTCAAGGTAAAGCCGTGGTCGCCTGCCTGTACACCTACAAAATTATAATGGCATACGACCACGGCCTTACCTTGACCATTTTTGTATCTATGTCTTGATTTCTGTTTGCAATATATTCTTATTTCATACTTATTAGAGAGTGATGTTTCAGTAGTCGGGTTTTAGTTTTTGAACTTACTTTTTTAGTTTTAGATAACTGTAACATCGGGTTATGTTCCTACATTAACAGCACCTAACTAATATTAGTGTTTTGATTGTACTTTGTCTGTGGTAAGTTCTACTTGGGTTTCTTTACCAAATTGTAATGCTTGAGGTCTTAAGCTATCATTCACGTGCCACGTCTTCCATTATTGTGGTTTACGTGGTTTCATTAACATCAATAGTCGGTTTTATTGTTATATTGACCTACAGTTTCGGGAACCCGAAGCAAATCTTGGATGGGTAACATAACACGTATAACATCCCCGAAAGGTTAGGCAGAGGTACCTTCTTGTATATCCACATTTCACTTGCATTTTCCATAAATGGGTAAACCTGCCATCAAATCTGATGTTTGCATAAAAGATTTTGATAATGAATGAAATGTACAATACGAAAGTATCTCATAGATTCGCAACAGAAACTGGATATGGTAGCCCTTAAGAATGCGGCGACGCACGAATTGTCCATACAAACGTAGTACAGACGCCAGCACATCAGGCTACTACAATCTGTCAAATTTATTTAATAGATTTTCAACTTTATCGCTGAAAGGTAAGGTTCAAAGTTGATTGGGAAAATTTGACAGTTTCGGGTAGCTTGATGTGCTGGCGTCTGTACATAAATCATTTGCAATTTGAGCATATTTCCTCCATATTATGTTGATATTCGGATTGAGACAGTATTTATCTAGACTCCTACGTCTTTTTAGGGTTCCGTTAAAAAACGGAACCCTTATAGATTCGTCATGTCTGTCTGTCTGTCTGTCTGTCTGTCTGTCCGTCCGTATGTCACAGCCACTTTTTTCCGAAACTATAAGAGCTATGCTGTTGAAATTTGGTAAGTAGATGTATTCTGTAAACCGCATTAAGATTTTCACACAAAAATAGAAAAAAAACAAATAATTTTGGAGTTCCCCATACTTAGAACTGAAACTCAAATTTTTTTTTTTCATCAATCCCATACGTGTGGGGTGTCTATGGATAGGTCTTCAAAAATGATATTGAGGTTTCTAATATCATTTTTTTCTAAACTTAATAGTTTGTGCGAGAGACACTTCCAAAGTGGTAAAATGTGTGTCCCCCCCCCCCTGTAACTTCTAAAATAAGAGAATGATAAAACTAAAAAAATATATAATGTACATTACTATGTAAACTTCCACCGAAAATTGGTTTGAACGAGATCTAGCAAGTAGTTTTTTTTTAATACGTCATAAATCGTTAACTTATCGTTACTTGCTGCTACGGAACCCTTCATGGGCGAGTACGACTCGCACTTGGCCGCTTTTTTTTTTTCCAAAAACTTACCTTTAAATGAAGTGTAAGCGAATTGCATTTCGTACATTTTTACAGCGTAAATGACATGTTTTCATATTGATTTTTCTGTATTTTTAACAACAATATTTGTAATATTGTTTCCGCAGAAGCATAGTTTATGTTATCAAGTTACAAATTATCGAAAAAATAACAATGGAAATACATTAAGTTTTCATTCATAATTTTTTGTATTACGGAACACATCTAAATTTATCATAAATTTTCGAAAGCTAGTAGTACTATGGCGTCAAGCAATAATTATCAATGTGTGCGTGCTAGTATTGCTCACTGTAGGTGTATATCGCTCCGACAGGCACTCACACTAGCGCAACGTGCTTGGAATTGAATTTTGCAAACATCTCGATTTGTGGTTGCGAGCCGTAAGGCCGGCCTAATGTCTCACTCATATGAAATGCCTACAGTACTTAGCTATCATGATTCCTGTTGTATCAAACAAAATATATATTAGGTATGCGGGTGGTGGCGCACGCTTAGTGATTTTAAAGTAGTCCGCTTAGAGCACCCGTCCAAATAACACCTACGCGAATAGCACCTAACCTAAATTAAAATAAAACACTAATTAGGTTGCACTTTGTCCGCGCAATACCTCATGTCTCGCCTGGCGGTATACGCAGACAAAGTGCAACCTAATGAGAGTAATAATAAGAGCACACCGCGGACATTTTGTTCGCCATTGTCCGTCGTCTATACAGGCTCTAACGCTGATTTTGCAATAAAGTGATATGTAGAGACTGATTATGATATGATATATTAAAAAAATAAGAAAGTGTTATTATTAGGTAAGATTTAATTAAGGCTGATTTTGCAGTAAAAATGATATGTGGAGACTGATTCTGATATATTCAAAATAAGAAGTGTTATTATTTGGTAAGATTAATAATTATTGTCATAGTGATTTTTACTATTTTTTTATTTTTAAATGTCGCCAGACAAATTTCTTATGTACGTAAGTATGTGTAATTAATAAACATACTAATGATTTTTATCTATATCTTTCATATAATAACGTCCTGCACGCGTAGCATGACCACCGTAGAAACGAGTTTTGTCGACGGAAGAATAGACAAAATGACAGATTGTGATTGTTCATCTGTCATTTTGTCTATTCTTCCGTCGACAAAACCTCTTTCTACGGTGGTCATGCTACACGTGCTGTAAAACAAATACATCCCAGCAGTAGGCTGCTGAGTCATAGGTGCTTTTCGTGGCCAAAAATGTAAAAATAAATTTTAATCCACGAAGAGCAGTGCTCTTTGTGGACTAAGCTAAGTGCTATTCGCGCAGGTGCTATTCAGACGGGTGCTCTAAGTGGACTACTTCGTGATTTTCCGTCCTTTACTGGGACAGTTCTTGTTGTTTTCGTATGTTTTTTGTTTTTGTATTATATTTGATTACGTGCTTATTTATTTATTTAGTTAAAGCTGTTTGTAGGTACTCTCCATCACTTGTCCTTTTAAGGGTTCATTAGAAAACTAGCGTCAGACAGCATCTGTCTGGCTTTAATGCTGAAATGAACCTTTTTGACGCAGCCGAGACGCACACTCTATAGTTAAAATATTAATTTTATTTTTTTCATTTTATTTATATTTTCTGTTTCACGAACTGTGTCAAAATAAATGTTTTTTCTTTCTTTTAAATGAAACAGATTTTAAGAAAATCACAATAATATGAATTTTCTGGACAGAATTACAGCAGATTTATTTTTATTACTTCAAAGCCCATCCAAAAGTAGTTTGAAGAATTTCTTAGTAATAATACTAAATGTATCATTACCCTTGAGAGATCGGACTTCTTTGCACAAATGTAACAATGTTGCACAAAACATACACCCAGTCAATGATAGGATATTTTGAGAATAAAATAGAAAAAACTGTGACCGTCTGGCGCCAATGACTTTAGAGTAGTTTAGAGTACCTGCTGGTCAGAGGTGTTCAAACTTTGGAAATGGAAATGAAGTTTTAAGAAAGAATTTGCTAGGTATGTTAAAAGTAATGATTTATCAGACTATCCTTCTTCTGAATATGTAAGATTAAATATAAAATATGTGTAGAAATGTCAGTTTATTTTACTGACTGAAGTTTTTAGTAAGTTTTTCATGATACTGATTGACTGTACCGTCAATCATCGCCACTACAGATACTACAAGGTACACTATACACCACTACATGTACTTCACGTACTATCCGCCATTTTCTGTTGCCGGGTAAAAAACTCCTAGGTACCTACTTCATGGACTGTACCAAACTGTCGAGTTTTGAGTCTTTTTGAACATAATTATCGTAACCATTTGTGTGTAAGAAAACATCATTCAAAAGAAAAAAAAAAACAATTCAACTAAGTAACAAAACTTTGAGCAACACGGCCTCTAACAACTGCCCTACCTGTACAATTCAGTTACCCAAATTGTTCCCATAATAATTGCCATTATTACCGACATCTGCAGGTAGATGGTAGATGGTGGGCCATTGTGGGCCATTGTGGCACACATACCGACACAGAAAGTCTTTTGTATTGTTGTTAGATTCGCTCTGAAGCCAAACTACTTACATGATTTGGAATTGGAAAGTTTTGAGAGGAATTGTAGCTTGAAGTTGAAAGTTTGACAGGGGTGCTACACATTCGATTTGGTAGTATTTCTTGAACAACGAAGCTAACTCGCAACACATATTCTGCTTTTATTCGGCTCGTGCCGATCGGCAAACTCCGTTTGACATCTATCCTCGCTGAATCAGGTTCGGCTCGGCACAATTCGAGTTTAGCATTTACACGAACATAATTAAATGTAATGTTGCCGCCCGACTGACGGCTGTACCAAATCATGCCGACCGAACGAGTGTGTCGCACGGTCGCACCCAGACAGACTACCGCTCTATTCAAGTACTACAATTAACATACCTAATTGAACTACTTCTTAGCAGCAAATGGTGTGAACATACCTGAAAACAAAAGAAAACATAACGTTAAAGAGATTTCATTAATTAACTAATAAATGAAGAGTTGAATGACTGAAAATAATAAAGCATAAAAAAATAAAAGTATTCATCATTGATTTCCCGACACGCACAATATTTTATTCTAACTACTACATTACCCAGAAATCTTTAAAAAAGCCTACACATAATCCTTCCATACAATTCCGAAGCAAGTATGAAAGTTTCCATTAACTATTTGAAGTCCAGTATTAACTATGAGGCCTAGTACAATCAATCGCAGTTCTTGGTAACACTTGAACTAGAAAAACCTGCTTAGTGTTAAGAAATAAAGACGCTGTCGAAGTCAAACTGTTAAAAAGTATGTATGGTTGTCTGTACCCGATGGCCTTTCATCTCACACGGAGGTATATACGATAATTTGCCGACCATTGTATCTCTAGGGTTGCCTCTGAGTTAATTTTATGATGGAAAACGGAATTTTTATCAAGCTGAAAACATATTCAGATGAAATGTTTAAGTTTATGGTTGGTTGGCAGCTTAGTGCTTAAATAGTAAAGACTTTTACATGGGAAGATTTTGTTATCATAAAAATAACATTACATCACGCCTTATCATAAAAATTGTTAGGGTAAATTGAGAGAAACTTTTATCACTTTGCGTCTTAGCACCCAAAATGATGCTGATAGTAAAATCCTTTTTGCAAATGTCTCCAATGAAAAAGCTTCAGAATCCTTGATTATCTTTAAAACATCGGTGTACATCTCCCGCCTACACTACACCACTAAGGCGGAGGACATCGTGGAGTACGTGCGCCAAACGACGAGGTACGCGCCGAGGGTGCAGTTACTGGAGTCGCACCGCAACGTCAACTTCAAGGCGTTTGTGGTGCGAGTAACGAATAGTTTTCTGTCCATCGTCATAGAGGAAGACTTTTCGCCGCAGAGCGTGGTGTTCCGTCGCTTCCGCGGACAAGTACCACAGGACAGCACAAGGATAAGCTAGTGAACTGAAGTGCTACTAACATAGTTTTAAGCTATTTATTAACACAAGTTTTTAAGTTTTGTTTTAAATATTAAAATATGTATCTTAAGGTTAAGGTCTTTTTCTATGGGCCTGTGACGCCTGAAATAAATGGTATTATTATTATTATTTTAATTTAAAATATAATGGTGCCTCCAAGGCAAATAATATCGAAACATTCAAATCATATTCAAGCCAATAATTTTTTGGCAGCCCTAGATATAAAGACTTGTGATTAATGATCGCATACCAAACCGATGTATAAAAGAAATTATCAAAAATGCGCCTATTATTTTACACTTAACTGTTAGAATTACTTCGTTTTTTATTTAAGAAACGTAGATATTAAATCTCCATCATGAAAAGAATAACAAAAAACGTTTCGTTCTATTTCGTGAGACGACTCTATAGAAGAATTGTGAAGGATTAAATAAAATATAAATCTTAAGACGCATCTCCTAATTTATCGTCACATTTAAGTTTGAAATGTCTGAATCGTCTACTAACGATACGTTCGGACTGTGAATGCCTGGTTTATCTGGGCTAGAGGTCAGATTGCAGACAGTCTAAAGAAAACCAGAAATAGCCACAGGTATCTGGTACGAAGAGATGCTCATAAGTGAACGCGTTGCTCAGTTATTTTATTTTAAGCTTAACAACTGCCACCTGTAACGAACGCATTTGTCTAAGAGAGTGATTGAAAATGTTGAAGGTTCATCCATCAGCATATTTTGACAGGGGAGAGGGAGACCTAGGAAAAGATTTAAGGATTGTGTGAAAGATGATAATTATGGAGAACAAGTGAGTGAGTGAGAACATGACGACTGATAAGGGACGATGATAGAGCTGCCAATAACATTGAGTTATAACATGCTCCTAGCAAATTTAACTGAATGGCCAATAACTGAATTTTTTAAGAGATCAGTTATATTTAACGGCATCTGCATCTTAATAACGGTGCTCAAAGAATTAAAACGGACCACAGCAATTTGAAAATTACTACACTGCATAATGAATACTATGTATTTTTAATAAAAAGGGAGATTCCAATAGAGGTTACGAAATCTCTCCCCTCATCATCTATACTAGCTGAATCTCTTTTAAAAAAACACTTCAGTAAAGACATTCCAAGTTTTGAATTCAAGACCATCTCTATTGTCACAATTAAAAAAGCATTTAAAATTCTTAACATAAAAATACACTAAAGACTTATGGGGGATTTCCGATAGCGGTACGATTCCTGATTTAATGAAACATAGTAAAGTAGTACCAATTTTCAAATCGGGTAGTAAGAGTGATCCCTCTAATTATAGACCAATATCTGTACTACCAGCATTGAATAAAATATACGAAAAAATCATGCTAGACCAGATGTTGTCACATTTTAATTCTAATGGGATTTTACATAGTCAAAGTCAAGGCATTTTTGAACGTCAAAAACAAAAAATAGAATTGATTCTAGTCGCCCCTTCCAAAAGATAGTTTTCGTATGGAGAAGAATGGGCAAGAAACTCCACCGTTACTCTTCTAAAATGTTTTACAATATTTTGTATACATTAATTATATAATTATGTGAAGACGATGCACCTGGAATAAGATTACTATACCACAATAGGTAAAAAGAATTAAACATGAAGCAACGACAGATAATTTAATATGTGATAGATACATGGATGCAGTTCGTTACGAGTATTCACATAATAGATCTTTGTTGGTTCATAGAAAATGTTGGTGACGAGTATTTAGCGCAGTGTTGTGGTTATTATTTTTAAAATATTGAAGGGATATCAATAGCGCTGCGTAAAAGTGCGTTCTAATGAAACCGGACTAAGTGTGAGTGTTATCATTTAAATATTTCATATTTTACTAAACATAAATCTTAATCAAGAGTATTGTTGATAGAACAGAGGAATTGTTGAGACAGAAGATGCCTTTAAAGTTTTAAATTCATTATGAGTTTTAATTCGATTAGTGAATAATAAATAATTATGTATTATGTGTAATAAATACAATGTTATTCTTTGTTCTAGAGAAATACTGTGAGGGTTAAGAGATATGAGGAAGGGGCTTATTATCGAGTAGCAGCGACGTCAAATGGTGAATGAATATGAAACCAATGGTTTCATACCAACGAGATATTTTGCTGAATTATTAAACACGTCATTATGAACCGTTTGCCGTGCACTCTAAAGGCTTGCATTACTGAAGATCAGCTAGAAAACTGTTTTTGACTTTAAAATATTGATCATACCAACTTAATAAACAACAGATTCGTTATTGCATGAATTTATGGTAACGAATTTTTTAAGCACGTTTCAATATGGTGTTTGTCGTATTTCTTGCAGATAGAACGAAAAACTTTAAGACTATTTTAGTAATATTATTATTTTAGGATTAAAATTTGAGGTTTAGTTTCAATCTTCTTTTCGTAAAGAAAATGAATACTTAAGCTATAACCTCAATACTATCCAATATAATAAAATCAAATAAAATGAAAAAAAATGACTTAATGTAAACTGCCTATACTTAACCTTAAAATCACCTATTTTGTCAGTAGTTTTTTTTTACAGTCAGTAGTACAGTAGACAGTAGTCTAATATTCTTATTTATTGCTTAATTATTTCGACCATGATCAAAGCTTTATATTTATGGTGAAATAAAACCCATTTAAAATTGAAAACATTTCAAAATTTAAATCTATGTCAAAACAATACCAATTGTTTCTAAGTTTCTAGACATCTATTTCACATCTTGTTCAGCTGAAGTAATGATAAATAATTGTAACAGTTTGTTAATTATATAAGTAAAATAAATATAACGAATAAATATTTTTTTTATCACATATCATGCATTTTTATTCTAAACCCTTTATTGTAATAACAACATTAATAAAAAGACAGCAATATTTAAAAATATTATAATTACAAACAAAAATAACAATTTTTGCAAAAACAGCATTGTGATTTACGATATTCGAACCTTAGCCATCTTGAACACAAGACCAACGCTTAACGCCTTCTGCTATCTACACATTTAACTTTCGTTCGAATTTTAGCAATGCCATTAAACTGGCCAAGGTCACGCGCATAATGCGTGTGTATCTAATAAAAGTAACAGAAATATATTTTTGTTTCGTATGCGGCGCGAACCGTGACGATACGACAGTGTGTAAGTGCAAAACTGCGTTCTCTGTAGTGTGTGTACCGTGTTGCTTACACATACATGACGGACTACACCGCGTGTTCACCTTCACAGCAATAAGACTCTTAGCGTGTCTATCCACTGTTGACGCTTACTGTACATATACAAGCAATTGTAAAATATTTTAAAAGAATAACGGTGGAGTTTCTTGCTCATGCTTCTTCATACGAAAACTACCTTTTGGAAGGGGCAACTAGAATAAATTTTATTATTTTGTAATTTTTGACGTTCAAAAGTGCCATACATGGGCCAATTTGAAATAAATGATTTAACTTTGACTTTGAAGTCCCAGGATGCAATTGGCATTTTCTGTGACCTCTTAAAAGCGTTTGATTGCGTTGACCACAATACACTGATCTGCAAATTACAACACTACGGAATTTGTGGATAAACTGCTGATCTTATTCTTTCCTATCTATCAAACAGGCAGCAAAAAGTAAATGTTAATGGGGCGATGTCTTCGGGGTCTCTAGTTAAAATGGGCGTGCCTCAAGGTTCAATTCTCGGCCCTTTCTTATTTCTAGTTTATATAAATGATCTTCCTTACATGATGGCTAACTTATCTGATATAATTCTATTTGCTGACGACACTTCTCTTATTTTTAAAATAGACAGGAAAGATACTGATGTCTTACATGTCAACAATAGTCTGGCTGTACTTTCAAAATGGTTCGCAGCTAATAATCTTTTACTTAATGCGAACAAAACTAAATGTATTAGGTTCTCATTACCAAATGTACCTCAATTAGGTCTAAATCTAAAAGTTGATGGCAAAAAACTAGATGCAAAAACGGAAACTATATTCTTAGGAATTACTTTAGATTCAAAATTACGATGGGATGCCCACATTAGAACTCTTTCAGGTAGATTAAGTTCAGCTGCATATGCAGTAAGAAAAATAAGGCAGTTGACTGATATAGCCACAGCTAGGTTAGTATACTTTGCTTATTTCCACAGTATTATGTCTTTTGGCGTCCTGCTGTAGGGATCGGCAGCTGACGTAGATTCGATTTTCATTTTACAAAAAAGGGTAATCCGCGCAATCTATAAAATGGGTCCTCGCGAGTCCCTTCGAGACAAATTTAAAGAAATTGATATACTGACTTTGTCTTCTCTTTATATCTTATAAAGTATTATGTATGTTCGCAAAAACTTAGGACTTTTCAAAATAAGAAGCGATTTCCATAATATAAATACACGTAGTCGACATGAAATTGTGATACCCAAATTTAGATTAACTAAAACAAGCAAGTCATTTCTTATAAACAGTGTCCGCTTTAATAACAAGTTGCCAAAGTCGGTGATAGAACTTAGCGATGGGAAGTTCAAAACCCACATCAAACGTCTCCTTATCAAGAAAGCATATTATTAAATTAACGACTACGTTGAAGACAAGGGAGTTTGGCAATAAATCCTTCTGCACATGTGGCTTCCCTGGTAGCTTCTATTAACTGCTCCCAAATTACCATGTTTATTTTAATCTTTAATTTTTATTTTTTACATTCGTCCTTGACATATTTATTCTATTATTTGACATTATATACCTACGATTTAATTTCAACTCTTTATTAGTGACTTTTGTGGACATGATAATTATTCAGATTGATTACAGTTGTAATAACAATCATATAATTGCGTTTTATTAAAATA
The DNA here is from genome assembly GCA_963680765.1 of Agrochola lychnidis. Lineage (NCBI taxonomy): Eukaryota > Metazoa > Arthropoda > Insecta > Lepidoptera > Noctuidae > Agrochola > Agrochola lychnidis. The sequence continues at coordinate 28,292,482 of OY796851.1, forward strand.
GGTTTTTACTTTTATTAATTTATTTATCTTTTATATAGATTCTTTTCTATTTTGTGAATGTGAGAACGCTGTAGGATTAGTGGATTGTAGACTTGTAGACCATTTTCTATTTTGTTAAGTACTTAGTACTTATTGAAAGACCTACACTGTCCTTCCATACCTAGTAACACTGTTATTTGAAAGTATTGTAAAAGCCAATTATTTTTAAAAGAGTAACCGTGGAGTTTCTTGCCGGTTCTTCTCCATAGGAAACGACCAATTGGAACCGTGCACCTAGCTTCTGACGTTTCATAAGTGCCCTTGTAGGTTTATGTGAAACAAAATATTTTGAATTTTAAATTTTTTGAATTCCTGATTCGTTTGTTTCTATTGCCAACTTCTTACTTTCCTTTACTGCTTCAAAGGTATTCCCAATAACATTCCGATTTAAACAAAACAATGTAGATGCTATTAATGTATTCTAAGGATACCCTTCCAATAAATCGACCTCGATTGTCTGTCAGTCTACCGACTCGCATTACAGCATTATCAATACGTAGCCAGATTTTAAGACCCCTTTCACCTCACGAAATACACCGCCCCAGAGGTCTCAGTAAAGTGGTCAAACATGTGTGAAGTAACCAGTAGTGAATGTGTATAATTATTATGTATTACTATGTTAATGTGCTGGTGTGGGTGTGTATTGTTTATGTACTTATTTGATGTATTGGTTCTCATCGCATTTACATTAGGAATTAAGAGTTCACGGTGCCGCCGCGCCGGGCGTGCTAAGAATTTGCTAATGAACAAAACTCACAATAAACTATCTAACCCAGATCTCAAACTCAGGGACCCCAGAACTCGACAGGCGCGCTTGCGACTTATGACGACTAAACCAACTAGGCGGCAGTTCCTCGCAATATGTTCAGCTCTTTCCTTGAATTTTACTGTGCTTGGGTAACACAAACAACCGTCTCGGGTTTTGCTTAAAAACACAGGTACAGGGACATGGTATATTTTTATTAAGTGTTAGATAAAAAGTTGCTACTATTTATTTCTGATTCTATCTGCATGTTTCTTACCAAACCAATTTATGTGCACCAGCTCCCACAGGGAATCCTAATGTCGACCTAAGAGTAAGAGTATGTCGAGTTCATTTGTTTCTAAAACCGAATTTATATTGCTCAATTAACGTTTAACTACATTTTTTGGTCTTAACGATCCTATAGCATCAAATAGTCCTAAAGAGAGCAAAATTTGTATCAAAAGCTAAAATCATAGTCAAATCTTTGATTTCAAGTAAGCTATTTAAAAGCATTTTTGACCAACAAAATTTAAAAGATAAAAACGTTTTTACAAAAAAAAACAACCGACTTCCAAAAAACCACTACAAAGTGAAAAATAACTTAAATTTCGGAAGTCGGTGTCTTTGGTTTTGTATTTTCGTTATTTGCCACCGACTTCCGAAATTTGTTTTTTGGAAAGTGGTTTTTTGGATGTCAGTTGTTTTTTTTTTGTAAAAATGTTTTTATTTCTCACTTTTTAGTGGGTCAGTTTGTAATTTATCTAAGTTGCAATAGCCTAATGCCAACTGCTCATCACCTTTTATAACATATTGCTTTTCCCGATGCAGGGACATTAATCGTTGAGAAGTTCTCCTGGTACTTCACCGTCAGCTCTACTTTTCCATATGCATTGTGACGAGCATAAATTGCATTGCAATCATACTAAAGTAATCGAATCGCAACCTATGAAATACTTACTATTGAGTAATTCCGGTGGCTATTTGTGGTCTTAATCATCAGTTCCACTTCACCCACACGTAACTCGTGCAGTTGCTCTTGAAAAGCACCATACTTTTCAAGAGCAACTGCACGAGTTACTATAAAAAATACCCAAATCGCTATAAGTTTGCCTATAATATTTGAAGAGTTCCCTCAATTTCTCCAGGATTCCATCATCAGATCCTGACCTGATTGCAATGGGACCACCTAAAAAGTATACCCTTTCAAACAAAAAAATAATTTTGCAAATCCGTCTATATATGATCGAGTTATGCCCGAACATACATAAAAAAACAACCGAATTGATAACCTCCTCCTTTTAGAAGTCGGTTAAAAATAGAATTGATTCTAGATTCCAAAAGATAGTTCCAAAGCAAACCTTGTCTGAAATACTGCTCTGTCTTTTGAGGAATCCTTTAACGATGTTTCTCAAATATCTATCTCGACTTCTTTCAACCTACTATCTCCATGAATATAACTTGCTATGTATACCGTCATCCCGGCTTTTACCCAAACATGGTTCGAACTAGGTCCAGTGTGCCCAGACGCTGGTATCATTACACTACGTACGATGTAGATCAGGTTCAGAGCACCGCTGTAATTGGCGTGAAACATTCTCCGAATCTAAGTCTGTTGTTTACTTTGGCTTATCTTAATCCGCTCAGCTCTTAGCCATACGCCCACCGCTACCGGCATCGTAGGGTCGCTATACTCGCCATGGCTTAGTATATTTATATCTATATGTTTTTGTATAACGTAGTTTTAAATTAATGCTCTTCACCACTGTTCTGATAAAAATATGAATATAAAGTGGTAATGGCTACAAGAATAGAAGGTGACCTAAGAAAGGATGGGTCTTAAAAATTTAACACCTTTAAACACGATGGAATGCAAATAAAGATATGAATAAGTTGGTAAGAAAGGAGGAATACTCAGAGATGGCTGCTGAAAATAATAAATTAAATAACAATGTGCTAATGGCTATTAGAAAGCACGCAGACATGAAAGGATGGGAGGATTGTATTAAAGATAATAATGGTATTTGGAGGTTGATAAGCTTTGACTTGAGAATGAAATCATTTAAGGGGATCAAAAGCGACAGAAATTGAACTCAATAACCACTAACGTTATTACAAAAGTGATCTTGTAAATCCTAAAACAATTCACTACAGACAAAATTAATCAAGTTACACGCTATATACCCACAATTTTTTAATGTAAATAAGAGACCGGATGTCAATATTTAAAGTGTTAACTTGCCTCTTCCGGTGTACAATAGGCTCAGTGTTCGGTTTTAGAACGGGAGTAGGCAGGCCAATTAGTGAGATTGTCTTATCTGGAAGATAAATACTCGTATATCTTTAGACTCTAAAGATATACGAGTCAAAGCTTTTTCATTCCTCGAAAGTTTAGAGGAATGAAAAAGCTTTGAGATAAAGCGCTGCTCTGTTTATTGATATGTTTTAACGGCTAAACTACTGAATCAATTTTGATTGAATTTTGTAAAGATGTAGATAGGAACTTACTCAAGACTATGGGGTAGTTCTCATCACGAATTGTCACACTAGTGGAGGCCCTACACAGCTGATAGAATTTACTATCGTGAATCATGACGTCACAGTGTTGAATACGATTATTACACAAAATAGAATCAAGGAGATTAATATGTAGTTTTAATGTTTTTTCTTTCGAACTGTTGATAGCGCCTACCTTTTTGATTGAATGGAAGAAATCGCCAGCTAGAATCGTCATACATATCGTATGTAACTCAATTTGAGAAAACTATGAATAATTTGGATTATAATCAACAAATGGTCACCCCAATAGACTGTATACTTGCACCAAAAGTTTAACAATCTGCCAATTTATTATGAGCTTACTACCATTCAAAAATGCACCCTCTTTCTTCATGTTAAAGCTCAATATCCTACCAACAGAACATAATTAAGATTATCTAAAATTATGATGTCAATATTATCGTAATTTGGAGTTGCCAAACGGAACTTAGTTTGTAGATAAGTTATCTGCTAAGTCTTGGGATAGGTTTGTTAAGCTAGGCAGAAATGGACGTAGATTAGCAAAAAGGACTCAACCCACGCTATGGTCAAAAATTAAAAAGGACCTAAAGGTTGGTTCCTTTAGGACCTTTTTAATTTTTGACTATAGTGTGGGTTGAGTCCTTTTTGCTAAACTACGTCCAAATGTAAAATGGTAACAGAATGTAGTTGTCAATGACATGAAATGTGGAGGTGAGGGCAAGATATGGAGTGTTAAGATAGCGTTGTACTATGTAAAGGAACATAGAAAACAGTATATTTTACAAACGATAGCAGAAATACCTAGACAAGAACAGTGGCATATACGTATATCATAATATCAGAGAATGTAGGTAATTAATTACAATCCAAAAGTGTTACAGGTATGTAGAGTCAATTTCAGACTTTATTTAAACAGTAAGTAATTACAATTCAAAAGGCTTAAGCGCTTTCAAGCAAGAAGACCAGATCGTAAAACAAAAAATGACGATTTTTGTCGAGAAGAACTAGCGAACTACTCTGTGGTCTCCAAATTCAAGAGCTTTAACGCAAATGAAGAATCAAATAGCATTATCATTCACCATAAATATAATTAAGATCATCACCAATCACTGTTCCTCAGCGAACTTCCAAAACGAATTAACAACCAACTTTATAGCACTCAATTAAGACTGACGCACGATTTTCAAATAATTCTCGAAAGTTCCCATCAACAAGTTCCACGTACGACCATACATTACTGACTCTGCCTCTGCTCTATTTAAAAGCCACTAAGTTAAGGCGAGTTCTAATCACGGCATCTTCTCGACGTCATCGATCGCGACTGCGGTGCAGTAATATATTTTAATTAACAACGTCGGTTCGTGGGCGCGCGTGATTGAGGGCCGTCAGCGCGACAAAAAAGACGCAGTGAGACCAAGCCATAACGAGACAGTTCTAATTTCAAATATATTAGTAATTCTTTTAGTTCGTGACTTTACGCACGTATTTGCTGTGGTGAAGTTATGTGTCTGGAAAAAATTACAAAAATAGGAATAAAATACAGATATTGGACATCATTGGTTCAGCTAAGGCGCAACGACCTTTGTAATATTCCTGGCTAAAAATAAACCTAAGTACTAGTCTTCAGGACTCATCTTGAGAGCTTAAAATGAGGTGTTTTAGCGATTTTATTTGGAAAACAGCCAGTAAAACCCATTTCTTAATCATACATAAAGGACTATTTTTCAGAAGTTTGGAGTCGCTTTCAGCATTGCTTTTAGTCACACCAAAGACCAAAAGCAGTAAGGATCCGACATAATCCATTAAAAATGCGAAAGTAACTCTGTCTGTCTGTCTGTATGTTACCTTTTCACGCTTAAACCACTGAACAGATTTCGATAAAATTTGACAAGAAGATAGATGCTATCTCGAAGAAGGACATAGGCTACTTTTTGTCTCAAAAATAACCCTAAGGGGGGATATAGGGGATGAAAGTTTGTATGGGAAACCTATCATTTTTTTAAGTTAGGGCTATGAAAATTTAAGTTATGCTTTTGGTAACAAATAAAGAATTACATATCCCTCAACAGGGAATAGGAGATGATTTAAAATTCATATGTATTTTTTTTTTCTTCTTTTCAAGGGATTTAAGGAATTGGAAATATAATCATAGTCCGTATCTTGCATTTACATTTAGTCTTTATCCTATACTATTAACCATTCGTAACCGGAACGTGGATCCACGCGAGACACAATGGTTTTTTAATTGTTTCTGTAATTACGACATACGAGAGGTTAAACGAGCAATATTTGTACAAATATTTATTCGTTTGCATATAGATTTCTACTCAACACTCGCTTGTGGCTAAGTAATAACAGCTGCACGGGTCGATCGATCAGGTTAAGCTACGCTTGCCGCGGTTGGTCCGTGGATGGGTGACCATCTTTACATACCAATTAGTCCCCTCCGTGCCTCGGAAAGCACGTTAAGCCGTTGGTCCTGGCTGTCATTTGTAGATCTTTGACAGTCGTTACGGGTAGTTAGAAGCCCAAAAAGTCTGACAACCAGTCTTACCAAGGGGTATCGTGTTACCTAGTCACTAGGTTGTGGAGGTCAGATAGGCAGTCGCTCCATGTAAAATACTGGTATTCAGCTGCATCCGGTTAGACTGGAAGCCGACCCCAATATAGTTGGGAAAAGGCTAGGCAGATGATGATATAGATTTCTACTCATGTTCTCGAAATCGGCTCTAACGATTTCGATGAAAGTTGCAATATAGGGGTTTACGGGGGCGAAAAATCAATCAAGCTAGGTCTCATATCTGTGAAAATTGGTTTTCTCCGTATTTTCACCCTAACAGAGCTCGGTCGCCTAAAGTTTAGCAATCGCAAGTTTAGTTTGGGAATCTCAGGCCGATTCCCGGCGAACATAGGCGCGGGCTTGCGGATGGTGAGCAATGTGTAGCTCACCGTCCGATAAAGACCAGGCCTGGATCGACGACGCGTTGTGTTCCACGCGCGAAGAGATGTCAGCACAACTGAAGGACTGATGCCTGCCGGGGTTGCGGGTTTGTCCGAAAGGATTATCGTGGCCCCATACAGCGTGGCAACATACAGGCAACGGAAGGAACACGGGTGGGTTTTAGTCAGTAAGAGTCTGACACGCCCTTCTGCTCCGCCCAGACCACAAGATATGTGATAATTTTCCACCCAAAAAAAAGGGTTTCAATTTTTCATTTTGAGATACAGAACCCTAAAATAGATTTATTATCTGCCTGTAACCTTTCATGCCGTAACGGTTGAACGGATTAAGATAAAAGGCATACGGATAAGCCATGACCGGGGTTAGAATATAGGATACTCAAAATCCTGGTAGCACGTTCCTGTGGGATATTTTCCGACATCCACGCGGGCGAAGCCGCGGGCAAAAGCTAGTTTAATGTATATCAAATAACGTATCACGATATCACGACACTGTTGACACTTTTGTCAACGCACCACTTTTTCCAAAACAAAAAAGAAACAGAAAACTGGTTATAATATAACAGTTTTTGTAGTCAAAGAGCTGAGAACCAGTTATAATTTATGTCGTATTGCTATCTTCAAACTGAATATGTTATTGCTTTTATCGCTTATAAGCGCCCGCAGCGGTATCTACACTTCTGTTGGTTATGCTTTAAACTTGCAACAATAATGGTTAATCGTAACTGTGCGTAAGATATTTGCTGGCTCTTTGACTATAATTATGTCTGCCTTATTTGCGACCGTATTTCTAGCAGGTTAAGGTTTGATTTTGACCGGTTTATTTGGAAGTTGTTTCTTTATGATATCTGGAGTTTACAATAACAACAACTTGCAACTGCTTCTAAAATATGCAATTCATTAAATTGAACCGTTTTCTTTTAAAGCGGTTTTTTTTTAGTCCATGACAATTGTTTATGAAAAAGCACTGTACATCAACAAAAATCATGATCGGTAAAGGTATTTTGACCTTTTCTAAAAGTTAACTACCCATAAACTTAAGTCAGTAGTCAAATAACCAGCTTACTCCTTCAACAGCCATAAAACTAATTAAAGCTTTAATTCAATTAACATAACACCATATAAACAGTAGCATTTCAAGCAGGCATAGTACGTAGTGTGGGTATAAACAGCTGATCAATGACGCAAGGCTCCGCGCATGCGCGGTGCAAACAAATGTGAAACGCCAATAATGAATTTTGTGAGAACTGATTGAATGAAATTGTAGAATTGTTTTAGTTGGAAAAGTGAACATTTACTGAAGATATTGGCAGAATGAAATACTTATTGCATGAAATCATTATCTTACATATATATAATATATATATATATATGATAATCTGAGACATTGACTGCTTCCTATCTCCCCACGTCATTTATAAAGGCTACCTATAAATGTAACATTAGCTCCTCGTTGACAACAAGAACACATATACAAGATTAACTGCTTCACAGACAATAAAGCAATTAATAATACGCAGCAACTGAAGGGTAATCAGCATTAAAGTTAGCATACTAGAACTATTAGAGGCAAACACATAAACCCGTAAATGTCAGAATTAACTTCTGAACAAAGATTTCCTATCTACTGTGAATGGTTCGTGACGTAATAGGGTAAGTATTATTATAATCACCAATAATGGAAATATCATCAGTAAAGTTTTGAACATGAATGTGGATGTAATAATACAGGAAGACAAGGAATGATGCATGGATTGTGTGAAACATCATTTATGATTACTTAGGAGGTGAATACTGAGATGAGGGCTAATGTGATATAAATTACAAGAATAGTATGATAAAATATCAAATGTATGAATAATGATAATTAATATAATATAATGTAAAATGTATAACTGGAATATTGAGTATGTTTATGTTTTTTATTAAATTTTTATATCCATTTAATTGCAATGCCTTAACAAGTTCTAAGAACCTACCTATTGTTAACATCTTCAAAATGTTGTACACTTAGTTCGCAGTAAAGAATTTGAATTTGAACAGATGCATGGACGAAGACACAAGCAAGACTTTAAATAAACTAGGACAAACCAGGAAGATGATGATGACGGTGATGTTTAAAATAAAGTCATCAATAAAGATACTAATTCCCCAAAACAGATGAAACAACTAAAAACATGCTTTCCACCAAATATTAAAAAGCCGTTTCAAATAATACGTGTCGGGATTGAATACGGCAAGTCTAACTAAATGTTACCATTCCGCTGGAACATACGCTTAACCAACTGCAAAAAGGCAAGAGAGACAAAGCGGTGGACTGCAAAAGGTGTATTTATGATTTCACAGTATCTCGGCCCGTCATCGCTTGTTGCAGGGATTTGTGTTAAAAGAATGTGTGTGTGTTTGGATGCGTTCCTTTATGTTTCACATACATGTACCTATTGTGAAGCATGAACTATGTAAAACACAGGTCGTTATTAATTTTGTTTGTTAGTTTTAAAATGCTCCTTTTTTATATTTGTTATTTTTTTTATTACTGTATTGTATTTCCTGTGCGTGTCCCAAATAAAATATTTTTCTTTCTTTCTAAAATAAACCTAGCATTTTAGACTTGTGATTAATTTTGGGACAATTTTGATTCGGAAAACTCTGGATTTTTGATGTCATTGACAAAATCATAAGTCATAATTCATTTATTCATAGTGTGGAGAAACAGTAGAAACCAGAGACTTTTTAGTGGAGTACGTATTATTTTAAAGAATAAAGAAACCAATGAGATTGGTGTCATTGTAAATCAGTGAGAAACCTGTTGAGCAATCAGGAGAAAATAACATTTGTATTATTCTTAAAATAAATTTTGATTTAAGTAATTAATTTAATTTAAAAGTTAATTTTCCTCTCTCATAAAACTGCATCAAATAATGAAATAATAATTACCAACAATCTTACTTTCAATAATCCAATACTAAAAAAATATTCAAATCCACTCACGCGAAGATCGTTCATAATAGCATAACTCTCAATTTCTAAAAACAATACCGCATCCATTTTGTTTTCATTCTTGTTTTGTATTAGCATAGTGAGCGTAGGCACGAGCGAAGTAAGGCGGCACACCTAGTATAGGTACATGTTTATGTTACAGGCATAATGCGTAGTTCGTAGTTTGGCGAAATTCCTAGATTGGCCGCTAATTGGTGTGACGTAGCAAACATTGCTGTCAAAAGTTCGAGTTGGTGAGCAAGCGAATTTTGTACCAAAGGTTGTGCAAATTATTAGGTGTCAAAGTACTGTTTAGTTAAGATCATTGGCAGTTATAGCGTGATGGACCGATATTGAAACAGAAGATGACATAATGATAGGTTCGCCTCCCATAACATTAAGACCTAATATCATCATCTGAGGAGTACGTGTACGAAACTATTGTGGAGACTTTTACACAACTATTAAAGGAAATAAGATGTACCAGCAATATTCCTATTGAACCGGAGGTTAAGGGGTCCGCAGTTGAGCAACAAGTTGCGGTTTCAAACCTAAGAAGTAACCATAATTATGAATATACAAGTTAATTATCTACTATATAGTAAATTAAGTTATAAGGCAGTAATTAAACAATCTTTATAGTGAGATCAAACCGGCGGCGGCGACCGGCGTGCGTGTATGACCAGTACCCTAATTGCGTAACTCATTTTTGAAAACAATTTCGCGAAATTTGTTTCATTTTAACATTTCAACAACATTCATTGCGTTATTTACGTTGTTGAACAGATTTTTTTTCCAACTTATTAAGCAATGGATTAGAAATCTGTTTCAAATCGAAACAAATTGTGATTGTGTTGTATTACGCAATTAGGGTGCTGATGTATGAACGTAAACGAGGCAAAAGGACTATGTCAGGATCGTAGCAGGTGGCGTTCTGTAGTTTCTGCCTACCCCCATGGGAAGAAGGCGTGAGTTTATGTATTTATGTATGTATCAAACCTCCAATATTTGTGCTATGCTAATTGAAATAATATTAAAACTATGTTGTTTTCAAGAACTTAAAAAAAATATACGGCGTAATTAATATTGAGTAATGGTAAATTGTATTTCAAAAAGAGTAACTCGGCAGCTTTGTCCCCCAAAAGTCAGTTACGATGAGGATCATAAATAATTCCTGCTGAACCTGAAGAAAGTTGAGATCCGTATCGCGGATCACATTTTTTAACGATCCGGCACATCACTACTTCTATAATATAATAATAACATTATAAATAGGTAATTTTTTTGAGTTTAAATGTAGGTAGGGGGTAATTTTCGGAATCACTGATCCGATTCCGAAAATTCTTTCATTAATAGGAAGCTACAGTATTGCCAAGTTTCAAAAGATATAATAATTTATCTTAAAACAAGAAATTTCAAGCGAACGTGAATTTGGACGCAAAGTTGGGGGCAGAAACTAGTATTTTATAATAGGTAGGTATTTCACTAAGTTATTCTAAGACATGGTAAAGAAAAACATTGTGTGGAAACTTGAAATAATCACCAACCCACAGAGCCAACGTGGTGATTAATGCGCGTTCTTTCTATGTTAGACGAAGCCTTTGCCCAGCAGTGGGACTGTTACAGACCAGTACAGAATGTTCCTATAAGCTTGTCGGTTATATAAAGAAGTCTGACCCTAACAATGCGTCGACGCAACTGATTCCATTAGCGATAACAGGTCTGCAAGGATTGAAAATGTTTCACACGATACTTCACTTCTTATAACTTTAGTTTACGCTATATTTAAGCTCAAGCTATTTTATTATATTGCCTCCAAATATTAATCAATTGGAAGCCAGATGCTTCCAGCTTTACACACAACCATAGAAGTTTAATTAAAATTGAAAACGTATGATTTTTTCCTAAAACATCGATCATCTACTTTATCTGCTACAACCATACAGATATACATTATTCTATGTCGATTAGTTCTGTTACAATGTAACATTTATAGATTGAAATGGTGTTAAGTGTTTTTACAATAAGAATATTAAGGCTACCATAAGATTATGCCAACCGTGATGCTGAAATATTTGTTTACATTCAAGATCTTAAATATCGATTAAATTTTCATCGCCAGAAAAGTAATTCGATTCATAAAATCGATTCTCAATGAAGGAGTCGAATCGAATATTTGGCATATATCTACACGAAAGCGACAGCCATAATTTATTTTAGCACCTGAAGAAACCTAGTGTCATCGTTTATGTCCAGACTTTTCCCAATTACTTTAGGTTCAACTTGCCACTGCCACCTAACCAGTAACCAGATGTGGTAAATACCACCGACTAGTTAACAGCCCCTACAAATTTATTCTAGCGATCGTAAACAGCTGCTTTGACCGGATTCGCAAATGGATGGCGCAAGAGTGCCTACACGTAGTACACGTCCTAATTTAACACCTGCAGAACTGACCCAGAGTCGCCACAAACCTATAGATAGACTATTCCCAGTTACGTTGGAATCAACTTGCTAGACGTGGTAAATATCACCGAAACACAGAAATGTACGCAAACATACCTACTAATAAATCTGATTCGTGACAGACTAGTTGACAGACAATATATAGCCCAAACTAAGAGCTAAAAGCTGAAGCAAATTAAATAGATATAATTTTTCTTAGGATATACGTTTTTGTACAATCAAAATAATTTAAATAAGAGGTGGCGAAGAGTCAGTATAAGAAATTAAGTTTTTAAAAGAAGTCATGTGCAACAACTAATCGTAAGTATAAACTTTAACATTACCACCAAATATGACCATATTGATATACCAACAGATTTTGAGTATTTTTCAATTATTCCCTCTAAATCCATTTTAATTGAGCACGTACATCTTATAAGGGTTTTAAAAGCAATTCTAATTTTTTTTCAATTAGATCTCCTTTTATCAGATAATTTATTAGATTGGGTAGAATTTATGTTGGTAAAATAGTTTGTACACGATTGTCTAACGATGTTAGAAAGAACTAAAGCGGAGGAGGAAGTAAATAGATCACGTTTAAAATGGAAGAAAGGGGCAATGAGGATATAAAAACTTAAGGGAACCGCAACTCCTGATCTATATAAAGTGGCAGAATAACTTGATTAATTGTTAAATTATGCACATAGCAGGATTTATCAAAATCTTATCCTATAATTTTGGATGAATTAATCCTTATTAGTTATTTTATAAAAGAATAATTGCATAAATAAATCCAAAAGTGCTATGATTGTTTTAGATTCTTCAAATGTTTCTTAATTCCTTAAACAAATAAAACCTTACACTTAAATGATTAAATTAAATACCAACAGATCTAAAACAAACGCTAAACACTACAACCAAGCTGTAGCTGGCGTTGAACAATTAATAGTTGAACATGTAATGACTTGGCACAACACTCGGCTGGCAGTTTTGAGAAGTGCTACATAAATCATAATAATAGAGATATACTGCACTAGGTATGGCTGAAGGATTTGCTTATTTATTAGTAGAAATAGATGCAAATATTGAGAGTGGCGCAGAATTGAAAGATTGTACAGAAAATAGGTTTTGCTTTAAAAAGCTGTTTGAATTTGAACTCGTGAATGTTGTGAACGATACCGGATTTAACAGTAGCATTTAATAATTAAAACAATATTTTTGAATATTTATTTATACATGTACAAATATCCAGGATGTGGCGTCAATAGTGGTCCAACGTTAAGGGGTCGCAACACCGTATAATCAGCTATCACATTAAGAGCCCTATTACATTTTACGCAAATACATAATTTGTGACGCAGAAATTTTCAGCAGCAGTAAGATATTTTAATTATTTGACTATGAATAACGATGCCTTTCTCTTTCTTGTAAGTTGAAGTTAAATATTTTAATCATTCTTTTCGTGTACAACGGATCACTGAGCGATTTAACTACCCCTACATTAGACAATGCTGTAACAGACATTTATGGCCAGGACACTTAATTTTGATTGACATTGCCCTTGATATATATTTATAATGACTTGTTTGTATTGTATTGTTTTATGTGAAAATTACAATTAAATTTTGAATTCGGCGACCCTAACAATTTGTATTCTTTTAATCTTCGTTTATTTTAATTGCATTGACATTTTATTCTAATGTATTCTGTGGCAGTATTGTGAATTATTTATTTTATTTTATGTATCTTACCTGAATTAAATGAATATAATGTAATAATAAGTTGAACGTTTTACTTGTTTATTGGAGTTCTAGAATTTCTTTAAATTCTTTGAGTTTTCACGGAAAAAGTCGTAAAGAAAAGCAATAAATGTTTTGATTCAGCGTCCATTATATTCCAAATAAACACAATTTATCAAATAAACTAATATGGTACAAAACTTCTTCGTTTCTCAATATAAAGTGAAAGCACGTGAACATATTCGTGAAAAGTTGGCAGAATCTTTGCAGCCCTGATTTGCTGGATTCGTTTTCTCCTCTACCTATCGTTATTTCTCCTGACAAAGTTTATTCGGTTTATATGTATGTATATATGTATTAGTATGTATTAATTTTCAAGTTATCTGTCATTTATGTTGCACCTGCCATGTTTTGTCTCTGCATCACCCTTTTTTTGGGTGGGAAATTATCAAATAACTTCTCCCGCTCTGGGCGGAGCGGGAGGGCGTGTCAGACTCTTACTGACTAAAACCCACCCGTGTTCCTTCGGTTGCCCTGTTGCCGGGGGCCACGATTTCCCGATCGGTTTTCTTCGAACCCCCGGCAGGCATTGGCCCTAGCGGACCCCGTCAATTCTGCTGACATCACCCTAAGGTTGACTGGTAGAAAATGCCTTAGGCATTAAGTCCGCCTTTGTACAGTATTTTTACTTGTGCCTAAAGTTTTAATAAATAAATAAATAAATTAATATAATAAGACAAGAGTTCAACAAATAAAATGAAAGTACTATAAATTCCGCGTCAATTAAGCAAATTACACGAAAAGAATGTATAACTACAACTTACAAAAAAGAGAATGCTACAATAATATTATTCATGATCAAATAATTCAAATATCCTACTGCTGCTAAAAATGACAGCGTCAAAAATCATGAATTTGCGTAAAAATTTAATAGGGCTCTTAACATTTTGAACTATTTTTTACAATAGATCTCTGAATAAAATATACTATTAATCTTTTGGAAAAATGTACACCACGCTTTACGGTTTTTTTATTTAATTTTAATGTTTTTTTAATTTAATTTGGCTGTAATTTCTATAAATGACATTATTTTTTATTCAATCAATCATTTATTTTTTGAAACATAGTTTTTTGTTTTTACTTTATAATTGCTGAATACATGTGCTAACACATACAAATAGTTTTGTAAATGTATTTTTTTCTAAAGAAAAAAATTGTTTATTACAAACAACTCAAATCTCTAGTAAATTAAGAGACTTGGGGTGCGAATGCTGTAAAAGAAATGTACTTCATTGTCGGTGCCCATTATTTTAAATACTGTCCAATTAATACAAATTCTAAAATAGTACAAAAATAACTATCTGCCGTACCCACAAAGATGGATAGGGCGGAGCCGCCTTTTCACTGCGTATGTCTAAAAGAAAAAGGTTACAAAGAAGAAATCAGTTCTGTATGACTTCTACTTACGCCAAACCCTGTATGAATGCTGTGCGCCTAATGATGATTAATTTATGATAATCTGGCGATGACTTTTACAGACAGACATAACATCGACCTGGCAAATCCACCAGTAGCAAAAATAGACAACTCCACACCAACCACCAAACCAACCAATTAATTTAAAATTAAATTTAATAAGACACAGACATACAGCTTCACGCTCACATTAAGGGCACAAGACAGTCAATCGACCTTCGCCCGTCAAATTATACACACAGCCCACTTACGTTATTGACAAATTAAATTTATAGTTAAGCGTTGTGCAAACGCAAGTAATTGTTGTAACTATACTGGAGTTGGACGCTATTTGTATCGCTACATAAGCTCTTGTACCCTATTTGTTATCTGTCAGATAGCTGGATAAGTAATTGACAAGACGTCAGTTATAATAATTGAATATTTGCATCAATCTGGCAGGTTAAGGTAAATTGAGTATATCAGGTTAATTGTAGAATTATATGAAGGAGACGAATAGTTTCTTAATGATGATGTCATAAACAAAGCAGATGAACTATATTATAAGACCTACATAGAGCAGTGGATGGTTGCTAAAGAACGATGTAAAACTATTTAACGATGAATAATATTATAAATAAAATACAGTATGGTATGACACAAAAGAAAAAACAGCTGCATTAGTGTTATTAGCAGAAAATTCCATGGCACAAGCTAATATAAGTTCTCAAGTAAATTATTATCATTTTAAATAATATTATTCATAATAATAGCTACACAAAATAAAATAACATTTAAACCATGTAAAGTTATGCGAAATTTGCCAATCGAATAATTCTATAGAATTAATCGAATATTTATAATCGTATAATCGGTATGTTTGAAAACAATTGTTGAATTTGTACTGTTTACAGTGGAATTTATTACTTTGGTTGTCCTTGTGAACCAGAACCACATAAATTTTGATAAGGTGCGTTCAACTTTGAACTGTTACTTCAAGTAGTAGAGTTGAATTTTCAGTGTTAGTGGATTAATGGCAAAAAATATCGATTGTTTATTGTATCTGCAAGTTTATTTTTCTGGTGAAACTCCAGGTAGTAATACTTAATATAAATAAATTCTTATATCCTATTTAACCGCAACAATACGAGGCGTAAATCCAGTACTTTCATTATATTATCTTAGAAAACTTATAGCTCGCTTATTAACAATCATAATGACTGGTTCTGTTATCAATGTTTCCAACTCCATGAAAAGCTAGTATTCTCAGACGACCATTAAGAGAAACTTAACTTTCTCAATAATGATAAAATAATAATAGATGTCGATTTGTATGTTATTAAACTCATTGACCATTCAGCTAACTTTACTTTTTGTCCAGATATCTTCTCGACTCCTACGGAGTACAACCATTAGAAGGACTATTTTAGCCCGTAAGGAACTCCTACGGAACGCACCAATGAAATTATTGACGTTGCTAACTTATGGCAAAAGATGGAAATTCCTATAATGTAGGTATTATTATGCAAAATGGTTTGAAAACAAACATTAGTTAGAATACCACTAATTGATTCCAAGTTTGATAATTTAGATTTCTGCTGAACCAGGTAATCAAATTTAAACTGTCCTAATTCTACACAGCTTAGATAAAGTTATTATAAATTGTAATACAGTTACCGTGTTGTTATCAGTAGTAGTTAGGTTAACAGTTAAGTTATAAATGCTTTATACTGTACGCGTGGGAAATGTCAAGAATGTAACTTTGTTGTACTTAACAAGGCTCTGTAATCGGCTGAGTGGCATTGTGGTTCCAGTCAATAGGTTAAAGATCTGTCATTGTAATAACATAACCATTACGCGTATTGACGACTTCATAGTTGTTAGACAGAAGAATATTATCTTTCAACTAGGGATTTATAGAAATAGGTACTAATAATGCTCCCAAAGTGGATAGATAGAAAAATATTGACTTCCAACTATGAATCTATAGAAATAATTAGTAAGTGTCCCGTGTCCGAGGAAATAATGTAGTTTACAAAACCAAAATATTGCAGATGATCTTAAAAAGGAAAAAGCTCTAGTAGACACAGTTATCAAATTTAATATTGCCTATTTGGAGGTTTGAGACCCATATAATATGGAAGCTTGAAAAAAAACTTTTCAACCACGGGATTATCTATACATTGAAGTAGTTTTTGCGAAACTCAGTGAAAGTGATAAAGAGGTATGAAGAAAAATAAAAGAAATATTTGAATCGTTTGCCGAGTTCATTTCACTGTAACAAGAAATATGATCTTACCTTTCAACCTGCAAGTAAGTTCTCCGAAAATAGAGCCATTACAGTTCAAATAAACTTTCACTATACAAAAAGATGGCTCGATACCGTTCGAGAGGCTGCATCGTGTTCGCTAAAGGCTGAATAATCGAGATTAGAGATAACAGACACGTTGATCTTACTATCAGTGGCCTATATTGGAGAGCAGTGGATGTTAAAGTTTTGTGTTACTGGGTAATGAGAAAGAGGCCCATGGCCAACAGTGGAATGATGATGATAATGATGGCGAAAGCAATAAAAATAATGTTAGAGCAGTTATTGATCATTGCTTCGATACGTAAGTTAAAAAGAGAAAATTCACAAAAACAGTTAAGAAAGTTGATTTTGGAAATATATTAGAAGCTCATTATTCTGATCGATTGAACACGGATACGGATACGGATACAAATTATTATAGAAGATACAACTGCTAACGAAACTGAATTAATAATACTACATTGTTATCTCTCTCAAACGACCATTAAAATCAAGGCACCTCGCAGAAACACCCTCACTCACTCGCAAATCAAAACACAACACGACCCAATAAATACAACCACTTTGAGATCCATTGTCCAAGCAAGCAATTCACAATAATTGAACTCAGGGGTCAACAGAGATAGTGATCTACCCACCGGAGGCTCGCTATCGATCGTAATAATTAATTCTAGCCATGATACGGCTACTTGAAGCTGAACTATTCAAATTCGCTGCAAATATATCAGATAAGTCAAAAGTCCCCATGTAAGGTAACCGTGAGTGAAGTTGTAAGGGAAGTGAGTTCGATTGGCCCTGTTTGGTTTTACTGGTCCAGTTAGCTTTATGAGATTTGACCCAATAGGTACAGCATAATTGTGAAAGCTACGATTATTTTGTGACTAGCTTTTGCCCGCGGCTTCGCCCGCGTGGATGTCGGAAAATATCCCACAGGAACGTGCCACGCAGAAATATGTAATTCTTTATTTGTTACCAAAAGCATAAATTTAAATTTTCATCGCCCTAACTTTAAAAAATGATAGGTTTCCCATACAAACTTTCATCCCCTAAATATGCGGTTTAGGCGTGAAAAGGTAACATACAGACAGAGAGACAAAGTTACTTTCGAATGTATAATATTAGTATGGATAGTTCCGGCTATCATAGATTGAGGATTTCAAAGAAGGTACATTCTTAATAAATAATAGTTTGAAAAACTAAAAAACACGCTTTTTATAAAAAACCGAGCTAAAAAATTGAAAATAAATTTTAATAAATTTAAATTAAGAATAGTGTTAAAAATTTTGATAAATATAAATTAATAATAGTGTAAATAATAACCCACCGTCGTATCTCTACGTTGACGTCGTGGTGGGGCTTGCACGCTCCGAACTTTAGGCCTGTGCCGGTAGAGTTTACTTTGCCGGAACAGGTCTGGGATTAGGAGCCAGACCAAGAGAGATACAAAAACCCGCAAGGCAGCATGTGGCGAGCTGTTGGGCAGTAGCGACCCCACTGACCCTATCTCCCGGGAGAAGTCTTGTTCCTCACCTCTGGCTTGCCTTTATTGGCCGGCTGGAGTGAACACTGACGAGGAACAGAGCTCCCGCCTCATTCTTGCCTTAATTGGCCGGCTTGAGTGGAGATTCGCAAGAGCAAACGTGCTCGGAGGAAGGAAGTATTCCAGTAAGATGCTGGTAGGGATCTTGACCGTACTTCCGGGATTGTCCTGATAGCCGTGGAATACCTCTCCACTCCTCATAAGCACCTCAGGACGTGTTGCCCCCTGTGTCGCTACGACACTATGTGCTAGCGACCGTTTTCGGGGGCCCATTATTGAGCGTGCAAGTCACCCCCTGCCATTTTATCCGTGTACATTTAAACATTGATCAGGCAGGGGCCATAGTCTTTCCATAGCTCCAGGTAACCAGTCCACTTAAGCCACCCAAACCCATAGTCCAATATCTTTGTTTCCATATTCTGCAATAGTCCTACACCAACCGGGGGTTGTCCTTGGGTGCCCTTGCATAGTGCGAACAGGGATAATCGTCGGTTGGTGCCTCAATACTTAAAAATGTCTAAGGGGCCTCTGCGAGTTGGCTTCGGCCCCTCGTACGCCTTCCAAAGGTCCGGGACCCCAGGGTCCCGAGATATGTCAAAGTGTAAATAAGAAAAAAATATATTTGATTTTAATAAAAAATGCGTGGGGTGCATGGTGTCAATAGTTATAAATATTTTATTGACAGATATGAGTAGAAGGATTATCATTTGGATGTTATTTTAAAAAGCACCCCACGCTTTTTTTATTAAAATAAAAAATCTTATTTACACTATTATTAATTTATATTTATCAAAATTTTTAACACTTATCTTAATTTAAATTTATTAAAATTTATTTTCAATTTTTTAGTTCGGTTTTCTATAAAAAGCGTGTTTTTTAGTTTTTCAAACTGTTATTTATTTTCTACTTTTTAGTTTGGTTTATTTATAATAGCTTGTTTTTTTAATTTTAAACTATTATTTGTTCTACTATTAATTCCGTGATAACTGTAAGTAACTAATTATTTTCCAAATTATTCATGTGTACGGCTGTATTAAATGGTAAAAATTAAATCACGATTTTAGAAGTCATTCAAAGATTTTAACGTTGTCAATATAAATACAGTGAGACTTAATGGTATAAGATTATTGCCGAACAAGTGATAATGACAAGTCTTACTACGTGTTGCTTCGTAATCGAATCATTTCATCTAATGCTTCTCTGTTACAAGGGGTTCAAAGGGGGCTAAGGGGGCTCAAAGCTAACAGGTAACTGTTAGCTTTGAGCAATCAAGTTCTTCAATTCGAATTCCGTCCAAAGATCTTCCACGACTAAGTGCTACATAAGCTTGTCCAGCTGCAAACAGTCGAGAGCCTAGACAAATGACTGCATAATCAACTGTACAGCCTTGTATCTTGTGGACGGTCGATGCCCAACTCAGAATCAATGGCAACATACGTCTCTCAGCAGTTCCATAGCTGTGTGTTTGCTGGGAACTGTACCGATATTGGTTTAATTATTTGAACACCATCTGGACCGAAATCGATACGTACTGATAGAACCTCTTCTGCATATAATTTTTTCGTTTGGTTTTCTTTAAAAGCGTGTTTTTTTTTCAAATTCTTGCTTATATGAATTAAAATTCTCTTTGGTATTGAAAAATTTGTTAATATTAGATCGTTGAATCGGTTAAAGATTATTAGAAATTTTAACAAACAGATATCACAATGTAATAATATGAATACAATAGGGTTTCGGGGCGAAGAACACGTTTCGTAAAAAATGTAATCTGATGCGTTGCACAGCTGACGGATGACAGACTACTTGTCTAAATAAAAAGCGTGTAAAAAAGGTGCGCGTCGTTTATCTTTTTGACGGGTTCTAGAACATTCTAGAAGCTGCGGATTGTGGCGGGAGCAGTTTGAAATGAGATCGCGTTATATCCTCCCCCTTTTGAGCAGGTTATAACCCCATGCTTAGTCAAACAAAATAAGGAACGCATGCTCATACTCGAAATTTGTAATCCTGCTACCCGGTTAACTGCTTTCCGGATTTTGTCCTGAGAAAATCATGGTCGCCCTACACGGTATACCAATTTCTGTATTTTGTCCCGGAAAATTCATGGTCACCCTACTTTGTGTTTGACAGTGACAATAGCTATCAAAATTATTTTTGCAAATATTGCGATGTTTACGATTCAGTTTATTATGTTCAATTACAATTATTATGTTCTTTTATTTCACTAACAAAAATCTTATTTTGCAAATTGAAAAATGGAATAATTTTATCAAATTAATGTATTGTCATCGGTCCTCGATAAATCTACAAAGTTTGAACGAAATCTGGCCGTTTAAAGTGTGTCAAAATCGCGCCCAAAGGAGTCGGTTACAAACAAACAAACATACATACAGGTAAATAAAAAGCGTGTAAAAAAGAGAACTTTTAACCGAAACTATGTATCAAAACTATTGTTTCTGCATTAGAAACTATTCATTCCGTAATTATACGAAACCATAGAATAGAATAAAATAGAATGATTTATTTGTAAAACATAGGTAAAAGGTCAAGATCTTATATAATAATTATATGTTGCGCTATATTTTGTCATTGATGATGATGACATACAAATATTAATGTGATTACACAAAATAAAGAAAAACAAAATTTATCATAGACAAGAAACAAAAAAAATTTCGAAACAAAACAAAATACATGCATGCAATACATTGATCCAACGATCATTAATAGGTAAGTAGTTACAGTGTTCTATCATTTAGGTGATCATCTAGGGCATAGTAACATTTCTCAACTAATAATTAATGAAAACACTTTTTGAATTTTTTGAATGGCATACTTCTTATAACATCGGGTATTTTATTATAGATTTTGGGAGCAACACCAAAGAAGCTCTTTTTCATTAATGATGTATTGCATTTTAGCGTACATAATTGATTTTTATATTGAGTACGGATATTATATTGAGACTATCCCATAACTCGGCGTATTAAAGGTCAAAGTTGCATAAATTTTAGCTCTTCGGGCCGTGCAACCCAATTACCTATATACTTGAGTTGTTTATGCTAGATGACAGGTAGATTTACTTTCGTTAGAAATCAACAATGGCTATTATCATAAATTTTTGCAATATTGATTTTGCCGCGTGAAATGATAAATCAAGTGTTTCTGAAACGGGTGACAGTAGAGATGCATCGTGGGTAAAACAAAAGTGTACCTACGTAGCACTTGCTACGGAGGCTTCATTTTTACCTACACCCTTGGGAAACGGGCATGCATTCTCATACAACAGAGATGCGAAAGAGCGTAAAAATATGAAGAGATAAGGACAAGCAGAAGAAACTTCAATCGGTAAAATGAATTAATAGAGTCCAATCACCAATAGTTTTCGCGTTTATAGGGATGATTATGACGACAGGTATAGGAGGTCAACGTCCAGCAGTCGATGTTGTTACTTGACGAGCTTATTGATAATGATGATGATGATAATGAAAGACTACAACTTAAGAGTGAAGAAAATTTAAATGATCCTTTTTCTCTGTCAAGCATACGAAAGCTCCCAATACCAAGAACGCCAAAGTTAACTAAAAGGAAACAGCCTCACAAACCTACTAAAACGATCTAACTGCCCCATCTTTTACAAACGAAACCCAACATTGTGTAGAAGCGCATCAAATACTTTAATCTATGGGATCCACTATCGTACCATAAAAACAATATCATGTCGACTGCCCGACATGGCCCTTAATTACAAACCTTTATAACGAAATCCAGAAGAAAATAAACCCTATCTTTGGCTACTTAAGGTTGTATATCGAATGAGACGATGTAATACCATCGTAATAAGCTTTCTAAAAAAATTATTCGACCGGTGTAACATGGAATGTGGATCGCTCGTGAGGGGGCACTAAAATCCAAATGTGAAGCTAATGTTGGGTGTTATGAAAAATTAGACTTAGGATTGCAATTTGAGGAACATACGAGTACAAATTTAGGCTTTGGAATAGAGAGCAATGAAGGCGTAATAAGAAAGAAGTGCACTTCCACATTTTTAGGGTTCCGTTGCCAAAGGCAAAAAACGGAACCCTTATAGATTCGTCATGTCTGTCTGTCTGTCCGTCCGTATGTCACAGCCACTTTTTTCCGAAACTATAAGAGCTATGCTGTTGAAACTTGGTAAGTAGATGTATTCTGTGAACCGCATTAAGATTTTCACACAAAAATAGAAAAAAAACAAATAATTTTGGAGTTCCCCATACTTAGAACTGAAACTCAAAAAAAAATTTTTCATCAATCCCATACGTGTGGGGTATCTATGGATAGGTCTTCAAAAATGATATTGAGGTTTCTAATATCATTTTTTTCTAAACTGAATAGTTTGCGCCAGAGACACTTCCAAAGTGGTAAAATGTGTGTCCCCCCCCCCTGTAACTTCTAAAATAAGAGAATGATAAAACTAAAAAAAATATATAATGTACATTACTATGTAAACTTCCACCGAAAATTGGTTTGAACGAGATCTAGCAAGTAGTTTTTTTTAACACGTCATAAATCGTAAACCGCAATTTACCTTTCATTCAATGTTACTTGCTGCTACGGAACCCTTCATGGGCGAGTACGACTCGCACTTGGCCGCTTTTTTAAATTTCGTTTTATTTTTCTTCTTCCAAAACTTATATTTCACTTAACGCTGCCGCGCTGTTTAGGAAAAAGCCTTTTTATTTAATTATTCTTTGTCATTTTCTACTACATGTTCAAATTGGAAAATTCTCCAATGAAACAAATCGACTAATGTGTACAGACCTCATATTATCACTTTAATGCCAGTCCTAGCTTGGTAATTTACACAAAAATGTTGCCACAAAAAGGAGTCCCTCACAATAAAGTTTTAAAAACGGTTTTCCCAACATTGTAGTGCGTAGTGAGTAATAGTGTTTATTAGTATTGGACGCTCAACTGAACTGAAACATGTTTATTTATTTATTTAATACTTTAAGCACATACATGTACAGAGGCGGACTTACGTTTAGTGTACAGTTCGCATTTAAATTGGCATATTTCTAGTTATTTTTATTCATAGATGGGCTTTTTCAGTGTGGTAGAGGGCTTCAATTTGAATTGAAGTTGAGTTAACTAAGAGTTGGTTGTAACAAGATAAACTTAAAATCTCGAGCAATCTAAGACGATACCAAATATATTCAAAATTATTAAATCGACTGGTTTTATGTAGGTATTTGTATCTACTAAAAGAAAAGAAAACCTAAGTAAAAATAACCTGGTGATTTTCGAGATAAGCAGTCACGCTCATACGTAGTTGCCTTCCTGTGATGATGGGCAACTTAGAATAATATCCAATTAATATAAAAATTGCTGTAAAAAATATTTTAATACATACACGCCACTAACGCCTCAATATAATTCGGAAGTAATAAAACACAGTCATAATCCGCTAAAACACTTAAATTAATTGCCATAATTGACCGCAATACAGTACCACTTCCCAATTTCTCTAATCACACCAGACCACCGCTGTCGCACCCTAATTAAAAAGCCAATTAACAGCTTCAAACAAATTGTTGAGATGACTATCAGTCCGTTAACCTACATTTGCGTATTTATGCGAGAACATAATTTTATATCCCGCTAGAAGAAAAAGGAAATAATTAATACACAGAGTTATGAGCAAACGTCAAATAATAATCGTTTGAAAATAAAGTTTTTATTTTTTATGAAGTTTAGTGATGCACTACTGATTTTTTTTTTTTTTGTTATTTCTTGTCGTCAGTGTGCTTCTGCTTCACCTATTAAGAGATTTTTTTTAAATCGCGTTTTTATTCATTTTAATTTTTGCTATCTCAAGAAGAATTATGTAGCCGAGAAAGATTATTTTATTTTTACTGGAATATTATAATCTGAACTAAAGAAACCTTTTCTTTAGGATTTACACAACATAAACATTTAAACATATTATACAATAGTGTGAATATAAATAATAATAAAAATCTTTCCTTTCCATTTACTCTTACTCCATCTAAAAATATAAACATACAAAAATACCTAAATCATAATATCCATATCAGAAATCTATGGGCAAACTAGACGTTGGCATATACCTGTACGTACCCGTAATATTCCTGTAATACCTGTGATGTAGGTTAGCGCTGGGCAGTAACAGATACCGTTATGGTTACAGCTATGGTGCGCACACAATGAAGCCTTGGGCCTGCACAGCACTATTTAGTGTTATAATGAAGCCTTGGGCCTGCACAGCACTATTTAGTGTTACGTGTGTTACCGACCAGGATTTTTCAGTACCTAATGTTTTTTTTTTTCTTCTTTGGTAAGGTAAGGCTTTGATTAAGACTTTTGCTTTTCATAAAAACTAAATCTGCAAATTATAATTATTTTTAATATGATTTACAACGTGAAGAAAAAGAAATCAAGTATTTAGATCAATGTTTGGTAATAATTTAAACTTTTCAAACGATTTAGCCGCAGAAAAAGTCACATACCTTCTCATTAGGTATTAGTGTGCCCAATACGAGATGTATTTTATATATAATACATGCATAATTTTCGTTTGATAAGTCAAGAAGAAGGTATGTTTAATTATGATAGCATAATCAAGAATCACGCCAAATAGGTACTTGATATAATATCATAATCCATAACTTATAACGGCAATTGATAATATTTATAAATAATTCAGCGAAAGTAAACTCATAAAATCGCAACTCCAAAATACTTCAGTTAATTTATAAACCCCACAAGCAAAATTCAACCATCTTATTTGTAAATTAAAGTCAAAATAGTCTTGAAATAATCGACTGCACATGGCTGGCACTAAAAAGTTTTGCATACTAATGACATTTCTCCATTTGAAACATCAAAAAAACCTGAATTGTGTCCGTGGTCATAAAATATTGTCGCTACCAAACTTGATAAAAACATTTAGAATTAACAGGCTTCAGTTTTAAACACTGATAAAAAAGTAATAGCCTATTACTAACCTACTACTGAGTTTGGTTAGCATTTTCTGTGCCGTACTCAAAAACTACTGAGCCAAATTTGATGGGATAGTTGAGTGAACATAGATTTGTTGTATCTACAATAAGAGCGTGGCATAATTCGATAATTTTACTTAGAAACACAAATAATTTTAATTGCTATATTTTGATATACTTATTTCTTAGCCATATTTTTTACTCCAAATTCCGTTACCTTGATTTATAAACTATTACAAAACATTCTAATTAAATTAATCCTTTTCACAGCTCCATAAATCAAAAATAAGTATTCATTGAACAAAAAAAAACGTTTCTACATGATAGCTACCATTAGAATAAAACCAGGAACTAAACGCGAGTAAAACCGTATGTAAGAACGAGTCTGTGATCAGCCTGGGATCTCCTGTCACGATATCATTCTTTTTGCCAACTCTGCTCACCTATTTACAGCCTACGTGATGTTTATTTATGAATCTCTAAACTCGATATCTATTAGCAATATTCGAAAGATAAACTCGAGGCTTTTTTGGATAAAAACCCGTTTTTGTTGAGCAAACTTCTTGTTTTCGTATTTTTTCTATCCATACCTACATGTAGTTCGCAAATAGACTTTAAAGTTAAACAAATGTTTTTGGTGTTAAAATTCCTAGAATAGTGGTGTTAATTTTTGGTACATTTGTAAAGAGGAACGGATTTAGTGGTGTGTTAATTTGTACATCCTCTTTAATTTATGCGATGTTTGCTTTTGATCAATCAGATAGTGCATTGACTTCGATCAAGACTGTGTAAACATACAAAACATCAATTTCCCGAGCTACCTTTTGAATCCCTCGCATATTTATGAATAAAATAAAACGTCAGCAGATCGGCGCCATTAGATAATAATAATAATAATAACGCCACCGCCGTATCTCTACGTTGACGTCGTGGTGGGGCTTGCGCGCTCTGAACTCTAGGTCTGTGCCGGTAGAGTTTACTTTGCCGGAACGGGTCTGGGATGAGGAGCCAGACCAAGAGAGATACAAAAACCCGCAGGGCAGCATGTGGCAAGCTGATGGGCAGTAGCGACCCCACGGACCCTATCTCCCGGGAGAAGTCTTGTTCCTCACCTCTGGCTTGCCTTCATTGGCCGGCTGGAGTGAACACTGACGAGGAACAGAGCTCCTATCTCATTCTTGCCTTAATTGGCCAGCTTGAGTGGAGATTCGCAAGAGCAAACGTGCTCGGAGGAAGGAAGTATTCCAGTAAGTGCTCGTAGGGATTTTGACCATCTTCCGGGCTCTGGGATTGTTCTGAAAGCCGTGGAATACCTCTCCACTCCTCAAGCACCTCAGGACATGTTGCCCCCTTGTCGCTACGACACTTTGTGCTAGCGACCGTTTTCGGGGGCCCATTATTGAGTGTGCAAGTCACCCCCTGCCATTTTATCCGTGTGCATTTAAAACATTGATCAGGCAGGGGCCATAGTCCTTCCATAGTTCCAGGTCACCAGTCAACTTAAGCCACCCAAACCCATAGTCCGATAGATTTGTTTCCATATTCTGCAATAGTCCTACACCAACCGGGGGTTGTCCTTGGATGCACTTACGTAGTGCGGACAGGGATAATCGTCGGTTGGTGCATCATTTCATTAAAAATGTCTAACGGGCCTCTGTGAGTTGGCTTCGGCCCCTCGTACGCCTTCCAAAGGTCCGGGACCCCAGGGTCCCGTCAAAGACATGAAAATAATAATAATAATCACTTTATTATCAGGCAACTAAGGCCCATAAATATAATACACACAATAATCTTAGACAATAATAAACTAATACATATTAAAAACCTTATACAACTATAACTATACACGTAATGTTGACGGCGTCGTGTATCGCTGCGTGGTGTCGCGTAACCGTCCTCGGAAACGTCGATATACGACACCTTTCGGCCAAAAGTCCTCTTTCAGGCAAATCTGTAGATGGTGGGTTAGAACTCGTACCACGAATGACTTAAAGTTGATGTTGTGGCGCGATTCCAACCTTTCAACCCTCAGAGTCCAGTTGGTCTTCACTTTTAAATACTGCACGACTTCCTCAGTTGTAGTGGTGGTTGCCTCAAATGACCTCAAATAGGTAACCATCAACAATCAGCTGATTATTACAACCTTACAACTTGTTTGTAAAAATAAGCACCAAAAACCTAAACCAGAAAACACGACCTTAAGTCATCCTAAGATATAACATACAAACATAGATAAACTCACGCCTTCTTCCCATGGGGGTAGGCAGAAACTACAGAACGCCACCTGCTACGATCCTGACATACTCCTTTTGCCTCGTTTACGTTCATACATCTGGTCATGCACGCACGCCGATTGTGAGTACTCCGCACCTGACCTTTCTGTAGGACATCACCAATAAGGTCACTACATGTCTTCTTTGCCGGTTCGAAGAAAACCGATCGGGAAATCGTGGCCCCCGGCAACAGGGCAACCGAAGGAACACGGGTGGGTTTTAGTCAGTAAGAGTCTGACACGCCCTCCCGCTCCGCCCAGAGCGGGAGAAGTTATTTGATAATTTCCCACCCAAAAAAAAAAAAAAAAAAAAATCTAAGCATACTCTTTTTTAATTTTAAGATATAAATAAAACTTAACATTAAACCAGTCTCTGAACATGACTAAAAATTAAACCTAAAACCTCCATCGTGTATAACCTAATACTAAGCAAAAAGAATAAAGCCTTTTTTCCGGTCAACTGCAAACTTGAAAAATACTTTTTTAAGCTAGCAACATTATCCTTAATTCTTATTGACAGCCGCGGCGTCCAATGTCGTTCGAAATTATCTTATTTGGGTCACTTATGAGGGCAACGATCCCTATCTCAATCCTTTTCTTTTAAAATCGTCGACTCGTTCATTTGCATATTATCAATCCTATAATAAAAGAAGGTAGGGCAACAATCCAGTGAAATATTTGCCGATGAAATGTCAAATTATAGCGACCCAGCATAGATTATTATCTGCCTCGAAAAAAATGTTTGCACAATTTTAAACATTCGGATCGTTACAACGATAAGAACCTTTCGTTAAATAATTATTTCGAGGTTTTTGATAGTGTCATTAGGTTAGGTAGCGTTAATTAGCAGCTTTTTTTCGATTTAAGTTGTATTTTTAAGCGATTAACGAGATCGCTGTACTTATTCAGTAATCCTATTTTAAACTTTACATCCAGCCCTAACAAATGTTAATTTAGGTGCTAAAACTAAAGAACAGCCATTCTATAAAATAAAAGGTAAGTTTTTTTCTGTAACAAGACGTTTTATATTATTTATTAGTTCAATTTATCTATACCTACATATAATAAAACAGTAAAAAACCGTCTCTGTACATTGAATATATTTAAAAAAAAATAATTGAGGCGGGTTTAGAAACAGTAATAGAGCAAGAATCCAAAAAAAAAACTGTCTGTCTGTATGTCTGTTTGTTTGTACACGCTAATCTTCGGAACTACTGGACGGATTTGATTGATTTTTTTTTTGTTGTATAGGTATTAAGTCTAGGCAACATATAGGCTATAATTTATTTTGGAAACTTGAACACCTGATGCAGAACCGCAACAGACCAGCTAAACTATAAGAGATACAAAAATAGTACTATAGCAAAAATTGTTCCACGTGATAAGCATTTTCTGCTGAGAGAATAAATTTGAAGATCTGCAACACCTGATGTGGAACTCCAAGAGTTCAGCTACACTATAACATATATAGGAATGACGTCTTAGCAAGAGTTGTTCAGCCTGATAAGCACTCTCTGTTGACGTATAAAAATTGAAGATCTGGAACACCTGTTGTGGAATTCCAAGCGCCCAGCTACACTAGAATGACGTTTTAGCAAAAGTTGTTCAATCTGATGAGCACTTTCTGTTGACTTATAAAAATCGAAGATCTGGAACACCTGTTGTGGACCTCCAAGAGCCCAGCTACACCATAACACATATAGGAATGACGTCTTAGCAAAAGTTGTTCAGTCTAATGGGCATTTCCTGTTGATTTATAAAAATCGAAGATCAGAAACATCTGATGTGGAAATTAAAGCTATCACTAATTTTACTGTATAATTATAAAATAACATAAGCTGGGAGTACCTCCACGCGATGAAGGTGGTAATAGTTTAGGACTGATATTCGATGACGATGGTATATCATTGAAAATAAAATTTGACTCTACTGGCCAAAACTCCCATTTACTTTTTTTATTTTATTTTGTCGAATAAATATGCCTTCGGGCTTATATTATTTGAGCGTTTAATTTCCTTTTCCATTTATCTTCGTGACACGGTAGCCTACCCGGTAACGCAGGGGAGCAGTCACTTAGATTTTAATTGATCAGGTATCTTCACAATAAAACTGTAACCATGCCTAGAAAGAGGTCAAATCTTTCCCAATGTTCCAAAGGAGCTAAAAGATTGAGGATCATAAGATCCCAAGAATCTACCAAAGAGCGTCAGGAGAGACTTGATGCTGTTCGAGAACATCAGGCTACAACTCGTTCCGATTCGGATCGCGAAGCACGCCTGCGTTCTCAGCGTATTTACGCATCTACATCCAGGTCTCTAGAGACCAGTGAAGAATATGATGCGCGACTGACCGCTGATCGTAAACGTCATGCATTGTCTCGCGAGTCGGAGACGTTCACGGAAAGAGAATTACGCTTGAGTTCTCAGCGTATATACTTACACATCAACTTCGAGGTCTCTAGAGACAAGTGGGGAACGTGATGCGCGACTGACCGCTAATCGTGAACGTCACGCATTGTCTCGCGAGTCGAAGACGTTCACGGATAGAGAATTGCGCTTGAGTTCTCATCGTATCTACGCATCTGCTTCTAGGTCTCTAGAGACAAGTGCAGAACGTGATGCGCGACTGTCCGCTGATCGTGAGCAACATGCATTGTCTCGCGAATCGGAAACGTTTACCGATACAGAATCACGCTTGAGTTCTCAGCGTATTCGCACATCTACTAACAGGTCTCTTGAAACGAGTGATGAACGTGATGCGCGACTAACTGCTGATCGAGATTATCATACATTGTCCGGATCACGCACACATCAAAATATTCATAATCAGTTAGAAAGTGAGAGAGAAAGAATTCTCCAGAAATTCATCTCTCTCACTTTCTAGCTGATTACTGATACGGCATGAAGAGACAGAAGAAGAGCGCAACGAACATTTGAATTCTGATCGACTTCGACATTCTCTGAACAGAAACTCGATATCATCTGAATAATGCAATATATTCATAACTAGCTTCT
The DNA here is from genome assembly GCA_963680765.1 of Agrochola lychnidis. NCBI lineage: Eukaryota > Metazoa > Arthropoda > Insecta > Lepidoptera > Noctuidae > Agrochola > Agrochola lychnidis. The sequence continues at coordinate 28,323,497 of OY796851.1, forward strand.
GCCCGCGACTTCGTACGCGGATCCTGTTGCTTATGCTAGCAACAACGGGGTTGTCAAAATCGAAGATCTGAAACGTCTGATGTCGAATTGTAAGAGCCCGGGGACGGGAAAACAACGGGATGCGCGAGACGATTCGAGACGTTCCAGATCTTTAATTTTTGTAAGTCAACAGGAAATACCCATCAGACTAAACAACTTTTGCTAAGACGTCATTCCTATATATGTTATAGTCTCGCTGGGCTTTGAAGTTCCACAACAGGTGTTTCAGATCTTCAGATTTATTCTCACAGCAGAAAATTCTCTTCACGTGGAATAATTTTTGCTATGACACCATTTTTATATCTTTTATGCTAAAGTATAAAAGATATAAAAATGGTGCCATAGCAAAAATTATTCCAATTATTCCGTGGAATAATTTTTGCTATGGCACCATTTTTATATCTTTTATGCTAAAGTATAAAAGATATAAAAATGGTGCCATAGCAAAAATTATTCCACGTGAAAAGCATTTTCTGCTGTGAGAATAAATTTGAAGATCTGAAACACCTGTTGTGGAACTCCAAAGCTCAGCGAGACTATAACATATATAGGAATGACGTCTTAGCAAAAGTTGTTTAGTGTGATGGGCATTTCCTGTTGACTTACAAAAATTAAAGATCTGGAACGTCTCGAATCGTCTCGCGCATCCCGTTGTTTTCCCGTCCCCGGGCTCTTAGAATTCGACATCAGACGTTTCAGATCTTCGATTTTGACAACCCCGTTGTTGCTAGCATAAGCAACAGGATCCGCGTACGAAGTCGCGGGCAGAAGCTAGTTCACCAATTATAATAAACGCTGAATATTTACAAATTAATTCCTCAACCAAAGACATATTCCAATTAATTTACTTCAACCGTTTTATAAACACATAGATTTTAATCGAATCGAATAGCTTTTCGATTCAAATAAATCAATAATTCCATTTTATTTGTAAGAACGCCTACCGTTAGTTTTGTACCTAAGTTCAAAATAATACCCGCTAATTTCCTAAGACAAAATCGAATGCATGCAACACTGATGTTGTACTTGACTTTTTTTTACAATCGATTCGTTTTGTATCGATTTCTTTTGTGATTGTTGGTTGCGTCGGATCGATGCAAAATTTATGATTTAATTGCCTGTTGCCAGTTTTAACGGGTTCAAAGAACTTGAACGTTTCGTAATCGTAATGGTAGTGGCGGTGAAGCGTGGAGTAACCGAAGATGGAATTAAAGCTAAGTAGTAAGTATCTCACGTGTGTTGATTATAAATCTAGATTTAACTGATTTGAAATGATGAGATAAAATATTTCAGGCATTTGTTCATGTGGTCTTTGTTACTATAAATATCTCCGACAGTATATTTTGTAAACATGGAAAATAATTTAGAGATGAAGTTTGGAACCATCAATTCTTGTCGTGCCTTTCATCATTGACTGTTTCGTAACCCAATTTTCTGAGAGAAAAAAAACCAAATTCACAAGCACCCCAATAAAGTTATCATAACAAACAAAACGGATCAACATTTTTATGATCCACACAGATTTAATGCAAGAAACTGCATCACCGCGATTTATTTCCATATGATTGTATTTCCTAGAACACGTCACTTAAATGACATAAAGGTATAAACTGGTACATGACATCGTAAATACATGCGAGATAGATCTGTAGTACACGGGGAAATTCTAAATTATATTGAATCAGGATATAGCCGTATAGCCGAGGTTTACAGCATATTTATGTGCATTTCAAGAATAGAACTTTTATGACGGTGGTCCATCTTTTTTATTCGATAATTCCTTAATATTCTTTATGCGAATTCATGGAAAATTGTTTCATTACAGATTAAATGTTGGGATTGTAAAGGTTATGTTTCATGAAAGTATTGAAGAGGAATCAATTTCGCGATAGGTGGTCCTTTCATCCCTTGGATCTGCGTAAAGCTTTTTTACAGGTACAACTTACAAATAGGTTAAGAGCTATCGACTGTTTTAAACCTAAATAATCCAAGCTTTTGGTAATCCACGTACTATCTGACCATCTGAATAAAATTTCGGAAATCAATAACCTAAGCAAATAAATGTTGAACATAGACAATGGCGGATGCGTGAGACCGTCTGATACGTGTTTAGGCCCAATAACAAGACCCAGGCCACACAGATACCTTAAATGACTTTTTTTTAATTTTATTCGTAATTCTTCGTTACTCAAACTACAAACGTCAATAATTTCAGTTAAAAATAACAAAACTGGCAACATTTTATCATTATTTTCATCTATACTCCATTTGAAATAAGATTAGACATTTAAACAAACCTTTATTACAGTCCGTTCGACCGATTACAAAAAAAACTGAAAAAACTGGTTACAATACCAACTGTTTACTGCAGTTGCTACTTGTCGTGCTTCCAACGCAATAAAAGTCAAAATCGATTGAACGGACTGTAAAAAAGGTTTAGTTAAACGTCTAATCTTATTTCAACTGGAGTATAGAATAACTGTAAAATTACATAAAATTCGTATTTGACGCAGATGATTGCTAGAAAATTAAATACGAGCCCATAAACTACAAACAAATTAAAAATAAATTCCGAAAACCCAACTTTAAACTGTGTTAAAAAAACTAAAAGGCATCCTTTCTAACGGTATGCAATATGCACAATTTCTTTTAAAACAACTAGAATAATTCGTAAATTTTAACTGCCTGGGTTTTTATTCTCGGAACTCTATATTTGCGAAAAGTGAAATGAATTACTTACAAGTACAATTTTTTTATATGTTAGATTCTACAATTATTCTCGATGAAAAAAAAACTGCTAGTTTTGTTATTTTTAAATGAAATTATTGACGTTTTTAAGTTTGGCCACCGACGAATTTTGATTAAAATTTTAAAAAGTCATATAAAATAATCCGTGTGGCCTGGATCTTGTAATTGGGCCTAAACACGTAGCAGACGGCACGATGGATGCACCATTTTCGTATGTTCAACCGTCTGCCTAACACCCTGTATCTCTGAAGAACAACTTCACAAGGATCAACTTTAGTACCAAACTCATCAGGGTAGTAGCGACTTTATGATAAGTTCTGTAAGGTAATAAGTGCCCTATTAGCTTTAGTAGTAAAAGTCGTAAAGCAAAAGTTTACGTCTACATGGAATCGAATCCAGTAGTGCGGAAATGTATATGGAATATATTAATATTATATATATTTTAAAGCGACTTTAAGTTACTCTGGTTCAAGTTTAGTGATCTATGTTAACTGTTAAGCTGTTTATGATTGTATTGAGAAGTTACAAAAGATGAGTTCTGGAAAAGGGAAAGACTAACGTAAGTTTAATGAGACAGGTTGGGAAGAAAATGTTTGCGTGTCATCTTCACTATTTTAAGTTAATCCAATATGTGTTGTGGTTGGCTGAAAATTCGTAAAATAAGTTTTTACACAACTGCCCAAAAAGGACTGTAATGTTTTTTTATTGGTACATTGACATCGATGTTTCCCCTTGACTGTCCGGTGCTCTCCTGGAGATCGATAACAATTAAAATTCTATTGTGTCTCATTAAGGACAGTTGAACTCATAGAAAAGTTGTTCCTTGTTTGAGCCTAAAGTTTTATAACATGTAATCATGCACCTTACAGACAATCCAAAGCTACTAACCTCACAACACAAAACTTTCAAGTAACGTTAAACAAAACCTAGCCCATTCCGAAATTTATCGACTGCAGACTTGCTCGTAACTTAGTCGATATTCAGTATCGAGTCGATATTGTTTCACTAAGTTTTATCACCGGGAATAGAACCCGGGTCTGGTTAGTTATGTTGCTGAGCTATCGCGTTACGATAATGTAGCAATGTGCAACTCGCACTCGCGGACTGATAATGTCTACGGCACCGACTTTTTGTATTTTATAGGCTGAATGTTGATTAAAATGTGTTTAAAATGCGAGTGTGTGGCTCGATGTTTACGTTAAATAAAGCTTGGTATAAACTTAAAGTAATCCGTGAATCTTTTGCAAATGCTGCTTGAACATAGCGGAAAATTGTGAATACTGAGGCAAAGCTATTTGAAGAGCAGGACTTAAAAATTATACGCATAGTTACATCTCTAGTCCTAACATAAAATAAAATTCCTCTGACACAAAAAAGACACGACAATAATAATTAGGTAAAATAGTTCAAAAATTAAAATAGCCGGGCATCGCAGGGCTGCCTCGCACATCGCATTCTCATTAACCGCACCGGTCGTAGTCGCTCTTCATCCATCATTACGACCAAGCGAACGCAGACAGCCCTATAATTTCCGACCGGCAAAGCCCCGCACTCGCCGCACATTCCCCCTGAACACCCGTGCTTCGCCAAGACTTTTATTAAAAGAAGACGTCCAAGAAATGAGTTTCGACGAAATTTTCTCAGTTTCTGAATTAACAGTTCTCCTTGTGTTTAGTTATTTTGAATCAATAAGGAGTTGATAAGTTTGATGCACTCTCGAGAATGCCAAAATTTAATTGGCTTCTGAAATAACACGTCGCTTTTGAGACGCAAATGATAAAATAAATTTCATATTTGCTGGTACACAATCTCTAATTCTGAATTTAATACCTAACCGAAACTCAAATAAGTTAAAGCTGTCAAAGCTAAATATTCCTAAATAAATACAAACAGACTGCACTATCCTTTTGTCAAAATCTTTAAAGTAAGTCAATAATGTTCATACCAAAACCACTGCATCTTAGCTCTGTCACATTGTAGTTTCAAAACCGTCTGAGACAGGTAATAAACCACAAAAGCAGAGGCAAAAAAATATGCAACAATGTTTATCAAAAGGGATTGTTTTAACATAGCTTTAAATATCTATGCAATTGCAACCTACTTACCGGTAGGTAAAGATAGGCATCATTTAAAAAAACGACCATCTAAATTGACGATCCTGACTGAGTTCACATCAGCACAGAATTAATTTTACGACTTCGATACTCAATCGTCATCGTGGCATGAATTATTTACCAGGCATCCTCGCGTAGGCATGAACCGAAAATATCTTCCATCTACATTTTAATCTTTGTCCTTTGCGCTTAAATGGCAATATGATTTCGTATGAAAAGATGCCAATGAATAAATTAAGTATTTGCGAAGGTAAAAACAATCTGATGAGTATTAAGTAAAATACCGTGTCAGCTGGTTATCCTGTAAGTAAGGATTATACAAATGGTTATTGGCACTAGTGGGCAAACTGGGCCAGTAACCTATCATTTGTGAGCATTGCATTCTTTGAAGTTACAAAGTTCTACTTAGTATCAGTTGGCTTTGAATGAGGTCGGCACTTGAGTTGAGAATTGCGATACTTGTTGAGTTTTAAAGCTGTAGAACTTTAATAGTAGGGAAAATTACGTAAGTTCACAGAAAATAATATAATTGAGAAACTTTTACAAGCAATAAGCTATACAAAGTTATTGCAAAATGAATTTCTGAACAAACCGTTATTATAGTTGAGTCTAGAATGCACTCTCTAGATTTAGTTCAACAACTAGAGAACTCTAGGATCTCAACTTTTTTAGACCCAAATTCTATAGGCAAGCAAGGTAAGACTACTATAAGAGAGTCACTTTACATGCAGTTAATCTGTTGTGAACGATTAACTCAATATTTAATCAACACATTACAACAAGCATTTCATCAAAGTAAACACTACCAAAAATCCGCTGACACATTAGCAATTATACATCATTCAAAAGAAGAATGACGCTTTAAAACGTCATCGACCGTTATCAAAAGTCATTTATTTGCGTCTGGACCTTAAAACTGTAACCGTACTGATACCGATCATCACCTGGAGCCTGGTCCACACAAAGGACCAGAGTATCATATAATTTGAATACGCAGCGGCGCGCCAGCGTAATGTACTTATTATTTAACTATAAAACCTTTTACATGGCATTGTTTAAATAAATTGTCCTGGCGATTGGTATTCGGGTCGATCGTGTATGTAAAATTATCGAGATAGGCCAGGTTCTATATGTAGGTTTATTATTTTAAGTAATTGAGAATGTGAAATCTGGTTTCGATTACGTTTCACAGCAAGTTAAAGTGAACTGAGATTTTGCAGAAGAATGGGCAGTATCTAACTTGCTTATAAGGTGCTGGCAATGTGAACATTGCTTCACCTTGCGGTTTTTGCACCTGTGGCGAGAGAAACAAACAACAAGCATTCCAACTTACCAAATATTGCAAGATTAATGATTAAGATAAATCCACAAACTCACTTTTATTTTCATTTAAATATCTTACACCTGAACCCCATCAGGATTTTTTTTGGAACCATTAAAATGCCTGACATAAAAGCTCTGTTCATTTCATAGCTATTTTCATGAGAATAAATAATGAATAAATTCTGAAACATACGCAAGTAACCAACGTTCCATTCATTCGAAAAGCAACTAAAACTTTTTATAAAAATCGAAACCAACTTACTACTTAACATATCGATTCTCGATATGTAAATCGAATGATTTTACCTCAATTAAAATCAGCAGTAAGCAAGCAATGAACGTTTTCGTTCGGCGGCACCAATGATCGATATTTCAAATCGATAAAAATCGGTATACAATGACTGACAATGGTTTAACGGATGTTTTAACTGGTAAAAGGTGTATTTAAATCTAGCCATATAGGTTGGAGAGGTTAACCTATTCTTAACGCATCCATATCTGACTTAGATGTAGGTCCACAGACCTAATCTTGAAATAATAATTTTAATCGGAAGCCACTTTACAGCTGTCCTGGGTTGCCAACACAGCTCTAAAGAGTTCCTGACTATCAATTTAAATAAAGCTGGAAAATTTTGATGACGAATTAACGATTCGCAATAACCCGATCTATTTTGGTGACCGACAAAAAAGTGAAACAAATCGATTGGAACTCAGTACGGTCAGATTGCAGTGACGATTGTAATTATATCGCTTATTTGCATTTTGGACACACAGATATTTAGATATTTATTTATTTATTTGTTAACATAGGTATAAAGAAATACAGATCTTATGTTTGGTGAACAGAGCGCTATTTTATGCCAGGAGGCGTACAAATATGGTGTGCAAAACTAACTGAGGATACAAATTAAAATTTCTATTTAAAAATATTTGAAAAAAACATGCATAATTATGGTATTAAAACTAGAAAATAAATTGAAACAATTACATATTATCCAATACTCCAATTATGTCAGACTTAAATGAGGAATTATTAAAATGTCAAAATAAAAAAATAAAATCTAAGTATGTATGTATGTCAAAATAATTAAAATGTCAAAATAATTTAATGTCAAAATTAATAATTGTAATTCTAAATTAATTCATCATTTAAATATTCGTCAATGGTATAATAACATTTATCAATTAAGAACAATTTCATTTTGTTCTTAAATTGTGTAAAATTTAATTCTTTTATGGTGTCTGGAATTTTATTATAAATGCGTGGAGCCATACCCAGAACACTTTTTCTTACTAATGCAGTTTTACATTTATAATTATTCAAAGAATTTTTGTACTGACTACGAATTGGAACATTTCGTACCCTTGTCATTTTTTCAAAAAGGTTGGGATTGTTTTTGACGAAGATACTAATTTCTAATATGTATATCGCTGGTAGCGTAAGTATTTTTAATGATTTAAAGTACGGTGCACAGCTGTCATCTGTTTTCAGACCACACATGGCTCTAATGCACCTCTTTTGTGCCTTGAATATTAATCCCTTATCCGGGGAATTACCCCAAAAAATAATTCCGTATCGTAGAAGTGAGGCTACTAGACCATGATAGGCAACAAGTAACGCGTCTATATTTACTTTTCTAGCCAATTGAAAAAGTGCATAGGCAGATTTATTAATTTTTTTACATAGCTGTTCTATATGAGCTTTCCAATTGAGGTTATTGTCAATATGGATACCTAAAAACACACTTACTTTTACTTCTTCTATTTCGTATATATTTTTAAAACCATTTGCCGTAAACACTCATTTTATGTTTCGATGGAGGCGCAACGAAATTTAAAAGTAATTAGCATGCCATATTCAACTCATTATGCTATAATTATACGCAAACGAGATACATGAATGTACTGCGCGGCCATTGGCCTATAAAGTTTTTAAAACATTGGTTTTGAAACACATCCATGACGGCGCTCGAAGGGTAGGCACAAAAGTGAATGAGATGATTGATTAAAATAAATGATGTTTGGTGGTGGTGCCAGATTACACTTAAACTGCTTCTCCTCTTCGTTTTACTAATGAAATAATCAGCCTGTGGGTCTTCTATACATATTAAAAATTAAAGTCGCTTCTCGAGTCTGTCTGTGACCGTGCGCGTGGTTCATCTTCACTACGCAACGGATTTAGATGCTGTTTTCACCGACATTTATTTTATTCCGGAAGGTTTATGTATATACACTCATATTAAACTAACATATTTTAAGGAAATCTATGTTTTCTCAAATCGGATGACACCGTGCGGAACAGGGCCGGGTCGCGTGTCTGTACTTCTTTCTATTCTCAAAATACTAAATATTTTAAGAGGTACTTGTTTGTTTTGTATGTAGGGCGTACTCTCCGGAACTACCAGTCGGATAGTCGAATAGCCCAATTCTTGAGGAAGGTTGTATACAGGCTGACGGACGTAAGCCGAAGTCGCGGGCAGAAGCCAGCGATCTATAAAACACGACAGATAAGAATTTTCATAGTAATTTATCTGGCCGCTAAACACGACAGATTTGGATTTTCATAGTAACATTGCCGACCGCCTACTCGCTTGTTTTTGACCAGTAGGTACATAAACGATATATCTCGAAGAAGGTTGTCAAAATAATGTTCGAATTTCCAAGCACGTTTGAGAAAAGGAACTTTTTAGGGTTGTTTACATATATGTACATGAAGTCGAAATAAATGGTTTGCTACTGTGAGAAGCGTAGCGGGTGGAATGAACTGTGTACATATTTGTACAATGTATATCTTGATCAGTATCCATTGAATTAATATACCTATTATTTTAGCAACAATGGGCCGTTTCGTATCGAATGACTCAGCCTAGTTTGTGAACACGCTCGAAACACTAATTAATCATTTTCAATAATGTTTTCTATTTTATGGGCTTTATCTATTTCGTGATCTATTTGACTGTGACATGCAGTATCGTTCTATATCATTAGGATAAGGATTGGTGGTTGAATTTATATTAATTGTTATAAATGTGCAATACAATGCAATCTGCCCAAATTCTCGTAGTTTGCTGTTTGTTTACACTCTACCCTGCTCGCCGTTTTCTACAAGAGACCTCATCGTCGCAGTGTAAGAATAAGAATATTAAAAACTCGCTCATTGTGCCACCAGCAGAGCTACCTTACAGCCCTCGAGCAGTGGGTAATCGAGTAATCGGGCGCCCCGTCGATCGATGTCGCGTAATATTTTTTAATAAATCGATACTTCATTCGACCACATAACTAAACGGGACCGATGACAGACGAACAATACGGCCATCCTTTTTGTTTGCTTTTAATTTATAGAAATATTTTTTTTAGAATTAACGGGAGTATCTACTAGTTTTATATAAAACTGGATACATTTTCACTCGAGTTGTTCTTTCTATACTCTTTAGCTATGAAACAAAACTAAATTAAGGACGTTCTACTTTGGAAGAGTTCAATAATGTTTCGCTCCGGTTTTTTACGACTTCTTTTCATACAAAAATCAATCAATATCAATCCCATAAACAGCTAAACAGCATAAGCAGCTGGGCTTGTGGCTAAGTAATAACAGCTGCACAGGTCGATCGATCAGGTTAAGCTACGCTTGCCGCGGTTGGTCCGTGGATGGGTGACCATCTTTACATACCAAGTCCCCTCCGTGCCTCGGAAAGCACGTTAAAATGTTGGTCCCGGCTGTCATTTGTAGATCTTTGACAGTCGTTACGGGTAGTTAGAAGCCCAAAAAATCTGACAACCAGTCTTACCAAGGGGTATTGTGTTACCTAGTCACTAGGTTGTGGAGGTCAGATAGGCAGTCGCTCCATGTAAAATACTGGTATTCAGCTGCATCCGGTTAGACTGGAAGCCGACCCCAACATAGTTGGGAAAAGGCTAGGCAGATGATGAAACAGCTGTTCCACAATTTCTAAACCACATTAAATCTCAAGTGAACAGAAAAACGCATCAATCCCTAATAGTTATACCCAGCTAATAAATGAAATAAATCATTTTTTCCTCAATAAAAATTAAAATTACCTATGCAGTAAAACATAAATCTATCAGAAACGGAACGCAATTAAAAAATATAAAAAGGTACGCTCCACATGCGACCCGCCGACTAGACACTACATTATATATAAAGTCGAATGACTTTTTTCAAAATGGCCGCCGACTTTCCCGCCCTGCGCAGACGCTGACAATATTGGACAATGCCCACCACGTGCGAAGTCAAGTAAATGATGTGTTGGGACTCGGGATTTATAGGGATGCACCATCATTTCATTGTTCAGTTGAAGCTACCGGGCAATATCTGTTTATGTTACTGGCTAACCTATGGTAGCCAGTATGGTAGCCAACCGCATTGTGGAACAACCCGGTACATTTTGGAACGCTAGAAGATTCGTAATGAATGCAAATCTGTTATTTGTTGTCGTATTTATTGTATATTTTGATAGAAATATTATATTATGCTAATAGAGCATTCAAATAGCAGAAGTCAAGGTACCTAGATTCGCGAAAAAATCGTAAGCACTGGAAATGTTTCAATCAATCAGTCCAAATCCTCAATAATGTGTCACAGCTAATGTCGTAATTTAATATTATTTCCTAAATGTATTTTTTTATGATTGTGATGACGATAATGTAGAAGACATCTAGATTTAACCAAGCCTATTTTATATCTACAGCAATACTTTTAGTAATATTGATACACTTCTATAAATAAATCTAAATAATGATGATGATATTATAATAATTACAGTGGCCGCTATTAATTTTAAACGTGATTTTCACGAATGCATGTTTCACCACCTGCAAATGAGGTTTGCCCCACATTGCAGGCTACGTCTATCAAGCACATTATGGGCAATCAACCACTATCTATCATCATAAAACATGCAAAAACGGGCTTCCCGATGGAATTAGATTCAATCAAGTGTTCCATATCTATCAATTTATAGCCTCTTGGAAATACTTGATTGTTAGTATTCTTTCTAAGTTTTGAAACCCGTTTCATTATCCAATGAGCAGTTAGGTCGATCAATTGATTCCAAGGTAAGATGTCCTTAAAAGAGTGAAAAGTGTATTTGAAGAGTGGTGATCAAATACATGGTGCTCTGTAATTATTATTTTTATAATTATCTTGAACCAGTGTTTCAGATTGTCTGAGTATATTTCAAGTAATTGTTTTGATTCACAATATGGGTACTCTATAGACCTAGCAATTTTCATCTTCCTTTTGAAAAAAATGGGATCCCTTCTTTTCGCATAATATTCTTTTTCCTAATATACTTTGCCATAACGATTTTGGTATAATTTGTTTTGCCATAATAATACTTTGCCATACTGTTTATGTGTGTAACGTTACTAGGCCTAATGACTATTAGCATAATAATATTTAGGCATACAATTAATAGAAATAACGGAAACAAATTTGAGTTATTTTTACGTATTTATTTTGGATTTTCATGCAAATGATTTATAAAATAAAATAAAAATTAAAGTATTGTCTTAAAAAATCATTATGTTGTGCTACAAAAGTTAGTGACAGAACCGAATCGCTCCAAAACCGACTCCACGTAGTCTTGTCTGCCCTATCCCTAGAGAGTAATTTAAAATCACGTAGGCGCGTAGGGGCGAGGCGGCCCACGGTCGAGGAGCAGGCGGCTGGGAGCGAGCCGCCGCGGCTGTGGCTGGCCGGGCGGCGGAGCCGGCCAGCAAGCCGAAGCTGCGGTGGTGAGCGAAAGCCATCTGCGACGATTAGCACGCGTGGGGCCGCTGGAGGCCCGCAGCGCCGGAGCCGTGACAGAAACCATGCCTGCTGTATGCTGCATGCTTGCTTGCTTGCCAGGTGTATGCTTGTTTACATGTTATGCTTAATAAAGTTATGCTTTAGAATGTTATGCTTAATCATTATTATGATTAGAGAAATTATGCGTAAGCTGTTATGCGTAAATATTATTATGCGAAAATATAATTAAGACAAACAAAAGTATGCCAAGTTATAATAGGTCTTAAAATTTTATGCAAATGGATAGGGAACCGAAAAAAAGCGGTCAAGTGCGAGTCGGACTCGCCCATGAAGGGTTCCGTAGCAGCAAGTAACATTGAATGAAAGGTAAATTGCGGTTTACGATTTATGACGTGTTAAAAAAAACTACTTACTAGATCTTGTTCAAACCAATTTTCGGTGGAAGTTTACATGGTAATGTACAGACGCCAGCACATCAAGCTACCCGAAACTGCCAAATTTTCCCACTCAACTTTGAACCTTAAACTTCAGCGATAAAGTTGAAAATCTATTAAATAAATTTGACAGATTGTAGTAGCCTGATGTGCTGGCGTCTGTACATCATATTTTTTTTTTTAGTTTTATCATTCTCTTATTTTAGAAGTTACAGGGGGCGGGACACATTATACCACTTTGGAAGTATCTCTCGCGCAAACTTTTCAGTTTAGAAAAAAATTACGTTAGAAACCTCAACATCATTTTTAAAGACCTATCCATAGATAGCCCACAAGCATGGGATTGATAAAAAAAAAATGGAGTTTCAGTTCTAAGTATGGGGAACCCCCAAAATGTATTGTTTTATTTTTCTATTTTTGTGTGAAAATCTTAATGCGGTTCACAGAGTACATCTACTCACCAAGTTTCAACAGCATAGTTCTTATAGTTTCGGAAAAAAGTGGCTGAGAAACATGAACGGACAGACAGACATGACGAATTCACACGGGTTCAGTTATTTGCCATTTGGCTACGCAACCCTAAAAATTACCTCACAATAAGGGAATAAAAACGGTATTGCACTATAATGTGTACGTTACTTAATTAAGTAAACTAAATACCAATTGTCACAGCCCTATCCAGTGTTAGCACAGTACTGTGGGAATGTACCGCGTAAGACATCTTTTTGCCATGTTGGACGATGGTTAAGCACACCGGACATACATAGAAATAATATGTATGGAACTTGATGATGCTTTGAGATTTTATTATATCGATAAAAAAAATCGATAAGGCAGGCTTAGGGACGTGCAATATCGATGAAATGAAATAAAATTGTTTATTCTGTAGGTAAATATATAGGATACCGGAATCACTTTTACACGTCATATTTAAAAAAAATAAGCTAGATGAGTTCGGCGTTTCCTATCGACTACTCTGAGAAGAAAGGCCAAAACAAACTCAGAGGTCGCAGTCTCTTTTAAAGTCCAGACATAATCTTGGTCAGGCCATATGAAGACCATGTAGATTAGTGTATGACCTTCCCAGTAGGTACGTACTATTGTCGATGACAGACGGTGAAACTAAGACCCTCATAATTATTTATTGAATGTGTTGTATACCTGCCTAATTATTTATTGAATGTGACAAATTGTTGAAGGTTGGGATTAAGGGTCCGTGCACGAAAAAAACCATCTTTTGTCAATTACTTATCTAATTGTGAGAAAGCTTGAAATAATTTAAAGATTAAATCCGTCTGACTATAAAAGTAGAGTTTTCATGGTGCTAAACCATTCGTGTCACTCCAGCACCTGAATAGTTGCATCACTTTTGCACTCTCGTTTGATTTACTTAATGAAGAAATTGTATAATCATAAAATAAATTCTGATTTTTTAATTTCTTAGTATGGTTTGTTAAATAATAGTAAAAAATACATGACCGAGTGTTTTTTTTTAAATAGGTTTTTTCAACAGTTTTTTTCTGCTATATTTTGTATGGAAGTTTAAAAGTGGTTCAGCCATATGCAAGTAGACCATATAATGATGTTGATGATATTTTTAAAGGACACGTTCATTTTTGTATGGGACTCCGGCTATAACATGTACACTTTAGAAAACCTGGGAAACGAACCCCTTAATACAATAAAGACTGTTTTTTTCTATAATATCTAATACTTTTTGGGCACAAAATAAAAACCGAAAACGTTTGACGTTTGTCAGGAGATATACGACCATCGACAGCTAGCCATTTTCGTCCAGAAGTACCTACAAATCTACAATCCACAAAAGCAGTTTTTTATTTTTATGATGAGTCATACTTTCTAATTAATCAAAAAAGTTGTATAAGATAGCTATCTTAATATAGTACAGAAATACATGCCTTTCATATTTATTTAAATGACTTCTACGTGATATTGTTATGTTAAAATGTAACATGATTTCTGGACGAAAGCAGTATGCAAGTAAAACGACGCCATGATGAATAGAATATGGCAATAATTTGTTAAACTATTATTTTTTGTGCCAAAGTAATCAGGGGAATAAACAGGAAAGAATATTTTTCCTCAATTCATGGAATTTTTTCCTTTTTTTACATTAACGTACACTTTATGGCCGAAAATGAAACATCTCCTTTCAAAATCATAAATCTTCAGTCTCGCGTCATTTTTCGGAAAATTTGTTGCGAATATTAGTGATTTTCCATGAATACGTAATTTATTCAAAAAATCCCTTTCAGCCACATGCCACAAATAGTTTTGTGTAAATTATTTTTCCCTTTCTCACAACCAATGAACTAAATTTATCAAAATCATTCGATTTCGTACAGGGCCTCTTAACTAGTAGCGCTACTATTAATATAAGATATATTGGCGGGTTGGGTGTAAGTATATCTATTTCTGTTAACTAAACCAAGGTAAGTTGACTTTAAATGATCGTAACTACCGAAACAGTGACAGGTTACTTCCCATCGCTTAAAGTACCTCTATTATACTTAAACACATAAATAAATAAAAATATAAATTACACGAAAATCTACTCTAAAATAAACTTGTTAAGGTTTTATTTCAAATGCACTGTAAATAAACAACGATAGGTCGTGATCGCTGGAATAGCGAGATTTTGAATTTTAAATCGCGAACTTGTTTTTTTTTTAACAAGTATGCACTGGCAAGCGACAACATTCAGCCAACTTTAATATAAATAATCGCATGTTTTACATAACACAATGTTATTTAAGACTCAAAACAGTCTGAAATGTTCAATCAAATCGTTAATTTCCGAACCGGGGCCCCGGGAGGTGCCGAAGGTGGGAGAGCAGCAGCATGGACAGGGACGGCCCGTGCTTGCGGAGGACCGGGTTCTGACCTGGTGCGGCAGGAGATGGCTGCCCTGCGGTGCTGGTTCTCCGCCCTAGAGGCCATCGTTCTGCGCCCCCCGTTAGCGGCAAGCCAGCCGGCCTTGGATCAGTGGAAAGTGGCGTCATATGCCGCCGCCGCATCTACCGCAGCCAAGACAGGCTCGTCGGGGCACGCCAAGGGCGGAGCGGCTGCGCAGGCGGCGAGAGCACTGGCCCTTACGGCGAGGGCTCCGGCCCAAGCGGCAGCGAAAGGGCCGCCTCCACCTCCTAAATCTTCTCCTCCAGCTGACGTCGGATGGCAAGTAGCCGGGAAGAAGAAGAAGGCCGGTAAGGCGGCAAGGGCGGCCAAAAGAAAGGCGAGGCGGCAGCGGCGCAAGGAGCGAAGCGTCGCGGCTAGGCTACGCGCCCTGAAATCCGCAGCTGTAGTGATCACACTATAGCCGGAGGCGGAGAAGAGGAGCGTGTCCTACCAGGACGTGTTCGACAAGGTGGACAAAGTCATGGACCTGAAGGAGATCGGCGCCAAAAAGAGCATCCGGGTGAAGATCACGGCAACTGGGGCCCGGATGCTGGAGGTCCCTGGTGCGGCCAGTGGCCCGGCCGCTGACGCTCTGGCCGAAAAGCTCAGGGCGTCCATAAGTGCGGAAGAGGCCCGAGTGTCCAGGCCCACCAAATGCGCTGACTTGCGTATCCAGGGCCTGGACGACTCAGTGACAGAGGAAAAGGTGGTGGCCGCCGTCGCTAAGGCTGGAGGGTGCTCTCTCGAGCAGATTAAGGCAGGCACCATCCATCCTGACTTCACGGGGATGCCAGCCATTAAGGTGAGCTGCCCCGTGACGGCAGCCAAAAAGATAGCTGGGGAGGGCCAAAGGCTGGTGGTGGTGGGGCTGGGGTTGGTGGGCTGGGTTTCCGCGCAGGTCAAACTGCTGGAGCTCAGACCTCTGTGGTGCTTCCGCTGCCAGGTGGGCCACCACGTGGGGGTCAAATGCACCTCGGAGGTGGGCCGCAGCGATCTCTGTTTCCGCTGTGATCAGCCCGGTCACAAGGCCGGCTCGTGTAACGCCACGCCGCACTGTGTCGTATATGCGGCGGCTGGCAAGCCGGCCGATCACCGGGCTGGGAGCAGGGCCTGCGGTCCACCCGCCGAGGCCAGAGGCAGAAGCAAGCGCTCCGCCGCAGCCGCTGCCACTACTGCCGTAGCCGCTGCCGCCTCCACCGTCGTCACCGCCGCTGTTACCGCCACGGCAGGGTCCTCACAGGGGGCTCGGGGGGAGGGGGTAGACATGGAATGCCAATAACGGCCCCATTATGACTCCTCCAGGCGAACATCAACCACTGTGCCGCCGCTCAGGATCTGTTGCTCCAGAGCATGGCGCAGTGGTCGATTAACATCGCCGTGGTCGCTGAGCCGTACTTTGTCCTGCCCAGGGATGACTGGGTGGAGGACCTGAGCGGCTCAGTGACCCTCATTTCGTCGGTCGCCGCCGGTACTCCGTCCCTCGAGTCGGTCAAGAGAGGACGGGGTTGCGTTGCAGCACGGTTCGGGGAGATTATCGTGGTGGGTGTATACTTCTCCCCGAACCGAACTCTTGCCAAGTTCCACAACTCTCTTGCGGAGTTAAGAGTCGTCGTCGTCGGGTTCTGTTCCCTCCCCGTGCTCGTCCTCGGGGACTTCAACGCCAAGAATCTGGCTTGGGGTTCCCGGTATACGGACACACGGGGCAATATCGTGGAGGACTGGGCTCTGGAGACAGGCCTGGTCGTCCTAAACCAGGGATCTGTCCCCACGTGTGTGCGGATGCTGGGTGAATCGGTGGTGGACATTTTGTTCGCCAGCCCTGCTCTGTCGCCGCGTTTTATTGACTGGCGCGTGATGGAGGGAGTGGAGACCTATTCCGATCACCGGTACATCCGGTTTGACGTCTCCGCCCAGACCTCGAGCGCACCAGTCCGACAGGCCCCGAGTGGTCCGCGGTGGGCAGGCCTGAGTGTCATCACCGGACAGTCCTGCCGACATTATCGACTAGGCGGAGTGGTTCTGGTAGGCCATGTCCTATGTATGTGACGTGGCAATGCCCCGGGTCCACCCTGGACGTGCTTTGTGCTAGGTGTATACCAATACTGCAGAGCTTCCAGCTCTTGCGACCACCAGGTCGCAAGAGCTGGAAGCTCTGCGCAGGGCGTGCGTAGCTGCACGACGCCGGTACGCCAGGCACCCGAGGATCCGTATCCGCCCTCCGGATACGGAAGCATCCAGGCGGAGCTGTACTAAGGGTACAAAGCGGCAAAGACCACCCTCCAAGTCGAGATCCTGCGGGCCAGGGAACTGGCCCGAGAGGAGATGCTGGAGACGCTGAACAGAGACCCGTGGGGATGCCCATATAAGATGGTGCGGGAGAAACTCCGCCCATGGGCTCCCCCGCTGACTCAGGGTCTCCGGCCGCAGCTTGTGGGGGACGTGGTGAGCGCTCTGTTCCCTTCTAGAAGGGATCATACCCCTCCGCCCATGGCTCCGCCTACTGCGGTGCCCGATGCGAACCACACCGCCGATGACGACAATGCTCCGGAGGTGACTGAGGTAGAGATGAGAGTGGCGGTACGCAAGATGAGTGCGAAGAACACCGCTCCAGGACCAGACGGCATACCTGGAAAAGCCTGGGTCCTGGCCATGGGGGCTCTCAGGCCTCGACTAAGGGGGCTCTTAAGCGCATGCATGGAGAGGGGCCAGTTCCCATTTCGTTGAAAGACTGGGAAACTGGTCCTCATCAGGAAGCCGGGGCGCCCAGCGGACTTTCCGTCCGCCTATCGGCCCATTGTGCTACTCGATGAGGTGGGCTAGCTCTTTGAAAGAGGCATTGCAAACCGCCTTGTCAGACAGCTGGTGCGGGTGGGGCCGGATCTGGCGGAGAGCCAGTTTGGTTTCCGCGGGGGCGCTCTACGGTGGACGCTATCATGCGCGTGCGGGCCCTCACGACAGGGGATGCTGTGGCCCGGAGTGGGGTCGCCTTGGCGGTGTCTCTAGACATCGCTATTGCCTTCAACACCCTGCCCTGGAGTTACATCAGGGAGGCACTCCGGTATCACCGGATGCCGACCTACCTATGTCGTGTGGTCGAGGCCTATCTGACGGACAGGGCCGTCATCTATCCCGGTCACCAGGGAGAGTGGAACCGGCAAAAGATGTCGTGCAGTGTCCCACAGGGTTCGGTCCTGGGGCCGCATCTGTGGTACATCGGATACGACTGGGTGCTGCGCGCCAACCTCCCTAGCGGCGTCAGCGTCGTTTGTTACGCTGACAACACGTTGGGCCTGGCGCAGGGGAGGTCGTACCAGGCGGCGGCCGACTTAGCGACACGCGGGGTTGCGAAAATCGTTGACAGGATCCGGCAGCTGGGACTCGATGTGGCCCTGCACAAGTCCGAGGCCATGAATTTTCATGGGGTTCAGAATGCGCCAGGGTTTCCCAGGCCTGCCGGGGGTTCGAATAAAACCGATAGGAAAATCGTGGCCCGCGGCAACAGGGCAATCGAAGGAACACGGGTGGATTTTATTCAGTAATAGTTTGATACGCCCTCCCGCTCCGCCCAGAGCGGGAGAAGTTATTTGATAATTTCCCAAACAAAAAACAAAGCGGCAATATTCAGCCAACTTTAATATATGTAATCGCATGTTTTACATAAATACAATGTTATTTAAGACTCAAAACAGTCTGAAATGTTGAATCAAATCGTTAATTTCCGAAAAAATAGCAAGAAATATTATAATTAATTTTCATTAACTATCTTTATAATCTTCATAGAATGATAATTTCGCTATTCATACTCCTTCAATTTAAAAACTAAAAGCTGAATCAGAAAATATAAAATACTACGTAAATTAATGAGTCAATCCACGCGCGATCGATCAACGACGTTCAGGGCTTGGATGTTTTACAAAAAAAGTAGAAAATCTTTTTATTAACATCAATAAAGCTTTGAATATTCATTGAGATGAAATTGCGTTTAATTACTGCAAGAGGTTGACAATCTAACAAACAGTGATGAACGCTATAGAAAATGAGCATTGACGTGACTGACATAATAGGCAGAGAGAGAAAATCTTTGCCTCGGAATGTTTTAATCGGTATGAAAGATTTGGCGCGAATGTTTTTCTTGAAGTTTCTCAATACCCGAGAAACTAATTGAATTTCCATCTGGTATAATCAATTTAAGCAATTCTAGGCAGATAAGTAAAATACCCACTCGTATACGACCAATATATCGTCTCCTGATTATTATTACACTATTATTAACAAGTAGTAGTGATAATGAAAACCCGCATTTAATAAAAGGTCAGAAATAATTACATCGTGCAGAATTGACAAGTTGAAAAGAGTTGTGTGGAGTCGATAATTTATATGTTTTTTAAAGATGTCCTGTCCTGTGGGCTGAGAGGTATCCGAGTAATTTTGTTATATATACTAAGTTATAATGTTAAATTATAGGTAGGAAGTTTAAACAACTTCCATAATAATATAACAGAGAAGTAATTTAATAGTATTTTTTATTTGGTTCTTCTTATCAAATAAAAAGTGTCGATACAGCAAAGCTGGCCGACCATCATAAAACGCTTCGTAAGTTTTATTTTGATGCTTTGGTTATTATGGCTAATAAGGAATCTAGTACCTATCTGGATAAAATTGAATACACGCTGGACATTAAAGTATACTTATTCTTTAGACTTTATGAGTTACTCATAAAACATCAATTGGTAAAAACAGTAAACACTAAGTAATAATAGTAGATAATAAGTATTGACAGCCCATACGAGGTAGTTGCATGCTGGTTTTATAGCAGAACGGAGAAGCGGAATATGGAATGTAGGTACCCATTTATAGAAGAACGAAGAAGCGGAATATAGAATGTAGATACCCATTTATAGCAGAAGGAAGACGCGGAATATAGAATGTAGGTACCCATTTATAGCAGAACGAAGAAGCGGAATATAGAATGTAGGTACCCATTTATAGCAGAAGGAAGACGCGGAATATAGAATGTAGGTACCCATTTATAGCAGAACGAAGAAGCGGAATATAGAATGTAGGTACCCATTTATAGCAGAAGGAAGACGCGGAATATAGAATGTAGGTACCCATTTATAGCAGAACGAAGAAGCGGAATATAGAATGTAGGTACCCATTTATAGCAGAACGAAGAAGCGGAATATAGAATGTAGGTACCCATTTATAGCAGAACGAAGAAGCGGAATATAGAATGTAGGTACCCATTTATAGCAGAACGAAGAAGCGGAATATAGAATGTAGGTACCCATTTATAGCAGAAGGAAGACGCGGAATATAGAATGTAGGTACCCATTTATAGCAGAACGAAGAAGCGGAATATAGAATGTAGGTACCCATTTATAGCAGAACGAAGAAGCGGAATATAGAATGTAGGTACCCATTTATAGCAGAACGAAGAAGCGGAATATAGAATGTAGGTACCCATTTATAGCAGAAGGAAGACGCGGAATATAGAATGTAGGTACCCATTTATAGCAGAACGAAGAAGCGGAATATAGAATGTAGGTACCCATTTATAGCAGAACGAAGAAGCGGAATATAGAATGTAGGTACCCATTTATAGCAGAAGGAAGACGCGGAATATAGAATGTAGGTACCCATTTATAGCAGAACGAAGAAGCGGAATATAGAATGTAGGTACCCATTTATAGCAGAAGGAAGACGCGGAATATAGAATGTAGGTACCCATTTATAGCAGAACGAAGAAGCGGAATATAGAATGTAGGTACCCATTTATAGCAGAAGGAAGACGCGGAATATAGAATGTAGGTACCCATTTATAGCAGAACGAAGAAGCGGAATATAGAATGTAGGTACCCATTTATAGCAGAAGGAAGACGCGGAATATAGAATGTAGGTACCCATTTATAGCAGAACGAAGAAGCGGAATATAGAATGTAGGTACCCATTTATAGCAGAACGAAGAAGCGGAATATAGAATGTAGGTACCCATTTATAGCAGAACGAAGAAGCGGAATATAGAATGTAGGTACCCATTTATAGCAGAAGGAAGACGCGGAATATAGAATGTAGGTACCCATTTATAGCAGAACGAAGAAGCGGAATATAGAATGTAGGTACCCATTTATAGCAGAAGGAAGACGCGGAATATAGAATGTAGGTACCCATTTCCATTACGTGAATGCCTGTTATTCTTTACAAAGTCCATAAACTTACTAGTTGAAGTGTACTCATCACTTAATTTTCATCTCGACCACATATTTCGTTCTCATTACATTTTTCCACATAATTTAAAGAGCATTTAAATGGTATTTTCATTAAGATCGACGGGAGACACCGAGAACGGTTGAATGTATGATTTTACGATGTAAAGACCGAGTCGCAAATAGTCGCAATGCGAGCGGCGATACAAGAAAATTAGTTTACGATAATTTTACTGAAGATAATAGTTTATAGGACTACATATCGCGTATTCACAAAAGGGCCGTTATTATTTTTTCTCAAACATGCTTGAAAATTAGAACACTATTTTGACAACCTTCTTCGAGATAAATCTAAATTGCTGTACTGATCAAAAAACAATCGAGTAGGGGGCCGGCAATGTTACTATGAAAATCCATAACTGTCGTGTTTAGCGACCAAATAAATTACTGTGACAACTCATAACTGTCGTGTTATTTAAATAAAAAAATAAAGTTTAATAAAAAACTGTAACCCGACTACGGGAAAATAAAAATGATCTAAAAAGTACGAAACAAGCAAATATTTCAGACAGAAATCAAGACATAGGTACAAAAATGGTCAAAGTAAAGCCGTGGTTGCATGCCTGTATACCATGTTGATGCCAAGAACACCTACAAAATCATAATGGCATGCGACGACGGCTTTACCTTGACCATTTTTGTACCTATGTCTTGATTTCTGTCTGAAATATTTGCTTGTTTCGTACTTTTTAGATCATTTTTATTTTCCCGTAGTCGGGTTACAGTTTTTTATTAAACTTTATTTTTTTATTTTATACTTTTCCGTTTTTACACTTGATAAACGTAAATAAGAGTAGAGTAATACAATAGTTCAGTAATTAACCTATTTTAAATTCCAATAGCAGTGCATAGTGCTTTGGACGAAACCATAGAGCGATTTATTTCGACGCCAACACCATATATCGATATCGAGCTTCGAAGAAATCCAAAATATAAATATTTCGTTGTACTTGTTTTTCTTCATAAGAGTGGAATTACAAATCGGTACTACTTATTAAGATTTGATTAACTGCACGTTGGTAACATCTTGCGATACCTATTACGTAGCGCAGTCTCACTTTTGCTTGTTTTTAACGATTTAAACATATTTTTTACTTTGAAAATATAATGTTATATACATATTTGTAATGTGCTCGTCAAGACCTTTCTTTTGATATCAAACATGTCATGATCATCCCATTTTAATTTTTTTCGAGGTTAGAAATTTACGTGTAAAGTCCACCAAATTAAATTTAGGGAAAAATTATATAGCCTATGTCACCCGGACCATTATTACAAATCTATTGATACCTCATTCATCAAAATCGGGTTAGTAGTTTAGGCGCTACGGTGGAACACACGTAAAAACAAACATACATACATACAAACATACATACATAGACTGCTAAAATCATAACCCTTCTTTTTGGCTTTGCCGTAGTCGGGTAAAAATGGAACTAACTTTTTACTTCGATCCATGGCAACCAAGGAGACAAACTATTAAAAAAATTATTTAAATTTCGAACTGGCTTTACACTACACTTAATTAGGGTCCCTCAACCCTTAATAAGAGAGATATAATAAGAGTAACGCAGTAGTTAGTAGTGGTTAGTAGTTAGGGCTCCCTTAATTCAGGGCTCTGATTCAGTGTAGTGTAATATCCGTTTAAAGTAAAGAAGAAACAAATGAACATATTGGCGCGTGAAAAATTTTCTTTGTTCGTCATTGACTCTGGAATTTTAATTTGCTTAGGCCCTTTCCTCACTGGTCGGTACGTCTGCGGTGCGACATCGTTTCGGTACCGCGTGACGTCACGCGTTTTACTGCATCGGTACCGAAAGCTTACCGAGCACATTATATATATATAAAATTATAAACGCGAAAGTGAGTTTGTATGTTTGTTTGTCTTTCACGCTAAAACAGCTGAACGGATTTGGATGAAATTTTGGCACAAGGGTTGACCATGACCTGCAAAGCTATTCTGTAAAAATCTCACCGTGAACGCTTAGGTGAAGTGAGCTTGAGAGTGAGGTATCAATAGTGTCAATGCCTAGCATTATGGTGTAATGACAGCTCACCCTAAGCTCACTTCACCTAAGCGTTCACGGTGAGATTTTTACAGAATAGTACTGCTGGACACACAGGACAACACGTACAAAACACACATACAAAACATGCTCACACACATTCATAGACACACAAACAGGACACACAGGATACGGGGGGGGGGGGGGGGGAGATACAGGGTACATAAGATACTTTTTACCCTGATAGTACGTTCTTGTGGGATAATTTTCGACATGCACGCAGGCGAAGCCGCTCGCAAAAGCTAGTAAATTATATAGTACGAGAGCCCACGACCAAAACCATGTCACATCGTTTTACGGCCAAAACCGTATAAAATCGTTAGTTTTGATGATTCTGAACCCAACTGGGTGGGCAGTACCGGTCAGAAAAATCACAGTTTTATGGAAGCCCATTACTGCTATGTAAAAAAAAATAGGCAGACGGTTTCATCACAATATGTCTGATATTAAAAATGTACATAATTTTCATTACGTCCAACAGTTTTCAGACAGAATGTTATAAATATGTCACCGATCGCTAAAATTTTTCAACAAGTTCAAAATGCTTTCAACACATAAGATGCTCACGTTTTCTTCTGAAAAATTATTTATTCGCATCAACTGACCCATGTTCACATGAAAACAAAATTTTCAGACGGGTTGCTATGGCATATGCCTATCGATAATTATTTACGATTTTATTCGTAAAACGATAAGGCAAAAATTTTGGTCATGAGCTCTTGTACCAATAGAATTAATTTGAATTTGGAATTCTAAATGAAAGACATGCGCGCGTGCGGTACCGTTTCGGTACAAAGTGCTTACCGACAAGGCTCGGATACCGGTTACATTTTCAAACCGTTATTATGTACTTGACGCAAAAACTTGTACATTCGGTTTCGTTCGTATATACTGGTTTTTATTAACCGGTTTTGGAAGAGTTTTTACATAAAGGTTTTTTCGGATTAAACGGTTTAGAGCAATACTAACCGGTTTTTTGTTTAGTTTTTATTCAGCGTGGCATCCTCACAAGTAATCACAAGTTGCAACGCGTTTACCAACATGCCGCTCGTCGACTAAACCGGTTAATTTAGGTTAAAATAAAGTTCTTAAAACGTTCACGTTCTTGAGAAAAGTTCAGAGTAAAACTCAAATAAACTAGTTTTAACCGGTATTTTTTAAACCGGTTCCGAGCCTTGCTTACCGACCAATGAAGAAACATAAGTAGTACCGAAACGGTACAGAACCGGTACCGAAACGATACCGTACCGACCAATGAGGAAATATATATATAAGACCTTGAATTCCGCTCCGTATTAAGAGGGAACTCCTGCCGCTCGCTGGCACCAAAACCAATCCCTTGAATCGAATCTATCGAATTCTTACTGCTATAAACACTCAAATAGTTGGTTGTACAATTTGTACATGCTTGTGCATTTAAAATACCTTATCCGCGAACTGGCCACAGGCAAAGTTGATTATTAGATATTTTTCTTGATGTCATAAAATGTGCATACGATTAAAAAGCAAAAGCGTCGATCGAAAAGGTTAATGCCGCAATTGTATTTTTCTAATATTTTGGTATTTATGAGTTTCGATTAGTTATGGAAGTTATTAGAAAATAGTGTGTGTGCTGTACTAGAAATATTTGAGCTGTACCTTCTTAGTTAGCTCTATTAGATAACAAAATATTTAAAATTTACTTAACTTTTATTCAAATAACCATACTTAACCTGAATAAGCTTTTTCAAGAGCACCCAGTATCATGAAATGATGAAACATGAGCGCGATACATTATGCATTACATCAATTAAAACATATTTAGAATGAAACCAAAAGACAACTTCGCACGCAACTTCGTTTAAAAGATTCTGTTTAATAATTACATAAATCATCGCGTGAGAATCAAAAATACTTTAAATTCGCTTTACAAGGTAATTTACATCTCACAATTAGCGAAACGTAAATCACGCGTGCACGCACAAATCGTTTTTTGCAACGTTATTTTAACGAAATTCTAATTAAAAAAACATTATTATGCAACGCATTACGAAGCGTTCGCGTGTTTAGACGCATCTCAGCACAACATTACGGCTGCTGATATCGAGAGAGAAAATAGAAAATTACATAATTATTAACGTGATTGGTATTATTGCCTACTGTTCATTGCAATCATTATCGACTAAACAATTCTAAGACTTTTTGAAACGCATACCTTACAGCAAATCAGTAATCTCGGTTTAATAATCACAATTTTTTTAGGTAACAGTAAACGTACCAATACTCGTCGAGTTTTGAAATTCACTGACTTTAACTGCTGCGTGAAAAGTATTTCATTTAGAGTGAAACTTTTTGCATGACTAGATAGGAACGAAGACTGAAACGATTACATGCACTCTTGGGCCTGAATACTAACGAGATGTAAATGGTGTGAATTTGTAGATTCATACATACATCAGTGTATTGCAGTGACTAGTTGCTATCCCACAATTCACATAGCGATCCATAGTTTCAACAATATCCAATCCACAAAGCGGCGGAAGTCAATCGTGTGAACGAAGTTCGGTGTCCAGTGTGAAAGCAAGGGTCGTACAAGGTAGGCAGGGTCAGAATCCGTAAAAATCAAAGCAGTGATCGTTGAAAATGAAAAATAATTGGGAAAACACTCAAAACACATCCGAAAACACGAAATAAGTGACAGCTGTCTAGTTCTAGTAGTGATGCGTTACGACAACGAACCGTTTACAAAGACCGTTTTGTGATGTTAAAATTGTTTTGCGTCCTGAGTTCAACTTCAAACAGTCTTCATTGCACAAACCAGTCTTTGAATTACTTAGTGCGATTTTTACATCTAAGAAAATACAGTCGGGTACAATGATTCAACTATCTATCACACTCTTAAACGAACTCTTAAAAAGTGAACTCTTTCAAATTAAATACAGTCAGTAATGCATTACCAGTTGTCAATGCTGTCGTTCGTGATGCGATAAAACCATTTCATACATTTCAAATCGTTGATAGTTCTAAGAAACTGCGCTCGACGAAAAGGCAATTCTATTCCATATTGGATAAGTTTCGTCCTTTAACCGTTTTCTGCAACCGTTTTCGTCGTCGGGAAAACGGTTTCGGTCGCCAAAAATTCGAGAATGACCCACGACTAATGTGTCAAACTGTCAATGTCAAATTGTCAATGTCAAATTGTCAATGTCAAATTGTCAATGTCAGTCTGCCAGTGCAGAATATGTACTGCCAGTGACATAGACAAAAAAATAAAACTGATTTTAATCGATATGAAATTGACAATCATTATTTTGGTTTTTCAATAATTAATGATATTTTATTTAAATTAAATGCACTATATTGTATAATTATTTAAATTATTAATTATCCCTGTGGTTCCGGAGAAAGAATTGGACCACCCCATCTCATCCCGTGGGTGTCGTAAGAGGCGACTAGGGGAGCTCAAGACTCAGTGTATGCCATAAAGCACTTTGGGTCACCCACGCGATAGCGGATAAACCATCAACAATCGCATTCCCAAGGAGGGTTGGTGTCAGGCTGGCGGCCGACTGTAAAACTGTGCCAAAACTTCAAGCAACGTGATGAGTAAAAACGATATGATGCGTGATAGGGCTAGGGCGTACCCAACAGGCGACGCGCATGAGCAGCACCCGGCTACTGTGGGAAGTGGACAAGGGTTGTTGCACCACCCCGGGCGGGGGCAACGTAAGAAGCGAGCTCGGGAAGTGAGATTGAGGTATACAAGTTGGAATGTTGGGACGATGACTGGAAGAGCCAGAGAGTTAGCAGATGTATTCAAAAGAAGACGAATAAATGTGGCGTGTTTACAAGAAACAAAATGGAAAGGAACGAAAGCGAGGGAAATTGGAGAAGGATACAAGTTTTTCTACTGTGGAAGTGACGGGAAAAGAAATGGTGTAGGAATAGTATTAGACAGTAATTTGAAAGAAGGCGTGATGGAGGTAAAAATAATTAATGACAGATTGATCGTTATAAAAGTTATTGTTAGAAAATGTAATGCTGAATGTAATTAGTGTGTATGCACCGCAGGTAGGATGTGATGAAAGGGTGAAAGAGAAGTTTTGGGAGGACTTTGATACAGTTTTGATGAATATCCCGGTGCATGAGAAATTGATAATTGGAGGTGATTTTAATGGACATGTGGGAAGAATTAAAGGGGTTTATGAAAGAGTGCATGGAGGATGGGGATTTGGTAACCTAAATAATGAGGGAGAGACATTGCTGCAATCCGCTACCACCTTTGACCTAGCAGTAGCCAACACTTGGTTCCAGAAAAACGATGAACACCTAATAACGTACAAAAATGGCAATCACAAGACGCAAATTTATTACTTTCTGGTACGACGCAACAGGTTAAAGAATATCAAAGACTGCAAAGTGCTGCCGGGAGAAGACTTAGTTTCACAGCACAGACTTCTTATTATGGAAATGATCGTGGAAATAAAACTCAATAAAAACAAAGATCGACCTCCCCCTAAAATAAAATGGCATATGCTGGAGAAGAATGATTGTGCGCAGAAATTTAAAGAGCGAGTAGTGGATAAAATTATAGATATGGGAGAGATGAATGATCGAAGTGTAAATAAATGAATGTTGGAATGAGATGGCGGGATGTATTAGGAGTGCAACGAAAGATATTTTGGGAGAGACGAAAGGAAGGGGTACGATAGAAAGGAATACATGGTGGTGGTCGACAGAAATACAGAATGTGTTGCGGGAGAAGAAGAGAAAGTTCAAGGAATGGCAGAGTGTTGAAGAAGAGAATGTCAGTTATAAAGCAGAAAAAAAGATTGAGTATGATGCTCTAAAGAAAAAAGCCAAGAAAGCTGTGGCCATAGCGAGAGCCAAATCCCAAGACAAGCTTTATGAAACACTGGATAGTCCAGCAGGCCAAATAATTCTATACCGGCTTGCTAGAGCTAGAGAGAGAAAGACGAGGGATGTTTGTCAGATAAAATGTATGAGGAATGAAACTGGAGTAGTTCTTTCGGATGATGAGAAAATTAGAGATAGGTGGAAGGGTTATTTCGAAAGACTGATGAATGAGGAAAATGACTGGGGTGGTGCGCTTGAGAATAAACCAATAAATGCGTGGTTAGTGAAAATGATTAGTATGGATCAAGTGAGAACAACAGTAAATGGGATGAAGAATGGTAAAGCAATAGGTCCGGATAGAATACCAGTTGAATTATGGAAGTTATTACGAGTAGATGGATGGACGTGGTTAGCTTTATTCTTCAATAAGTTGTTGTTGGAAGAAGCCATACCTGACGAATGGTGTAACAGTCTATTTTTAAAAACAAAGGTGATGTGCTGGAGTGCAACAACTATAGAGTAATAAAGCTAATGTCACATAGTATGAAGGCGTGGGAGAAAGTTATTGACAGGCGACTGAGAGAAGAGAGTGAAATTTCACAAAACCAATTCGGTTTTATGCCTGGTCGGGGATCAACGGATGCCATCTTCGCTATCCGCCAGCTGTGCGAGAAATACAGAGGTGCGCGTAAGAACTTGCACATGGTATTCGTTGACCTCGAAAAGGCATACGACCGAGTACCTCGCGAAGTTTTGTGGTGGGCCCTCAAGGAGAAATGTGTGCCAGGGAAGTATGTGCAGTTGATTCGAGCGGTGTACAGTCGATGCAGTACCCAAGTCCGGTCTACAGTGGGCATTACTGGCAGCTTCAGTGTGGCTGTCGGCCTGCACCAGGGGTCGGCACTCAGCCCTTACCTCTTCCTGGTGATAATGGACGCTCTTACGTCGGATGTCCAGGAAAAGGCTCCCTGGTGTATGCTGTTTGCCGATGACATTGTGCTGGTTGCCGAGAGCGGCTTAGAGGTCCAGAGTAGATTGGAGGTGTGCTGGGAAAGACTGGAGATCGTTGATCTGAGATTAATTTGGACCAAAATAGAGTACTTGTTTTGTGATTTTGGCGGTCCTTCCAGTCCTGTGCCCATATCTCTCGCCGGAACGCTCTTACCAATCTGCTCCGATTTTCGGTACCTCGGGTCGCTTGTCCAGGGGAATGGCGGAGTAGACCGAGAGGTAACGCGCCGGATCAACTCAGGATGGATGAAATGGCGACAGGTCACTGGAACAACTTGTGACCCACGGATGCCCCCCTCAAGTTAAAGGGGAAAATCTACAAGTCCGTGATAAGGCCTGTCGTATTGTATGGATCGGAATGCTGGGCCGTGAAAAAGACGGATGAAAAAAGATTGCATGTAGTGGAGATGAGAATGTTGAGATGGATGTGTGGACTGACGAAAATGGATAAAGTGAGAAATGAGTATATAAGGGGAAGTTTAAAAGTGGCGCCAGTGACTGAAAAGTTGAAAGGAAATCGTTTGGCCTGGTATGGGCATGTGATGAGGAGAGAAGAAACGCATGTGACTAAAAGAGTGATGAACATAAATGTTGACGGATGGAGCCGGAGAGGAAGACCAAAGAAAAGATGGATGGATTGTGTGAGGAATGATATGAAAGAGAAGGGAGTGAAGGATAGTGTGACGGTTGACAGGGGAGAGTGGAAAAAGAAAACGTGTTGCGCCGACCCCAAGTAACATGGGACAAGGGCAGGAAGATGATGCACTATATTGTATAAAAGTATAAATAGTGCATTTAATTACTTTGAGTTAATTATATTAGCTAGTGCTACGTAGTGGGTGGGTGGGTGCACTTAAAAAAGCCATTGACAATCGTCATATTATTAATCGGCGGCACCGTGTCATCGTGTATCGTGTATGCGTGAAGGTTACGAGAACATTAGGAGGTTTCAACGGCAGAAGACACCTAAGGGTTTCATTGGAACTGTAACATCCGCACTCGATCTGAGTGAGCGAAGCGAGCATACCGCGACAGTTAGCCCGCGTACGAACGGACATAATAAAACCGCGACGATTTATTTTCGTGCACTTGATTTTCAACGCTCTGGTTAGCGCCGAGAGTTGAAAATCCAGCAGTGTTTTTTCAACGCTCGGCTTAATACCGAGAGTTGAAAAAAAGCCGCGATTTTATTACGTCCGTGCGTGCGTCGGCTTACTGATGAAACACTAGCACCGATTAGCCAGGGATTAATAAAGTCAGTTATACCTTCCTAGGTAAAGCAGTTGCTGCAGCGCCCCCTGGTGAGATATAACACCTATCTAGGAACATACACCAATCAAACCAGAACCCATAACTGAAAACTGCATCAAAATCGGACTAGTAGTTTTGGAAAAATGGCAACATGGATTTGCACAAACATCCTCTCACCCCAAACGCATATACCGTCTCCGTTCCGTTGTGGGTAAAAACGCGCGCCAATTTATAATCGCAACTGTCAAAAATCGCATGAATATTTGAATCTAACTTTTTTCAAAGGTATTAAACCATTCCGCCAGTGCCATTATTAACATCTAAACTCGCCTTCCAGCCTTTCGTTTATAAGTTTGAGGTAATAAATTAATTCTTTTACATAATTAGCGGTATCGCGTGACTGTGAACCGTAAGAGAACTTGTCCTCGAGTGTTTAGCAACCATTTAAGTTTTGCCCCGTCCGATTTATTGAGAGGCACTTTATTATACGCTTTTATTATACGCTGAATACAGATAAAACTAACCGCACTTAGATTAGATAATTGTGTAATTTTAATTTTATGGTGAACTTCAGTAAAACCTTGTTTATGGTTACCTTCCTACATTGCGTGGAAGACTAAAGAAAATTAAAATCATTTGCGCTTTTATTAATAAAAATCATTTTAAATTGAATATTTAAAAAAAACTTTTTACAAAAAAAAAAACAACCGATTTCCAAAAAACACTACAAAGTGAAAAATAACTTTAATTTCGGAAGTCGGTGTCTTTGGTTTTGAATTTTCGTTTTTTGTCACCGACTTCCGAAATTAAAGTTATTTTTCACTGTGTAGTGTTTTTTGGAAGCCGGTTGTTTTATTTTTTGTAAAAGTTTTTCCCCCACAAATTCGAAAACCACTACTTTTATTTTTTTGTGTGGGAAATTATCAAATAACTTCTCCCGCTCTGGGTGGAGCGGGAGGGCGTGTCAGACTCTTACTGACTAAAACCCACCCGTGTTCCTTCAGTTGCCATGTCTACCTGCTATGTAAATAACAGTGACAGGAACTTATCATATCATCCACATACTAAGTGGGAAAAAGTACGTATTATTGAAACTAACTCAAAAGCTATCGAAGCAAAGTTAATGAAATTTATATGGGACCACCTCGAGAGAGATACACTTTCAAACAAAAAAGAATTTTCAAAATCGGTCGACAATTGACGGAGAAATCGGTGGACATAAATAAAAAAATAAAAACAAACAAACATACGCGACGAACATATAACCTCCTCTTTTTTGGAAGTCGGTTAAAAATGTGATAACTCTACGTCCATCATGAAATAAGCTTTACAAGCAGAGATTAAAAATAAAAACGCATTTATTACACATAGAACATCGACAGATACTTAAGGATTAAAACATAAAAACATTCACAAGCATTACATACTAATACTCTTATTAAAACAGTACATTAGTAAGGAGATGAAGCAAAAATGTCGATACGCTCCTGATGCGCCTACGCACGCAATCAAGCGGTAACCATGGCAACGCGTACCGGAATCCAACATGGCCGCTGTCTTATCAGGTTATTGGAGGCTCGCTCAGTCCCGCTACTGAAATATGTAGGGAGTAATGTAATAACCAACGTATTAGGTAAGCTCTGTGTTGTTATCAATTTCACATAAAATCTAATAAAAAAATTATACGTGATTCAAACGCTAGTAAGGAGGCCTCGAATGAGTCAAACTACTATTTCTGTTCAGAAATTGTGAGACATAAAATTGAGTTGGACGACAAGCTTTCGATAGGTTTTAATATTCTCTTCCCTTTGGTTTAAGACGGATGATGCTAAGCTGTGATTGCCTCATAAAAACTAAGATTATGAAGCATTATTCATAGAGATTTTTATTGCAGTCAGTATAGCTGGAAGGAAATAAATAAGGCATGCATTCAATCTTTTTGCTTTCGTTGCACTTGTGAACCGTAATCATTTGAATCCTTTAAAAAAATCTAAAACCTTTTGTTATTTTATTCCAGAAAAATGTCAAAGTCAAATCATTTATTTCAAATCCTAACGTCGAAGAATAACATAATTACGTTACGCAAATGCTATTATTATTATTATGCAACACAGCACTTATTAAAAATAATTTTATTCAACCCATTGCTTAACCTTTCGGCAAGACAATTTAGGGATCAAAAAATAATATTTCACAATGACTGTGTACATAATAATATAATAAGACCGATCACAGTCTAACCTGTACTTAAATCTATTAAATATGTTATTGAATAACTTGAATATTCCACAAGGACATAAAACATAATAACAGGGCATTCAAATTTTGAGGTTGCTTAAAAGTGAAGGACAAAATTATAAGCTGTCTAAATACGTATGTTTTATGTCAGCATGAATATTTTGAATTTAAAAACTTTTTGCACTAAGTAAAACAATCTTTATCAAAAATGCCACAATAAAAAGCCGAGGCTAAAACGAACAGTTAACAATCAATTTCAATCTGCGAACACAAATAGAGAAAGTATTTTATTTTTAATCAAGCAAAGGCAACTACAGTCAAAGTTCATTTGTCTGCCTTTTAGCGGCACTTAACCTCTATTAACAGCGAAACACATAGAGGTTTATGTGAATAACCAAATAACAATCGAGTTAGTCGTGAGTTCGTGACGCCGAGAGGCAGGTGACGAAAAACGCAACAATTCAATTGTGCATTCGGTATTTAGAATTCATAGACTAACATCTGATATGGAATTGAATTGTTATAGTCTATGGCGCAATTTCGTTATGGTTTTGTTTAATTTCATGCTTAATTGGGCTGAATAATGATTAATGGAAGCTGTTTCTATCAATTTTGCCTCTGTTTGCTTTATTTATGTTGACATTTTACTTATTTGGTCCATATTTCGCGGTTTATTGATATTTTGAAACCATTGTCGATACAATATAGATTTCAATTTCAACATTTGCCTTATCTTATTTTCATAGTGACCTCTATTGTGTTGTTTTCAGTGCAGAGGTAGGAAAACATCATCAATCTTCATGAACTGAGTAGGTAACTTAATGTATGTGTTCATTTCAATACCCCGGATCGGTATACAACTTTAACCAGATTTCCCAACCAAGTCACGTAAGTCGTTATTGCTTATTTTACTACTCGAAATCCTACGTTCTCATTTTATATTGTTTATCGCAATTTCTCGATATTAAACCTCTTTTCATGTAGCGGTAAATTCGAAAATAGAAATGCTATTTCGGAATAGGCACACGTGCGATTGCGTAGTTGGCGAATCGCTCATTGGCGGGAGCCGCGGGCTGCGGCGGGCTCCCCCGGCTTGCTCTGGACTGTTTAATTTTCAATTTAGATCGCAATTTGCGATGCCGCTCACCGCACGCCCAAACTGGCATCACTCCATACGATAGATTTATGTACAACCACTTATAAATATACGTGGAATATATTAAAAGAAATTAACTCGTGTAAGTTACGAGTCAGGCCCGAGTTTTCAAGATAAGAGTTAATGAAAATTGAGTTTTTTTTTTCTCGACAAATTCGTCAAGTGAGGGTGTGGCCGACAGAGATAAGCGGAATTGATCTGTCCGTTGTAACTAATTGGTACGGAGTTTGCGCAGTCCAGTTTATTGTTCAGTTTTTTTCGACAGGTATTTTTAAACGAGGACAACTATCCTCGGTATTTTGTTAAGATAACGTCATTTTTTTAATTTTTCATTAAATGTGGCGGAACCCTGCGTTATGACTAAAGGCACATTACCTTAAGGCACATTCAAACAGGCGCGTCACTCGCGTCGCGTGTCGCGCCGGTCTACACAAGCCTTTATTAATCCAAGCCCGAATTTCCTAGGATTAATAAGATATTGCCTAGGAATCTTGTAAACATGACTACTTGGGTATACAAAAGATTCGTGAAGAATACGGACACATGGACTCATGGATCAGAATACGGACACAAAAATTGGTAGAAGTTGAAGAGTAACATAATACCAACAGAAATCGAGAAGTAATAATGTAATTCTACAATTTGATGGTCAATTAAGACGCTAAACTGCATGTTAACACAGAAAACGTAATATAAAACTGTCGGCAACACAATAACGTTGAAAAATGTGCGTGGTATGAAAGAATCTGTTTTAAACTCACAAACTTGAATGAACATGCGTTAGGTACGTAATATTTTTTCTTTAACGGGATAAGCATAATTTCTTGTCCCTCGCATTTTCTTCGCCTTTTGTATGGGTTTACTTGGCTTATAGAAACTGGTTTTATGACGAACTCGTTCAAATAAATCTGGCTAGTTTCTGGTGTAGAGCGACGATTACGAATACATCTCTTGGGATTTGCGAAGAATTTCCATTGAATTTTCTATAATGTCAGACGTCACAAATATAAAGCCGCCTAGAACAACATAACTCAAGCAGCGGAAATAATTGCTATATATCACCAATTTTATAACGGAAAAGTAACAGCATTTCTTTTATAACGCTGCCCGCCCTACTGGTCAGGCTCTAAGCACTGGTTTGGCTGGAAGTCGGCCTAGGAGAGCTTACAGTTTTGTTTTAAATAACTAGCATAGTAACCGTTTTTCGTAACGTTTTATATACAATTACCATCAGAAGCAGATTTCGAATTGCATCCTACCTGCCACTCAAACTTTCAAAACAAGTACAGTCAACTATCAACTTATCGACACATTACTCGGCAATTTCACCTCAGAAATGCCTATTTGTGGGCCTGTAATATATGACTATATGTCCCATTTTGGCATATATGGGTAGGCAATGGGAGTTCGTACGGAATCATCATCTGTCGTGTCCCTACCTTTGGCATTTTGCTGGCGAATAACGCCGTTATCGTAGTTTACTTCTTGCAAATTGGTCGTGAACGCAAAGTGGACTTTCACTGTACGAATTTGTGTATGGGAGTGGCCTGTTTTGGGTTCATTTCGATTGGTTGCTCGACCTGTTATTTTATAGGAATTAGGTCACTGGTTTCAATTCCTAGGCTAAATGCAATTTAATAGCACTGACACACTTAATTTTAAATGTCGCAGCATCATGCTCACACAGGAGCCTTTTGCCTTCGTACTGGATTTCCGATTTTTACTTTCATGTTTTTTTATATTTTATGTATCTATGCTTGTGTTTAGTTTGTGATCTTCTTCATTGATTGTCTCAATAAATATTTTTCTTTTGTTCTAATTAGGTTTTTAAGTTGTATATCTCATAGGTACATCTCTATCATGAATTCATGAGACATCAATCCTACCATCATAAATTATATTTTTTACTATTGTTTGTTACGTTTGTTATTCTTAATAACGATAGCATGTCTGCATATACGTTGGTGTTCATCTCAGATGTCTCGTATAAAGTAGTACAACTATCTGTAACTGTCCCCGACCCATCACCATGCTAGGCAAGCCTATCCCTTGGGAAAAGCGAGCCAAGTACCTAGGTGTAGTCCTGGACCACCATCTCTCCTTTAAAGAGCACATAACCCAAGCCCGCGCGCGAGCCGCATGGGTCCTTGGAAGGCTTCACTATATCCTAAATGCACGTAGCAAATTGTCACTATGGTGCAAACTGCGTATTTACACAACGTGCATTCGCCCAATCATGACCATGCGAGTGCTGTTTTTGCACAAGCAAGACCCAGTCACATCCATAAGATGCAGACATTACAGAACCGTTGCTTTCGGAAGGCCTCGGGAGCCCCCTGGTTTGTCAGGAATGAGATCCTCCATCTCAACCTAAAAATCCCCACCATCCACCAATTTCTCAAACGCTCTTCCAAGCGTTACTTCGATACTGCCGCCAAACATCGCAACCCTCTGGTTGTCGAGACCGCTAGTTATACTCCCTCTAGTGTCAATCGAACTCGCCGCCCGAAGCGAATCCTTACCGACTCTGATGACCCCATCACCCTCCTCCAGGAGAGCAGTAGGGAAACCAGCACAGTGTACAAAAATCGGCCAAGTGCGTGTCGGACCACGTTCAATGAAGGGTTCCGTAGTTGGGACGAATTTATCCCAAAAACAAATTTAACTTTGTATTTGAAAAATATGTTCTCCCATACGGAATGTATGGAAAAATTCTAAAAACAGACGCCTCCCGTCATTCCGAACTCGCCGCCGAGGTCCTTTGCCTTTACTCATCTAGCTTATTTTTAATATTTTTTATATGACGTGTAAAAGTGATTCCGATATCCTATTTACAGAATAAACAATTTCATTTCATTTGCGATCGCGACCGCGTCTCCGAGTAAATGATACTCCCCCACGACCCTTGCTCGATAACGAGGTGCCAGCAATTGTTGCAGCTGAGCACGTAGCTTTAAACTCCCCGACTAATAATCATGATCAAAACTTTAATCCAGCCCGTCCCATCCTTGATGTCCTCCCTCCGGTTGACGCCCTAAGCCGAGGTTCGTACCCCACAGGAGGTGCCCTTAGCGAGCGTTCACCTAGTTTTAATTAGCATAGTTGAATAACCCCTGGCTGGAGGTTTTAAGTGTAGTAGCTTAAGGCACCCACAGGAAAGCCCGGTTAAGTAGTAAAAAATATATATATATGTATATCTGTAACTGTATTTCTCAAACTTTCCTTTACGTATGACACGATTTCTCAAGCGTTACCAATTTACTGATTGTTTATTAACTGGTATATAAACTGATATTAACTTATAATTTTATCATATTTATGCATTTCCATTAGAACTTGCCGACGGTACAAATCATATTCTAATGACTAAAATATAGATGTTATAGTTAAAAAACTAAAAGGTCACTTATTTCACATAACAATAACGAAAAACGCAACGGCTTACGAAAAAAGGTAATAAATAAAACATCTTTAAGATACATGTTACCGTCAAAAATGACACAACATAACAATCTGTAAATTTACGACTAAAATTTCGTTTGAATTGAAAATATTTTATTTACATAATTATCTGACTTCATAATGGCATGGAAATAATGTAAATCAGAATAGTAATGTTGGCAGATAATAACATTAAAAATAATGTGATGAAAGGGTTTAGAAGATTATAGATCAGAATCGATAAGTATGGATATATTGAACGATATACATAAATACATAATAATTTGAAAACTATCGAACTATTTCCACAGAATCACTTTGAAGCGAGGTTTTCAGATGCTACCTGGTCGGATATCGGCATTTTGCATCAACGCAGTCTTACGACGTTAGACCGAAGAATTGGAATAATGTTTGAAGTAAAGAAGTTTTACTGCAAAGTGGACTTCAAATATGAAAATGCTAAGTCGAAGATAATCTAATTTAGAATAAGCTGTAATACAAGGTGTGGAAATTAGCTAATGAAAACAAGTCAGATGAAGCTGTTCTTAAACGTATTGACGATGTACCACTATTCACGCAAGTCTTTAATATGTTAATGTTATATGTAACTCAGCTGTAATAAATGGGGAGTAATTGCCTACAACTTTGCATATTTCTAATGAGGAAAAGGCTATATAAACTAAACATGACTACGCCTTTAGCGACGGCGAACGCCTTTCAACGTCACATGACATACATTTGCTTTATGATATTACAATGCATGGTGTGCATTAAGTGTAGCTATAAAGTATTCAACGGATTTGATATGAAATGATTCCTTTTCATGATGACCTAATAGATGTTAGAGATACAATGTAGTAGCTTGAATCTAAATGAATACAGGCTATGGACTGAGAATCTACATAACCAATACCTAAGGCAAAAACATACCGAGACTTTGTGGAAATCAAAAACACATGTGAATAAAGTGAATAAAAGACTCACCTTTAAAATACAGCTGCCGACAGCTTCATTCTCCGACACGCTGATGTTGTAGAAGGACTGGTCGAAGATAGGCTCATTATCGTTCACATCTAACACTGTCACTATTAACGTAGCCGTCGAGGACATTGGAGGGTTACCGCGGTCTTGAGCCACCACGGTCAGCCGCGGCATTGGATTTGTCTCACAATCCACTCGAGACCGAGTAGTCACCAACCCTGATCGCTCGTCAATCGCAAACCAATCTGACTGAGGAGTCGGCAGTAAAGAGTAACGGATTTCGGAATTCTCTCCTTCGTCAACATCAGCAGCCGATACTTGTACCACCAGTGTGCCTGGAGCCGCCGCTTCTGGCACACTCGCTTTATACTCCGATTCAAGAAAAACTGGCGCGTTGTCATTCACATCAGTTACTTTCAGACTGATGATCCTAGATGCGTGTAATGGAGGCGAGCCCTTGTCAGTCGCTACCACATTCAACGTGTAAGACGAACGGGATTCGCGATCTAGTGGTAAAGCAACAACTACCAAGTAAATTATGTTGTCATGAGTCCGTAAATCAAAATGCCCGTCCCCACCGCTTAACGTAACGTTTACGTTTGCATATTCGGTTTTGGAGTCTGGATCATGCACTGATATTCTAGCCACGAATTCATCTAGCTGTGCTGACTCGGAGATTTTTGGTGTAGCATCATCACTTAGGAATATTACGTCTATAGTGGGTTGGTTATCATTTACATCAGTGACCCTTATCGACACAAAAGCTGTAGTTTCCAAAGGTTGTGCACCTTTATCTCTGGCAACAACTACAAGTTCATGCAATTCCTTAGTTTCAAAATCTAACGCTTTATTTACAGTAATATCACCGGTTTCTGGGTCGATTTTGAACATATTCTCTTTATCACTCTGCCTTCTGTTTATCGAGTATTCGATCAAACCATTTTCACCAGAGTCTGAGTCGGTCGCGGACACTTTTAGTATGGGAGTGCCTACGGTCGCGTTCTCCGGAATAGAAGCAGAGTAAACACTTTCAGCAAACACAGGAGGATTATCATTAACGTCTAAAATAGTAATATTTACAGTCATAGTCCCTCTTAGCGGTGGAGTACCGCCATCTAACGCTTCTATTACTAACTGATAATGGTCAGTCGTCTCCCTGTCGAGGAAGCCATTAATTTGTAGGTCCAGATATAGGACCCCATCTCTTTCCCTATGGGAAGACAATCTGAACGCATTATCAGTGTTCCCAGATACAATATTGTATCTTTGCGTGTTGAATGGTCCCAAATCCTGGTCTTTGGCCGGGTTTAGTTTTCTCTTTACGTCTCTGGGAGTGTTCTCTGAGAACTCCACGTTCATGACGGGTGTGGGGAACGTGGGAGCATTATCGTTTTCGTCTAGTACTCTGACGACGACACGGATGTTGTCTCCGCTGGCGGGGATGGCAACTAGAGCGTAATGGTCTCTGTTCTCTCTGTCTAGAGGGCCTCGGGTCCTGATTTCTCCTGTGTGGGGGTCTATCCTGAGGTCATCGTTGACGGCGCTACCGGGGACGGGAACGATAGTGTATGGAGGGGCTGCGTCGGGCAGTTCGTCTCCAAGATGTCCGACGAGGGTGGCGGCGCGTGCGTTCTCTCTGACGGTGAATTCTCGCACATGCTCTGCAGCCGCGGTCGCGACCAGCAGGCAAGTGACCACGCGCAACATCGCGCGTTCTTATCACTCACCGCACACACATTGTCACTCACACCTGCAAAAGAAATGATTTAATTAATCAAACAATTTACGTAATTTAGATTTGCAGTCACGAATCTTCTAGTTATCATTTCTCTATAATAATATGGAATACAGGCAGCAGCAATAAAGTGTGATTTAACAAAAATTAAGTGAAGATGAACTGACAACCAATCTGTATGTAACATTTAATAAGCTTTCTAACCTGATATAGTATCTTAGACCAACGGACTCTTAATCAATAATTAAAATTGTTTAACTGAACTTATGGAATACATTTAAAAATTAAGAAATAATTCTATCTAGTTAAAATAGGTCAAGACAAAATCAAACTGGCTGCTAATTGAATAGTAAAATTTATTAATTTGTGTTATATGACATTGATTTTACATTCTGTGATTACTTCCTCACACACTGACTTATTCAATTATAAGATTTTGGAAAAATCGTCTACTTTTACAATGTTTGTAAATATGTGAGCACCATGTATAGAATCTATCACATAATTGAATTATCTGTCGTTGCTTCATTTTTTATTCTTTCTACCTATTGTGGTATACCTACAGGTATAGTAATTTTATTCTAGGTGCATCGTCTTCACATATAATTATTTAACGAATGTACGTAGGTACTTATTCAAACTATTGTAAAACATTTTAAAAGAGTAACGGTTGAGTTTTTT
The DNA here is from genome assembly GCA_963680765.1 of Agrochola lychnidis. Lineage (NCBI taxonomy): Eukaryota > Metazoa > Arthropoda > Insecta > Lepidoptera > Noctuidae > Agrochola > Agrochola lychnidis. Next base: position 28,364,506 of record OY796851.1, read on the forward strand.
GCCCATTCTTCTCCATACGAAAACTACCTTTTGGAAGGGGCGACTAGAATCAATTTTATTATTTTGTAAATTTCAAAATTTGAGGTTCAAAAGTGCCATACCTATTTGAAATAAATGATTTGACTTTGACTTAGATGAATAGACTATACATACGCCTTCCCACGAAAGCACAAAAACTAGAATAAAGAAAATGTGTCGATACGCTAGCAATACGCAATCAAACACAATTTTAAAAAATGGCAAAATTTCGCCACATCTTTTACCATCGATTAAAACTCCCAGCGTTACTCCGCCAAAGGAAAATTCATGAATGATGCATACTTGCTATAATTATAACATATGCGGTTTAGACAGGTTTCCTTTTCGAAAAGTGACACTATTTAGTTTTTGCTAGACTAGTCCTTGGTACAAAATTTATGTTGTAAATGATACCTGCTGGCTGACAGTCTTCCAGGTTTTGCAACATAGTTTTGTTTTTATTATACCGGTTTGTTTTTTATTAGTGTTGACAGGATTTAAGATAAGCTTGTATTCAGATAAGCTTTGAGTTGATTGATGAAACCTGATTTTATTAGAACTATTCTCTGACTTAAAGACTGGTTTCGATTTTTAGTCTTTGGTTCTGTTTTACATTATTGCTTGCTTTATACAGCACAGGATTTAAAAAGTAATATTTTGACAGAACATTAGTCTGTATTTTAATTAATTTAAAGATAAACATTTTAAATTAAAAATACGCCGGGAGCATAATTATTTGAATTTATTTAACCTTTCAAATATAGTTAATTAAAATTAACATTCTGGTGTATAGAGGTTCGAATACCATTTGATCAAACTTGTCAATAAGTCAGTATCCATTTAATTAATGCAAAACTAGCAGATATAGTTTTATTACACTTTAATAACTCTATTCTTTAGTTGTAAATACGCAAATATTAATAATAAGTTTTTTGACTAATTGGTAGATTATCAAATACATGGAATAGAATAACAAAATCAAACGAAAAAACATTTAAATATGAATACAGTTAATATAAAGGTAAAACCGGCCAAGTGCGTGTCAGACCACGCACAATGAAGGGTTCCGTAGTTGGGATGAATTTATCCCAAAAACAAACTTAAGTTGTAGTTGAAAAATATGTTCTCCCATACGGAATGTATGGGAAAACTTGTTTTTGCAACTGCAAAGCTAAGTTGGTCGATTATTACTCGATAACTTGTAAAGCCTACTTAGCTGTGATAGTTTTCCTTTTAATTTCGTTATATAAACTACTGCTGTGATTTTTTCACACATCCAAAACCAACCATTTAGCTGGCAGGGGAGGGGACACTTGATTTCGCAAACGGAACCCTGAATCCAAAAATGGTTTTCACAAACTCACAATGTTTTTGAAGGACCTTTCCAATGATACCCACACCGTGGGTTAAAAAAAAGCATCACCACTTTACGTGTAGGAGAGGTACCCTAAAAAAAATGTTTTTCATAATTTTGTATGAAAAACATTTTTTTTAGGGTACCTCTCCTACACGTAAAGTATGTATACCTATGCCAAATTACAGCTTTCTAGTACTAAGGGTCTCGGAGCTAGACCGCGGACAGACAGACAGACAGACGGACATGACGAAACTATAAGGGTTCCTTGTTTACTACGGAACCCTAAAAAGTGTTGTCATCAACATCATGAAAACCTGTTGGCTTAATCCGTCCAGATCTAGATAACTTTTTGATTTAGGATAGGACCACACAAATTAAATCTTTACTTAACCCAGATACAAAATTTTAAGATTCATGCTTTCTGACTAATCTCATCAAGGTACTACACTCTTGTTATTATTTTTATATATATTTAAATATCTCGGGACCTTAGGGTCCCGGTCTTTTGGAAGGCGTACGAGGGGCCGAAGCCAACTCGCAGAGGCCCCTTAGACAACTTTATATGGAATGAAGCACCAACCGACGATTATCCCAGTATGCACTATGCAAGTGCACCCAAGGACAACCCCCGGTTGGTGTAGGACTATTGCAGGATATGGAAACAAATCTATCGGACTATGAGTTTGGGTGGCTTAAGTTGACTGGTGACCTGGAACTATGGAAGGACTATGACCCCTGCCTAATCAATGTTTTATATGTACACGGATAAAATGGCAGGGTGTGACTTGCACACTCAATAATGGGCCCCCGAAAACTGTCGCTAGCACAAAGTGTCGTAGCGACAAGGAAGCAACATGTCCTGAGGTGCTTATGAGGAGTGGAGAGGTATTCCACGGCTATCAGGACAATCCCGGAAGTATGGTCAAGATCCCTACCAGCATCTTACTGGAATACTTCCTTCCTCCGAGCACGGTTGCTCTTACGAATCTCCACTCAAGCCGGCCAATATAGGCAAGAATGAGGTGGGAGCTCCGTTCCTCGTCAGTGTTCACTCCAGCCGGCCAATAAAGGCAAGCCAGAGGTGAGGAACAAGACTTCTCCCGGGAGATAGGGTCCGTGGGGTCGCTACTGCCCAACAGCTCGCCACATGCTGCCCTGCGGGTTTTTGTATCTCTCTTGGTCTGGCTCCACATCCCAGACTTGTTCCGGAAAAGTAAACTTTACCGGCACAGACCTAAAGTTCGGAGCGCGCAAGCTCCACCACGACGTCAACGTAGAGATATGGTGGTGGGGTTTATTATTATTATTATTTGGTTACACAAGTATTCATCAAGACAAAAAGGCGTTCGACTAAAAATCGCCCTTTAAACTTACATGCAAGCTCACTGCATCACGAATCGCCCATTTTACGACCATACTAAATGTTCAAAGAGGAACCCGGTTTAATATCGTATCTTCAATATACGGCCATTGTTTTAAAGCATAGGAATATCTGTAGGTTGGTTTGGTTCAACATTTAATTATCATTAACGATACTGACTGTCATTGATGGTTGGTTACTAAGAAGTTATATGACGTGTCTTGGCTTTAAAATATCCATTAAGGGCTCAAAATAGGCTTTTTGAGAACTTGTAAATAGTATATATGTCACAGGTAATCTGTATAATTCAGGTATTCTATACAATACCTAGGCAATGTATAGAATACCTGAGGCGTCCAGGCAATGTATGAAATATTATGAATATTATTGTCTGTTACATACTTTGCCTAGGTAATGTATACATTTCCCAGGGATTGTATAGAATACCTGCTGGTTCACCGGCAATGTGTAAAGTAAATAGATTCTGTCTATATTTATCAATGTTATGTAAGTACCATGGGAGAAACGAACATCTATACACCGTAAGGACTATCTTGCTTGCAACACAAGGCAGCTATAGTATACTTGCTAAAAGATGTGTTCATCGTGTGCATGTGATTTTAACCGACGAAAATAAAGGGGTATTTATATATAATAGTACTTACCTATAAAATGACGGACAAATAAAACAGCTCATGTTTGTTCAAAATTAACTTTATTAAAATTAACAATTACTCATTAAAAATAATGTTTATGAGAAGGTAAGTAATACAATCTTTTTTTTTTGCAGTAGAATAAGAATAATTATTACACTCAAAAATATATACTTATTCTTAGGAACTAACTTTTAAGACACTTTTTACTCCTAATATTTTCGATAACAACAGTAAAATCACAATAAAATTAACGTGAAACTTTTAAGTCTTCTGGCTTAAGTAACATAATCTAATTTAAAATAATCAGGTAGTAAGTATTGAAAACTTAGGAAACAAAACAATTCTGTAAAAATAAGAAGTAGGTCTACTGCAAACTCAAAATTGAATAATTAAAAAAACATTTATTTATTCTTACATGAGAAACTGTGTGACATTTTGAAGAACATAAAATTTTACTTTTAAGACATAAACACTTTTTAGTATTACAATGACAATACTTGTTTTTTGCAAGAACATTTTACAAATCCCTGACCTGTTCCCGTAGATTGCAGATTCGCAACTGTACGGAGTGTCGTTTCTTGATTAGGGACATCTTCTTTTTTAAGTAATTCTTGATGACAAACTGTGAACTGCTGCCTTGAATACAATGTCTTTACAACACCTTGTTTTGTTCCGAGTTGATAAAGTTATCTGTTTTTTGTAAGACTACAGCTAGTATATTGCGAGCATCACCGCGACCTCTGTCAACTTCCGGAACAGGGATTCTTACAGTGGTACTTAATGGCACACGGGGAAATTTTAGCGTCGCGTGGAGTTTACTGTCTGCTCGCACGTCTTCCCCTTCCCCGCTTTCGTCTTTTTCACACATTGCCGGCTGCGCATTCGGTACTGCATAGAATGCCTAGGCAAAGTATAAAATAAATAATATTTCATACATTACCTACACGTTTTCTATACATTGCCTAGGTATTATATAGACTACCGGATTATACAAAATGGCCGGTAACATAGTATACATTTAATAATAATTGAACAGGAATATTGTAGAAAAACACCGGCCAAGTGCGTGTCGGACCACGCACAATGAAGGGTTCCGTAGTTGGTATGAATTTATCCCAAATACAAACTTAACATTGTAGTTGAACATGTTCTGCCATACAATCCAACTGCAAATGTAAGTTTGTATGCACAGTATTGAGAGATTTACCATGTTATTTTAAGACCATAAACTTCTTATAGGTTTTCCTGTAATCTATGGATAAAGAACTAAGAACCATTCTCTGCATTTTTTTCATAATTTTAGGCTCAGTACTTTCGGAGATAAGGGTGGAATTTTCAATTTTCATCAATTTTCTTAAATATCTCTAAATGTTTTTATTTTAAAATTATAAATAAAATATATTTGAGATCCTTGCAACAAACCTTTTCATTTGATATGTCACACGGTATAGTTTGCAAAACTTTTTTTAATTTTCTTAGGGTAAATTCGTTAGAGATGGCCGTACGGGAGAGTTGGCCAATAAGTATATTTTGCTCATTTATTTACAAGGTGGCGCTGTATTTGAATTAATACACTTCGTGCGCCACCACGAACAATATCCAAACAAAACATTGCGCAAAAATAAGTAAAAAAAAAAACAAACGACCTCCAAAAAAAACATTAAAAAGTGAAAAATAACTTTAATTTTGGAAGTTGGTGTCTTGGGTTTTGTATTTTCGTTTTTTGCCACCGACTTCCGAAATTAAAGTTATTTTTCACTTTTTAATGTATTTTTTTAGAGGTCGGTTGTTTTTTTTTGTAAAAAGTTTTTTTTTTTCACTTTTTAGTTGTGGTACCTACCCCACACACATTCGAATACCACTACCTGCTACCAGTGACAGAAACTTATCAGATCATCTACATACTAAGTGGGAAAAAAATACGTATTTTGTAGCTAACTCAAAAACTATCCAAGCAAAGTTAATAAAATTTATATGGGACCAATTCGAGAGCACACCCTTTCAAACAAAAAAAGAATTTTCAAAATCGGTCTACAATTGACGGAGAAATCGGTGGACATACATAAAAAAAAAAAAAAAACATACGCGACGAACATAATATAACCTCCTCCTTTTTGGAAGTCGGTTAAAAAGTAAGTAAATTGGCCTTAATTGAATTTAGTAGTTGTGAAATATATGTGTTTTTGGGAGTGTATTGTGTTTGGTGTATATTTTTCTTCGTTTTAACCTCAAAATGGGAAAGTAATTGTAATTCGAAAGTTTAAAAATTGAGCTGGCCATCTCACCCGGATAAAAAGGAGAGATGGTCATATAACGCCTGTCAAACAATTAGAAAGAAGGTCTGAAAGTAACACTAGAAAGGAGAAATCAATATTATGTGATACATCTGGTGAAGAAGACGCAGAAGATGAAGCTGATAGTTGTGCTGGATGTAGCGAAAAATATTATAAAACCCGTCGCATGAAGATTGTCTTCAATGTTCGATCTGTAATCTGTACCCCACATGAGAATTATACACCTTTTGATGACATGTGCTCTAAATGTGAACAGAAGAAGAAAAAGGAGCTCCAGCAAGCAGAAATCAAAGAAAAGGGGAAAGGCAGAGGCAAATCTACTGCCGGCCATCTGTCCCGTACCACTACGGCCATCACTACCGTATGTACCGGGTGAGACAGCCAGTTATGTTTTTTTTTAATATTTTTTTTATGGATGTTCCTCATATTATAAAAAATCTTTATGCTGATTTTCGAAAGACTGATTGTTGTTGTTTTTCTTAAAAATAAAAGTCTAATTGTGATCTCAATATTTTCAGTTTTATTTAACCCTAAAAAAACTATGTACTAGCCATCTCTAACGAATTTACCCTATTTACCCCCAAAAGTGACCCCCATATTCAAACTTCATTTATTAACATTATGCGTCCGTGTTTGGGTCACAAAAATAAATATTTAAATTTCAACTTAATCGGTCCATTGGATTCGGAGCAAATTGGCTGTGACAGACGGACAGACAGACACACGAGTGATCGTATAAGGGTTCCGTTTTATCTTTTTGAGGTACGGAACCCTAAAAATGAGAAGTAAATAATATAACCAACTAAAATATGTTTTACTGAACAAATAGAAACAATTCTCAAGCTGTTGAATTACAAATTAATCTAAAATTAAATATGACTGGAATTTTACACAGCACAATCAACTTGGTACGTAATAGTAATTAGTTACAAGAGAAGTTAATAGAAGCACTTTAAAAACAAACGAAAATCCTTGAAAACTTTACTATTAATTAGATGAATCATATTTTTAATCCTGCAGACAGCCTGAAAAAATCACTCGTGCGTTCTTAGCCCAAGGATTATAAATTTTTATATGACAAAACTTCATTCGCACTTTATAGCTGCCATATAATTCTATGACATAAACAGATTTAAGCTTTTTGTTTATAAAAATGACTGATAGATTTCGTAGTATGCATTAGTCATGTCATTACTAAAAATAAATAATTAATTGGCAATGTTTTTTTTAAAGTCGTGTCTGGAAGTAATTAAACTCTAGACAGAAGATATTAAAATGCTTGTAATCCAAAATGTTGACCGCACAGGTTAAATTAAAGATAACTGGATGATAAAATTACAACTTTTTCAAACGAGTATTTTTATTAGGTACTTTTCGCTTGTAAATTAAAAACATGTGAGTATAAAGGGGAACACAAGGGGAAGTTTGAAAGTGGCGCTAGTGACGGAAAAGTTGAAAGGAAAACGATTGGTTTGGTAAGGGCATGTGTTGAGGAGAAAGGAAACGCATATGACTAACAAAGTGATGAATATAAATGTTGATGGATGGAGAGGGAGAGGAAGGCCAAAGAAAAGATTGAATGGATTGTGTGAGGAGTGATATGAAAGAGAAGGGAGTGAATGATAGCGAGACGGTTGACAGGGGAGAGTAGAAGCACAAGACGTGTTGCGCAGAACCTAAGTAACATTGGAAAGGGGTAGAAAGATGACGATGGAAGTAAAAGGTGAGAATTCCTAATAAAGTTTTGTGACCAATTCCATAAATGAACCTAATTGGCCTTTTGCTGTTTTACGTAAAAGTAAAAATAAATATTCAAACAAAAATCTTCCACACAAATATTGTTTCATTGTTACTTATAACAAAATACTTTTTTTTTAATAAACTTCTCAAATGCAGAACATCAAAATCAAATCTTTCATCCGATCCTCAGGGGGCAAAGTCAAGTATTTTTACCTGTTCCTAAGTACCTGACTAAAGGTAAACGTAGGGAGGCTTTCAACAAAGACAACACTTGTCCTAAGTAATAATATTATTCAAAGCAAAACTGTTTGTTCTACTGCACTTAATACCGTGAGGGTGAGTATAAGTATAAGGGATGGTATACGTTGACATTTGTATTTTGAAATATGATTCTTAATTTTAACATGTGGTTTCGTTTCAATTTTATCGAGCTGTACCGAGAAGAATCCGTTCCACATACATACACATAACAACACGTCTTGTTTCCCCAAAGGGATGGGCAGAGCTGTACCTACCCTCCCACATCTCGCCAGTTATGTTTATTTATTTATTTATTAAAGAACACCAACAGCATATACATTCAACAATTGGATTAAAGATAAGATAGTAATAATAATTAGGAAAAGTAATTACCTACTACACAAATTATAGGTGTACATAACATTTAAGAAAGAACAACATTGGACAGAAACTGCTCATAAACTAAAAGTATCATTTAAAAATTTAAACAAAGCTTCAAAAAATAAAATACGACTAAATACAAATTAATTAAGGGGATGAACACAACATAACACACACAATTCTAATTCAAATACATAATTCCACTTTAAGATAACGCATGAAACTAAATAATGAAGGACTTATGAAATATGTCCAGGGTTGAATTGTTGAGCATATTGTAATGGTTAAGAGTTCTTACTATGTTTAAGGCCAATGTAATAGGGGGTGAGCCAGACTAACAGGAGATAGGTTACTTTATACTGCGTGAGTCTCTATAATGTGCACATATCGAAACGAGGGAATCTATGCTTAATTTCATCGACGGAATAAATAAACATTTTTTTATTTTATTTTTTTAAGCAAAATGGTGTAACTTTTAAACTAAATGATCTATCGCGATGAAACAAACTCCATAATGATTGGAAGTAATTAGGCATAAAAATTGTGGAAAAAGAACTACCCTCAATTGAAAATAAACATGTTTTTAAAAAAAAATACAATAGTCGTGGATATATTTAGTAACCTGTTCCGCTTAGCTATTTCTAAAGAGCCATAAAAAACTCCTGAAATAAATCGACACGTGTTTCACCTCTCAACGTTATCTGCACTCAGCGTTTCGTTAGAGGTGAACCTCTCAACGAGGCATCCTCAGGATGACGATGGACTTGTTGCGAACTCGAACACGGCGTGTTGCCACACCGAGCGTTGAGTGCAGGCAGCGCTGAAACGCTGAGTGCAGATAACGTTGAGAGGTGAAACAAACTCCATAATGATTGGAAGTCGAAACACGTGTCGATTTATTTCAGGAGTTTTTTATGGCTCTTTAGAAATAGCTAAGCGGAACAGGTTACTAAATATATCCACGTCTATTGTATTTTATAATAGATTTCCGCAAGGTCACGCCTGAATCAATTAACTATGTTTTTTTTTTTCATAAATTTTTACAATAATTGTAAAATTTCTCAATTAGACTCCCCCATTACGTACCTTTAAATAATAATAATAAAAAGTTTATTTTGGAACAAAAACACAGACTAATTACAAGTAAAACGATGATAGCTGCAAAAGTATGAACTGTAGCGCAACTAACAACGCCCTTCTCCAGCTACAGAATGGAATGATGTTTCATGCAAAAAGGTAGTTAAGGTAAATTAAATTAGGTTTAGTTAATTAATAATAAAAACAAAAAATTAGATAAAAATATATATATATGGATACTAAGATTTTTTCAAATACTTTTTTCCATCGTGAAAATTAAGCATAGGTACATTCCCTCATTTTGGTATGTGCAGATTATAAAGACTCACACTGTATTCTGAACCCAGTACCACATGGTTAATTTAAATTCAAGGACCGCATTAACAATAATAAGATAGCGCATTCTCTACAAGGACAATAGCCATTCGGCCATTCCCAATTATTACCTTCTCTCGGTCGGGATCATATCAATACGTTCTTTTGTCCAAGACAAAAACAAGTTATGAAGTAAAAAATTTACTTAACGAATTGGTAAGCATTAAAATTCTTAACTTAATACTTTAGTTTAATAAAACTTAAGTTCAAAATAAAACTGTCAACGCACTTATTTTCAGGGTTGTCAGATTTGGAAATGGTAAATCTGGACATTACTGTTGGTCTAGTATTTCGCCTCTAAAGCTGTTGTACATGGTAGGATATTTAAACAATAAATTTTAATATATTGATTGATCATGATAAGCACCAGGAAAGCTTTTAAAAGTTCAAATGAATTTCGGACAGAAATATTTTAACTGAGAACTAAAAGTTACAACAGTTATACATTAAAAGATTACGAACAGATAACTTTTGCGTGGCAAATTAAAATTGAACTTATCAATATGGCTACTTTCTACTACTTCTAATATGGATACCTAATAATGATTCGGATTGTAAGGAGAAATGCAATTTGTCCAAAGAATACGGAATATTTTCGTGGAATAGAGGTAGGATTGCATAATCAGCCTATAACGTTCCCACTACCGGGACACAGGCCTCCTCTCTGTGAGAGGGAGAGGGCCGTAATCCACCACGCGGACCCTCTCCGGGTTGGGGGATGTCACATGTCTTCGAATTTTTGTAATAGGACGTGCCATGTTTCTTCAAGATGTTTTCCTTCACCGTTTTGAGAAATCATTTCAAACATAACATGAAAAGTGTATTTCTACACTACATTGTAAGTCACAAAACCTAAAACACACAACAACAAACAAAACCTTTCTTCACTTATATCATTTTACAACAATTCTGTTTCAACATACAATTTTCTTCAAGCTGAACGTGACGTGCATAGTGTGACATCTACATATACACTAGTATTAGAGGCACATTACATCGGTATCGCAATCCCAATCGCATCTCTTGCTTAGCAAGCCGCGGATTGCTCGTAAAAACTAAGTTTTAATGCAAGACTGGCTCGAAATGTAGATGAGACTCAGTCAGCGCCATTTATCTCAACCACATTGAAGAATGGCCTAAGTGCTTTAATGTTTCAAGTGCGAATAAGTTCTTTTTGTACTTAGTAATTTTTTTGTGAGGAATCATGTTGGCAGATGTTTGGACTAGGACCGTACTTTAAAAGTAAAGAAGTAATCATACTCATATTATATTTGCACACTAGACAGTAAAAATAAAGTGATAAAGCAATTATAACTATAAGAACTCATTTGTAATTTCACCCAAAACATTATTACAAAAGTTATCGACCCCAAGTCTCAGTAGAAAAAACAATGATTTCTAAACAAATTAGCGTTAAAAATGTTGCGCATGCGACGGGCGCGCGGCGGTGGACATCAAAAATTCCGAATTTCGAGCGCGAGCGTCAGCACAAACTATGCACGAATGTTATATCGAGGTTCGGGCCGCGGGCAGAGCCGGGGCGTGGCAATTTCAACTATGCGCTTTTTCGAAACGCGTGAAAAAGGATTTTTAAGACACCATAGATGTGAAAAATTTTGAGTTACATGTGGTTGTTATTATTTTTAAATAATAATTCTAGTTTTTGCATAATTACTGCCGCTGCTAGTTGAGTATCTCTTTTTAAGCTGTGAATCAATTACTGCATGCCTTGCATACTTTATCAACTTTAATACGTAAGAGCCTACCTCCGTATGAGTCTTGTGCGAGAATATTGTTCAATTCATTATAGGAATGTATATTCTCTATGTATATTGCATGAATCAGGTTAAATAACATGAAGAAGAACAACCCACGGAGTTTTGACAGAAATCAATTTAAAAAAATTGTGCAACAAGATAGCATAACAATATTTTTCATTCTGATATTGAACTTGAAAACTCCAACTATCATGTATTACATAACTAGTTAAAACCTTGCATATTTTGGGTTGTTTTATTTTTCTCACGAAAAAGATAATCAATCTAAATTATTACGAGGAAACAAATATTCGTTTTCTAACTTTTACTCTGTTTTACCACATTCGGCGGAGCGTATAATTAGTTCATCATACTTGAACATTTATCAAAAACTACCAAATCAATATCGTCACTTAAACTTGTATTATTTTACACGGCGACGTTTTTTCGACACAAATTCAGACTATATTTTCGTTTAATACCGACCTACTTAATTACAACTTCAAAGGAAGCATAACCATATCAATTTCATCCAAAAACAGTACAAACCTCATTGAATTTTTCCGCGTCAGAACACAAAAGACCAACAATGACCATCGGTCCACAGTCTACATAAAAGAGTGCGTCTTTGTGTTCAATATGATTGTAATCGCACGACATGCATCACCATGTTGCCACGCCCTGGGGTACTGCAGAATGAGCCTTATAATATAATACATGCTATGCTACGTCATCCCTTTTTTTACTTTAATTTTCTTTTGTTATTTTCTCATATCATGTGGAGGAAAGTTTTGATATGAAAACTGCTTGACAGATGAATGTGAAACGAGTAATTGTATTACAAAGGTAATTGAAAAGGCCGATTGAAAGACTGCTTTCATGAACGTTAGAAAGGATTCTTGTAAACTAAAAGAATTATAAAATATCTATACTGATAAAGGATAAAATAAGCTTACTCCCAAGGAAACCAGAGACTGGGAGAAGTGGAAAAAAACAGTTGTAAATCAGATTCTATTAGCTAGAATATTTAGGTACTGAGGAGTTTCTTCTTCCCAGGTAAAGCGGTGAAGGGCGGGTCTTATGTAAGTTTGACGTTCAGAAAGTGCTGATTCTCTGCCTAATTTGAATAAATGACTTTTAAATTTAGATTTTAATTTTATAACTAATAGTAGCGATCTACAAATGTTTGAAGTATAACTTATCTGGTTGTGGAAAAAGGATTATTTAACTCTCAACGTTGTGGCCTAAAGATGAGCTTAGGATAAATTTTTCGGTTAATACATAGCACCTGTATCGCCTTGTGGTTGCTTTAACTAATCCATTTACTAAGCATGGAGATTAATCCTTAAAATTCTTGAAAAGTAGACTGTGACCTGTGCTGTATTTTAACATGTTTACTGTGGCCTGTGCTGTATTTTAACATGTTTTTCACTCCTCTTGCTCAAAAAGTCCGTCATTGTAGCGTACCAGAGCGGGGAAATAATATCACATCTTGCTCTAGGGGAAAAGATATTTTTTTTCTGTAACCAACGAGCCTACAAAAACGAAAAAATTCTTAAAAACTAGCTTTTTACTACCGCATACCGGGAGAAAGTTCCTTAAAAATTCAGATTTTTTAATAAAATAAACTATTTACCTATGTACTATACCCATTTTTTGCAAAAATGAATGATTGGTTTTTTATTTTTTTTATTTAATATTGTATTGGATTATTTTATTTTCTCGCATTCGTAGTGAAAAGTAGAGTATAACTCACGGCGCTAAAACCTTTTATAATTCGGTTTCTATTTACTCCCTCGCTATAGCTCGGGAGTAAAACTACCTCGGTAGAATGGGTTATTTTAGCCCCTCGTATAACAATCTACTATTTGTTTACTTGTGTGTTAATGATGTTTTAAGCCAAAAAAGCTCATCTCTGAGATACTTTTTTAAACCTTTTGTGTTATTTATCTATCTATTTGCGCTAACTAATACTTTTAATTTTATTTAGACGTTTAAAACTATGATAATAAGGATATAGTAGATTTAGCAGTATCCTCAGACTTGAAACACAAGATGAACAACTCAATTATTAAACGATTTATTAAGGTAGGTAGGTACTAGTAGTCCTTTGTGGTCTTTTTATAAAGAGTAGATATATTTGCGTCAAAATAAAATAAAATCGCCGCTCCATACAAGGTTTTTCCATTAAAACTGCAATAAATGAGAATGTATTAGGTATCTACTTAGTGTGAAATATAATAATAAACCTTTTTGGACTAATCGTTTTGTCAAAGAAGTTGGCGTTTTATTTTGATTTAGTTTTATACTAAATATTACGTTTGTTTTTTTCATATCCTTTGCTAAATAATTTAGGGATTACTTCGTTACGTGTTTTAAATTAAATCGAGACACAGAAGGAAGGAGTAACAGAGGTCGATAGTGTAGTTCAAAGAGGTATAAAGATAAGTATCCAGCAATATAATATGAATAGCTCTGTTAATAATGGTGAAGAATTACCTACTTCAATTTCTTTCATAAATTTTCATAGGTCCTTCATTTGAATCTGATTTCAAGTCATCTCTTTCCATAAGATAACATTTCATGACAAAACTAGGTCGAATTACTTCGCCTCACTTTGTAGGCTATTCATGTAACAACTTAAAAGTCACGTCATGTTTAAAATAGTAAAACGCAATAAATAATAACAGGTGCTCGGCGCCTGGTCACTTCATAGTAATTCACTTCAATTTAATTTTACATAAAAGGCTTGTTGTTCATGCGTATTACAATTGAAATTCTTCTTAGTTAACATTTTGTTGGTCATGAAGAGAGGATAACTTTAGATGTTATGATCAAAGAGTGGTTCTGACGGAAAATGATGTGCAAATCTACAGAAAAGACACAAATGTCAAGAAATGAATGGAAAAAGACATCTAATTGATGGTTATATCTCGTGTCGTGGTTAAAATATTGGCCAGTCAGTGAGGTGATAGAGGGCTGGAGGACCAGGCGACCAGGCGCGACAGATGTAGCTCTTTTGAAAATCAAATTTTAATAGAAAATAGAATTGACTCTCGTTGCCCTTTCCAAAAGGTAGTTTCATAATGAGCAAGAAAGTCCATAGTTTAATACACCCAAAGGAAAGAAAAGTACCTACGATGTGAAATGTACAGACGAGGAGACGAATGTGCAGCAGTGAGCGGAAACAGGCAATGGTATTTAGTGCTACTACATCATTTGAAAACGGGAACCTAAACTAAAGCACTTTGTAGAAGAGCCTTCAGAGAGCTTTCACGTGATTTTACGTGAGTACGGCGCTCTTGCTAAAGCTCTACGCTCTATGGAATAAAGGTAGGTACTTAAATATAATTAAATTTATTAACTTTTCTAACCTTGCATTTGCACTTTTAACTATTTGAATGTTTACAAGCTTTCCAAAAGCTTAAAACCTTATAAGCATCTCTCTATCACTAGGATAATATATCTTTCTAAATCATCCTGATACTGAATACTAATCTCATTTATCTTTAGTTCCAACTGCAACAGTACTAAGCTTCATTAGCAATACAAAAAGTGCAAACGAAAGCAGCAAGTGCAAACTGTAATGAGTTATAATATCACGAGCATCAACACACATCAGGCGGCTCTCGCAGATGAGCTGAACAGTGGAACGCAAGCCACGCCGCGGGCGCGATGCTAGTTATACGACTTAGCTTATACGCAACTTTATAATGACGCGACTTAACCTACGCTTACTTAGCTTAGCGTAACTTAAGTCACACTTTCTAGGAAAACGATTAAGTTACGATTAACTTTTTTGTTAACTAAGTGATTTTTGAGTTGATACAGAGTAGTAGAGTTCTCTATTAGACTCTATCTTAGATTTGTAACAAAAATCATAATGTAATAGAGAAAATACAATCTTAAGTTTCTACTCTACATTTTGATGTAGAGAACCGTTTTAGCTAAAGTTTTTTACTAAAATATCCTAGCTACGGGATAGGAATAACTGTATGAAATGTCATTAGCATTCTCTACATCAACTTACAGACCCGCTAGCCATTTTAAAATACGTAGAGTCGGCTCTACTATGATAGTAGAGACGACTTGAGAGACATTTCATTACTTTGGTCACTATCGAAAGAGATTTTAAGAAAGAATGATATCTATAGCTCTACATAGAGCTTACTAAAGCTTTACCTCCAAAATCCTTCTGTCACACAAAATCACTGAAACATAACTCGTGTTTTCCACTGTTTTCACACAGAAAATACTTTATAAAACGATACCGAAATAAATTTTAGACACTGCACTGCAATCCGGGATACACTGATCAAAAAAATTATCACAGAAAAACGTGTTTTTTTGTATTTGTCCCACAAATATGCGCGCGCGCAACTGAGCTCTACGGAGGCTCTGATGGCACTGGCGGGGGACGCCTTGCGGGGGCGGGGCGGGGGGAGCCGAGGGGGGCTCCCTCGGAAACAGGTTGCGTTCAACCGTTTTGAGCGCCAATTTCTACGTTCTTTGGTACCGACGATTGATACTTTAAATGTTGATAGATGCTGGATGCTGGCCGACGATGTTTTGGCTTTGATGGAATTTTCTTTATTTTTACGAAATTTGCGGGTAGTATACCTGCACCTCTGCCTAACCCTTCGGGGAAATAACTGTGATGTTATGTTATATTGTTTAATTTTTAATTTTGTCATTTCCATTGTTATTTGAATAAGTTTTATAGGAGGTGTTTAGCGACATTGTTGTAAATTAGCAGAGGTAATTGCAAAGTACGATGCTTACTCAATTGCCTGCAATTTAAATCTTCTCCGTACTTGTCTCGACACACTGCCGTGGTCCTGTGATTTTGATGAATTATTAACTGCCACATATCTTTAAAGACAGATTCTGGGTTTCAAATGCTATTGTTATAAATGTATTTTTAATCTATGTAAAGTTTCAATTCTTTAAAACTCCTACCATCCACGAAATCAAGGAAAATGCCTTTTCACTTGTCTCACATCCTAAGTGAATATCATCTCCCTTCATGGATCCTGGTAAAAAGCATTTCATCCTTTTCTAAGCTACATTTCATCAAAATCTGTTGAGTCATTTTAACAGTCGTGTGGAGCTTGAACATACACAAAAAAACAGTGGTAGGGTGTTGTGTGACGCGCAGTTAGAATGAAGTTCCTATCGCGGTGTATTATGTGTTATGTAAATAACAGGCACAAGGCAATAAACTAACAACGTTTAACAGTAACTAAATGAAAAACAAAAGTGTCTCATTCGCAATGTGCAGAGCATAACGTGCGGAGAGGAACTTCATCCAAAAACGTATGTGGAGCTCCAGACGCGTTGATGTCTTTTGTACGCAGGGATCCGTGTGAAAGTGAAATTTTACTTTGTGTATTTTTACGCCTCGGCTGTCTAGTTGCCGCAAGCGTGAATTTTTATTTTTCTGCAACTTATATTTTTAACTTTAAGTATTAGCTATATATCTAAATCTAATAATAAATTTTTGCTGTGCCCTGACAGGGTCTACAATGGCTCTTAGCTTTAAGCCTCTTGTTAACATCTTGTTTTTACCTTGTGGAACGCAAATAAATGAATATGAATATGAATATGAAGTCCTGGGTTCGATCCCTGCTCGGGCCAAGTGTTATTGGGTTTTTCTCTAAGGAATTTTCCTAGTGCCCGGAGTCTAATTTTAAACGATACCCGGTTTGATGCAATAGGTTCGCCCCTTATTACATGGGAATTAAACATATCTGGTGAAATATGAGTGTATCACTTATACACCTCCGAAAATTCGCAATGGAAAACCTTAGACTTGGGAATCCACCCAGATTCTCAAGTTCAGTTGGCGCGGCACTAACTTAAAAATAATTTTGCTAACTTCGCAGATGTCCACCACGCAAGTGTCCATAATGTACGGAAATATTATTTCGGAAACGTGAGGTGGAGCATCCCGAGCTGCCGAGCCAAGTCGACAGCGTCTCATTCACACAGGACCCAATGCCTAGTGGTTAAGTTGTTCGCTATTACTCAGTCCATAACACCCACCACTAATCTATATTGATATTACAAGGAGGTAAAGTTTGTGAGTTTGTGATCTCTGGAAGTGCTGATCCGATTCCGACAGTTCTTTCACTAACGGGAAGCTATAGTATTGCCCAGTATATTTTCTGTTAAAACAAGAAATTTCTAGCGCACGAAGTCGCGGGTGAAAGCTAGTATATTATAAATGCGAAAGTAACTCTATCTGTCTGTTACCTTGTCATCACTGAACCGATCGATAAACGATTTGACAAATAGCTGGCCTGGGACCTCGCTGTAGGCTCCTGGACTGGACGTCCTGGATATTTATATTAAAGAGCAGAGGAAGTCGCAGGCGTCAGCTAGTAATAAATAAATATTGAAATAAAAAACAACCTAAGTTCCAACTTTCTTTTTATAATCCGAAAGAATGAACATAACCGAAAAGAGTAGTTTTAGTTCAGACAGCCGCAGGTTCTGTACAGTAGGCACGTCAGTGGTGACACCAGTATAAGCTGCACCCTAGTTGCGTCACATAGTTTCAATCACAATCTGAATGATTTTGAAAAATGTTTCTAATCCATTGCTTCATATGTTCGAAAAATTTGTCTGCTCAACAACGTAAATAACGCAATGAATGTTGTTGAACTGTCAAAATGAAAGCCATTGGAACTGTAAGTGTGTTACACAATGACCTCGCTGGTATTGTATTCTACTTAAACACCGTACCACGCACCGTACAGCTCAAGGGCAAAGTGTTACCACCGACGTGCGGTCAACTGTACCTATTTTTAATAGATGAAACCGGCCAAGTGCGTGTCGAACCCCGCACAATAAAGGGTTCTGTAGTTGGAATGAATTCATCCCAAGAACATTGTAGTTGAAAAACATGTTCTCCCATACATTCCAACTGCAAATGTAAGTTTGTACGCACATTATTAAGAGATTGATTTAGCCAACGCCTTCGACACAGTGTCTGTTTCTGTTCTTCTGAACAAATTAGAGGCAATAGGAATAAGGGGAACGCCGCTGAAACTATTTGCGGACTACTTAGATGACCGATACCAATGTGTTAGAATAGATAATATCACGAGCGATAAGCAGAAAAGTAGTGGTTTTGGTGTTCCCCATTGAAGTATTCTGGACCCTACGCTATTCTTGATTTATATTAACGACTTGTGTAATCTGAATATTAAAGACGGAAAAATTATATCATATGCCGACGACACGGCGTTAATATTTACCGCTAAAACCAGTAGCGAACTGTTCGGAATTGCTCAACTAGGTTTTAATACTGTGACTAATTGGCTTCAAAGCAATTTACTAACATTAAATGCTGACAAGACAAAATATATTTACTTCTCCATGCGCAAACCACAATTTAACATTACTAACCCTCAGCTATATGCCCATCAATGTGGAAACCGTTCAGTCAACATGTGTAATTGCCCTCTTATCCTCAAAAGGAGCAGCATAAAATACCTCGGGGTAATAATGGACGAGACACTGTCTTTCAGAAAACATATTGAAAGTCTAATTAAAAGAGTGCGCAAATTAATATAAGTTTTAAAAAAATTGCGAATATTTGCAGATTCAAAATTAATCACACAAGTTTATTTAGCCCTATGTCAATCTATAGTTCAATACTACATAACTTCATGGAATGGTGCACCAAAAACATATCTACTTTCTCTTGAAAGAGCTCAGAGAGCAATTTTAAAGGTAGCAAACTTCCATCCCTTTTTCTTTCCCACAAATCTGCTTTATAAATCCTGCAACGTGCTGACTGTTCGCCAACTTTTCATTATGCACTTAGTATTAAAACAGCACACCATGCTTACTCGTACCTACACTGCTGACAATACTAACAAGAGACGAAATGATATAGTATGCACATCTAATGCAACCTCAAAACATGTCTTTGTAGAAAGATTTTTTACATTTTGGGCCCATTTCTGTACAATAGATTAAATAGAAAACTTAGTATTTATAAATTAAATTAGCTGTAAAAAAAATATAATTGAATATTTATTAACCATACATTATGCACAGACAGAAGATCTACTTGTTGTCTGCAAATAGAACCGCTAACGTGCTATTTTACTTATATTTACCTCATTTTAATTTAGTTTGTACTTTGTACTCATAGTTAATTTATTGCATTAAGTATTTTTGCACTTCCTAGCCTGAAATACAGGTTCAACCTATTTCAGGCAAATAAGCAACTGTGCTCTATTTAATTTTTTTTTTTTTTTCAATCTTTTGAAATATCTTTTTAAAGTTAATTAATTATTTACAAAATAAAAATAAATATTATATACTAACTTAACTAGAACTATTTACAAACTAAAATATAGCGTCGAAAAATTCATCCGCATCGCTGTCGACTGGTAATGTACCCAAGAGACTGGCCGCATTGCCACGTTGTATGGCAATGCTTAGCCTCTGGCCAAGGTAAAAACCAGCCCTTGGGTCACGGGAAGTGTCAAATAGCCGTTTTGAGATGTCACGGAAGAGGCCATGGGCACTCGGACCCCACGGCCCGAGGGTTTCAACCACAAACGGCTCGAAAGTATAGTTACCAATGAGGTTATTATACTTACGCCGCTTGAGGTTTTCTGCAGCCGCAGCAGCAGCACCAGCACAGCACGCAGAGCTAGGAAGATGGGATGGCGCAAGAGTGTCGACACAGGTTGCATCCCACACTAAAGGCCTACCCACCTTCCATGGAAATAAGGACATGCCGTCCGGTCTCTTGCCATCGTCGCGTGCCAGGCCATTGGGTTCTAATACAGCTGGAACGCCGGCGGTGACAAGAGCTCGTCGGATGATGTCGTTGATGTTTGCGTGCCGCGCTAAGCGGGCTGCACTTCGGCTGCAAGACAGGCCGTGATGGCCGAGACTGTTGACAACTTCGCCACAGTGACAGCGATGAGGAGAACAACATGGAGCTCCTAGTCGTAGGGAAGCAGCGAGGCGGAAAGTGGTGTCGTCGAGCAAAGTGCCTATATTCGACGACTGTAGTGCATGAAGCCACAGACCCGATTCCCACTTACTCACAGCCAGCAGGCACGCACGCTCCGCAGTAGTAGTAGACGTGTTAAGTAAATTGTTCTGTACTACTCTGCAGAGCGGCTCATCCCACCGCCTCTGAGAAGATGGATAATTTTAATTATTAAGTTACTTATTGTAAATGTGCCCCTTTTTATAAATAAACTTTGTAGCGCGCACGTTTCCGAACGTCTTCAAAGGATAATTCGCAGCGTCGTTAAGTTGGCAGTACTGCCGATATCTAACATTTTCGGTTGGCACAACGATTGTAAAATAATATGGCCTACATAGAGGAGCTTCTTTGCTGCTTCATTTAAAAATAATATTGTTTAGATCTAATCTGCCTTCACCAGCGAAGGGACGATAAGTGGCTGCCCAACGTGCCGCGAGTGGTAATAAGTGCTCGTTCGAACTCAATATTTTCGTATTAACTGCGTTATTCGCGTGTATTCGCCATCACCATGCCGCGGACGCGCGGAGATCGGGCGGCAGCGCTCTCAGGTGATGAAACTGAGATCGACGGCGACAATGAAAACGCAAGTTTTTCATCAGGACAAGTGGCCGCCATGATGGCCGCCATGCAGCAATCCCAAACGGAAGCGTTCGAGCGCCTGTTGGAAAAAGTTATCAGCCGCCAACCGCCATCCCCAGTTCCAAACTCTGCGTCTGCATCACCGGCCGTCGGCAGCGGCACCTTCACGCACTGCACCGCCCGGTTCGGCGGTGACGCCGACGAGTCCGTGGACGCCTTCATAGACGCCATCCAGAGCTACAAGGACTGCGCAAATGTCTCAGAGGAAAATGCCCTCAGGGGCCTTTCTATGGTGCTCACGAACAACGCCGCAATTTGGTACCAGGGAGTGAAGAAAGAGATTCATACATGGAACGATGCCATAGAATTGTTAATCAACACCTACGGTGATAAAAGACCCCCGCACCGTATTTATATTGAATTGTTCGAACAAAGACAAGGCAATCAAAATACGGACGTGTTCGTCGCTAAATGCCGTGCGTTACTTTCAAAAATTCCCGCCAACGAAATATCCGATAAAGCGCAAGTCGATATGGTATACGGCCTACTCGACGCACGGATACGAAAACACTTGAGGAGGGAGGATTTTACGAATTTCTCGGGTATGCTTCGCCTCGCCCGTTCCATTGACCTTGAAACACGTACTCAGACGCAGCCGCAGCCTGGCCCGACATCCAGCGGCCGCTCCACAAAGTCGACGAGCGCCAGCGCCGGCCCCGCCAACCGCAACGACAGCAGCTTACTGATTTA
Source organism: Agrochola lychnidis (assembly GCA_963680765.1). Classification (NCBI taxonomy): domain Eukaryota; kingdom Metazoa; phylum Arthropoda; class Insecta; order Lepidoptera; family Noctuidae; genus Agrochola; species Agrochola lychnidis. Next base: position 28,386,112 of record OY796851.1, read on the forward strand.
CTTCAGCACCATGAAGACGCCTTCCGTCTAGGAGGAGAGGCTACTCGTTTCGCCGAGCATCATATTGATACGCAAAGTCATGCGCCTATTGCAGTGCCTCCTTACCGCCTCACGCCCGCGAAAAGGGCCGCAATGGAAGCCGAGATCAACAAAATGCTGGACGATGGTATTATTGAGGAGTGTGAGTCAGCATGGGCCGCACCCGCTCTCCTCGTCCCTAAAAAGGATGGCTCGACTAGGTTCTGCGTCGACTATCGTCGACTGAATGCTGTTACTAAAAGCGACACTTACCCTTTGCCGGTCATCGAGGACCTTCTTCACGCTACCAAGAGGGAAGGGTACATGAGTACCATAGATCTCCGGTCAGGCTACTGGCAAGTGACTGTATCAGCTGCAGACCGGGATAAGACAGCATTCGTGTCGCCTTTTGGTACGTACCGTTTTATTCGTATGCCGTTCGGCCTCAAGAACGCTCCCGCCACTTTCCAGAGGTTAATGGACCGATTTCGATCTGGAAGTGCCTTGAAGGACGTTACGCTATTAGTCTATTTAGATGATCTGCTGGTCCTGTCAGAGGGGCCATTCCAGAAACACCTGGAAGACCTGGACGCTGTGTTCAACCGCCTCCGTGTTTTTGGGTTGCGTGCCAACAGGGACAAGTGCAACTTTGCCTGTAACCAAGTTAAGTACTTAGGCCATCTTATTACTCCCACGGGTATAATGCCCGATGAGTCCAAGGTGCAAGCTATTCAGCAGATGAATGAGCCAACCAACCTCAAACACCTGAAATCCTTCCTACAGACCTGTTCGTGGTTTAGGAAGTTTGTGCCAGGGTTTTCCGAAATAGCTCAACCACTCACAAAGCTTACTAAGAAAAATGAACCATGGGCTTGGACCGAAGACCAGCGGCGAGCCTTCAATGAATTGAAGCAGAGGCTCATTACAGCACCAGTCCTCGTACAGGCGGACCACAGTAAACCTTTTATTATTCATACAGATGCCAGTAATTACGCACTGGGTGCCGTCCTCTTGCAAGGTGAAGGTAAAGACGTGCACCCCATCGAATACTCAAGTCGTTTGCTGACTTCTGCAGAACGTAAGTACTCAACTACAGAGCGAGAAGCCCTCGCCGTAGTCTGGGCCGTAGAGAAATATCGCCCATACATTGAGGGTCATCCAGTAATTTTACGTAGTGACCATCAACCACTGAGGTGGTTATTAACCTTAAAGTCTCCCAGTGGCAGGTTGATGCGCTGGGCCCTGAAATTGCAAGCTTTCGACATCAAATATGAGTATACTCCTGGTAAGGTAAATGTCATTGCGGACGCACTTAGCCGACCTAACTGCAATGAGTCTTCACAAGAAAGCTGCGGGGTCTGTTCGGTGATTATAGATGTACCACGCAAGAGCCCAGCTGACCTGCGATCTGCTCAGCTAGATGATCCTGAGGTGAGCAAGATCATCAAAGATATAGAAAACACCACTGACCTTCTGTCTTCTACTCGCTGGTTAGAGCGCGGTTACCTTATGGACCAGGGTGTCCTCTATCGTCTCGCTCCTGACTCGGAATCCGAGGAGCCGCAATTAGTCATTCCCATATCCATGCTTAATGACGTTATGGATGAATTCCATAACGCCCCTACTGCTGGTCACCAGGGTGTGGATCGTACAATTGATCGCATCAGACAGCGATACTACTTCACAGGTATGCGTAAATACGTTACCGACTATTTAAAGAATTGTATCGACTGTCAAAGGTATAAGTTCTCCAATCAAAAGCCCACCGGTCTTTTGCAGACACCTATTCTACATCAAAGGGGTGAAGTACTGGCTGTTGATCTGTTCGGCCCCCTACCCGAAGCCGAAACCGGAGAAAAATGGGTATTTCTTGTCGAGGATACTGCCACTCGATGGGTGGAGTTATACGCCCTTAAGGAGGCTACAGCTGAGGTATGTGCCAAAATTATGATTGAAGAGTATTTCCTTCGATACGGTTTTCCCAGGCGTGTCATTTCTGATAATGGAGTGCAGTTCATATCTGCAGTGATGCAACAATGCATGTTTCTATTCGGTGTCAAGCAGAATCTGATACCGCTCTATCATCCTGAGGCCAACCCGGCCGAAAGAAAGAATCGGGACTTGAAGATCCAACTGGCAATGCTGGTCAAGAATGAGCATCGCATTTGGCCCCAATTCTTATCACAGGTACGTTTCTCTCTCAACACTGCTACTTGTTCGACCACAGGATTAACACCAGCATACATGACGTATGGCCGCGAAATGCGGACGCCATTCGATGCACAGCACGATATGCGTGCAATCCTGGATAAGGAAACGTATGTACCTCAGGCTACGCCGTACTTGTCAAAATTCATCGACTCTTTGAAGGAAATACGAGATCGAGTTGAAAGGCGCCAAGACCTTCGAAAACAGTATGCTGACGCTTCCCGACGCCAATCTCCAGTTTTCCAGGTTGGTGACCAAGTATTGCTAACCACTCATTCTCTAAGTAATGCATCAAAGGGTTTGACCCGAAAGTTTATGCCTCAGAGAGATGGACCGTACACCATCAATAAAGCTATTAGCCCCACGACCTACGAGTTGATCGATAGTCAGGGTCAGATGTTAGGTCGTTTTCATGTTGTATCTCTCATTAGTAACCAGGCTGGCACTATAGAGCCGGTAGAGCCGGTCCAACCTCGCCGTCTACGAGGACGACCGCCTAAAGCCCAAAAGAAAGCGCGCTCTTAGTTTTATGCCAAATCACTCTCGGGCCGATGTCGTGACTTGGAGGAGGAGAATGTAGCGCGCACGTTTCCGAACGTCTTCAAAGGATAATTCGCAGCGTCGTTAAGTTGGCAGTACTGCCGATATCTAACATTTTCGGTTGGCACAACGATTGTAAAATAATATGGCCTACATAGAGGAGCTTCTTTGCTGCTTCATTTAAAAATAATATTGTTTAGATCTAATCTGCCTTCACCAGCGAAGGGACGATAACTTGTTTTTTTTTTAATTTTTCCTCTCAACATGCCCAAACCATCTCAGTATACCCTTTTCAATTTTTGTCACTACATCTTCTTTTAAATCACACCGCTGTCTTATCACATCATTCCTCAGCCTATCTATCATTCATAGTCAGACCACACATGCTTCGCAAGGAACGCATTTCCAAAGCATTTATTCTACTTTCATGTTGTTTTTGCCACACCCAACATTCACTTACATACATAAGCGTGGACACCAGCACACCATTGTGAACAGCCAGTCGAGCCTTTTTAGACATCGACTGGTTGGTCACAATCGCATGTATAACACCATTCACTTTGTTTCCCGCGTTTACTCTCCTTTCCACATCTCCATTAATCTTCGCATCCCTTGTAAACAGACTCCCCAAATATACAAACTCACTTACTTGCTCCACACTCTTATCATTTATTTTGACATCACACACCGATACATCCTCTCCTCTTTCAAACACCATGACATTCGTCTAATTCACATTTATATTCATTCCTTTCACTTATATGCTTCATCCATCACAGTCACCATGTCCTGCAACTGTTCTGCTGATGATGCAAGTAGAACTTGATCATCTGCGTAGATAAGGCATTTGACAGGGAACTCATTCATCCTCAATCCGCACTCACCCTCTTTCAAATCTGTTAGACAACTATTCATGTACAAGTTGAACAGCCACGGTGACGCTACACAACCCTAACACCCCTCGAGATGCAGAACCAGTTCGTGTATGCCCCATTTATCCTAACACAAGCACTGGAATCCTTGTATAAAGATTTCAGTGCCCGTACCAAGCGCCAGTCCAAACCGTACTTGGATAGTGTCGACCACAGTTCTTCCCTCCACACACTGTCACCTTCTCCAAATCAACGAAAGCACAATAGACGTTCTTGTGCTTTGCTAGATGTTTTTCGGTTATGCTCCTTAGGGAGAAGATCTGATCCATACAGCCCATTCCCTCCCTAAATCCTGCCTGTACATTCCATATTTTCTCATCTATCACTCTTATCACTCTATTTATTAAAACCTTCGCATACAGTTTGCCGACAAAAGCTCAAAAGACTAATGCCGCGGTAGTTTTTACACTCCTACTGAGAGCCTTTTCCCTTATATAGTGGTACGATTACAGCCTTGCACCAATCATCTGGCACACGGCCATATCTCCAACACATATTAAAGATTTGGCACAACAGGCTTGCTTCCACCCCATCACCGCCCTTCAGCATTGCAGCAGACACTCTGTCGTACCCTGCAGTTTTCCCAACTTTCATCCCTTTCAGCGCTCTTACAACCACAAGCTCTTACCATAGACTTCTTATAGGTTTTCTTGTAATCTATGAGTAGAGAACCATTCTCTGTATTTTTATTTTAGGCTCAGTAGTTTCGGAGATAAGGGGCGGAATGGTCAATTTTCATCGATTTTCTTAAATATCTTTAAAAGCATTTATTTTAAAATTAAAAAGAAAAAATATTTGAGATTCTCACAACAAGCCAACGCAAAAAAAAAAAAAAAAATCCTATTTGCCCCCGAAAAGTGACCCTATTCAAAATTCATTTATTTACGTTACACTACCGTGTTTGGGTCACAAAATTCATAATGTGTACCAAATTTCAACTAAATTGATCCAGTAGATTCGGAGCAAATTGGCCGTGACAGACAGCCAGACCGACAGAGTGACCCTATAAAGGATCCCTTTTTTTGAGGTACGGAACCCTAAATACTTATGACAATTAAAAAAACATCATTACACCTGTATTCACTGAAGGCATGCGGTGGATGGAGGTGTGAACAGGTACAGTAGGTTGCACGTCAGTCAGTGTACACAATCCAGTATGAGATGGTATTTTATTCGTTTTTATTTTATTTTTTTCGGAAGGCTTACAGACTAATAACATTATAATATCAATAGTATATGACTAAATTGCTAATTACAGGCCCCCACAGATAAATACAAAATGATTAGGTACTTCCTCATAGTTTCAGCTTCAACCAATCTGTATACCAACATTACAAGCAAATAAACGATTATCATTCTATTTAAACTACTTATTCCCTCAAAGTGGGTTATATCCAAATTTTAATCCGGAAAACAAACTGTTCAAGTGCATGCAGGTGTCTCTTGTACAAAAAATTGCTTTGCTAAGAGCTTCTTTAGTGTGCTTGCATTGGTGCCGAAAAGGGTGATTCTTTGAACATATGCATATTACGCGGCCCTCCCCAAATAACTACTTAATGAGATATAAAGTTATGTTTTTCTTTATTTCACGTAAAGCATAGTTCCGGCACTATATACAGATGGACATAACATATTCCTAATGTTATAAACAAATAAGTTATATTCATAAACGTTCCTCAAATCTCATCACCATTCGTGTCCCAATTTCCAAATTTTAGCAGTTCATGCTCGAAAAGTTATAAATAAACCCTAAAGATCGTATTTTTTTGTAGTAATTTAGATAGTACACGACATGCTTTACCAATTAGCAAAACTATACACAATAAAGAACACTTTAAAGTAATTTTTAACAACTTTGAAAATTGTCCCAACACTTTATGCTCACTACCATTTGTTCAGACAGTCGCAGGATTATTTTGTTTCCGCGTACTTTATTGGTATCTGAAAGAGAACTCAGCGGTCGCGCTCAGTTCCACGTCACGACTCGTGTGGGTCACATGTCAAAGAGTGTTTTGGCGCCAACTGCAGCGTACCTTAATCGCCCAGAAATCGTGTTTGGCAAACAAAAATCTCCTTACCGTTCGAGTTGCCCGTGGTAAGTCTATTATTCTTATTTATTCTTTTTATGCACTGTAATAGTCGCCACAGGAAACTCTTTGCTTTGATTAAGTTCCCAAGTTATTAAGTTCTAGAAAGAACGTATAATGTGAGAGAGTGTACAAATTCCTAATTACCGTTTATATAATTACCATTTTTCCCGTTCGTATTTTGGCGAACGGTAATGAGAAACTGAAAATGGTAATAAGTACTAGTATAAGCAGGCTTCTTATTAGGGATATTGAAACTTCTTACTCCGCTAGGCCAGCCCAAGGTCGAAGTGATCGATTGTTGATCATTCGGTGTGAACTGACACTTCCGCAACAAAATAAACCTGCATACTGACTACCCACCTACCACTATCTCATTTTTATTTTTTTCAGAGTAAACATGCCTCGGAAAAAACAGCAATCGAAGGAAGAAATATTGGCTAAAGCCAAAATCGCACGCCGGAATCGATACGCTAAAATCAAAGCTGACCCTATTTTATACGCCCTTGAAAAAGAAAAAAGAACGACAACGATACGAAAAATGAAGAGAACAGAAAAATCTTTTGTCAGTTGAAGAAATGACGCCAAGAGCTAGAAGGCTACAGAGAAAGAAATGGAGAGAAAACTTTAGAAAACATAAAAAAAAAAAATTGATAAAGGAAGGAATTAAACATATGAATGAAAATACACCAAGTTCCAATGACAGCGAAGATAATAGTAATCAAAGGTCCGGGACCCTAGGGTCCCGAGAAAAGAAAAGACGTAAAAATAATAATGAAAATAGACCCAGAAGACTACACCCAATTTGCGAAAATGAGCCACAACCCTCTACATCTAACGATCTACAGGAACCATTAGTTAATAACTTAAGAAGCAAATTGAGAAAGATGCGCTACATATTAGAAAAAAAAGATCAACTATACAAATTACAATTACAATCCCTGCAACGAAAAAAAATGCTTAAAGGAAAATTATTATGAGACTGAAAAACGACTGCAGAGTCCTAATTCTAAAGTAACAGCACTACTTGCAGACAAAACCAAAGTAGAAGAAGCTAAGAAGAAAATTTTATTTGGAGAAGTTTTGTTGATATTTTACTTATTTTTGTTAATTAAGTCAATGTTATATAGCTAAGTTTGGTGTCATTTATTATGTCACCTAAATAATAAATAAATATGTGATTTAAGTTAATTGTTCATTTTATTTATAATTATTACCAATCACGAAGTATAATTACCATTTTTAAACACTAATTACCGTATATGTGTATCTCATCACCGTTCGACGAAAATTTTCAGCTTCAGATTCAGACCTATATAGAAGTTCAAATACCGTGCGTTTGAATTTTTTAGTTAATCTGCACTATAAACTTTACGTTAAATCCATAAAAGTTGTAACTGGAAGCATTATTTGAACTTAATTTTCGAATCCTGAATATGTCTATCTTCAAATATTCACCCAAAAGGTCAATGCCTTGTTCACAACAAATCTCGTTAAAGCTACGACTGGCCCTAAGAAAGTATGCATTACGCCTATAATTAGTATTTGCATAGGGTACATGTAGAAGTGGTCGCTGTCGCAGCCCCATCTGATTAGTGCATGTTAATTTTGAAACAAGTTCAGGACAGTCAATTGAACCATTTGAGATATATTATATCATTTGTATGGCGTCTACGGTCAAGCGGCAGAAAATGGTACCTTCTACATCGGTGATTGTAATCAACAGATACTTGTTTCGCCCTGTAATCTAGGTACTTAAGAAACTTTTTCTGAATGCCCTCAATACGAGACATGTAGATCCAGTACTGAGGGTTCCAGATTTGTGATGCATACTCAAGGTGGCTGCGTACGAACGAGCAGTACAAGACTTTGATAGGTCTTAGTGATCGGAAACATGCTGTGGTTTTCATTATGAAACCGAGTGCTCTCGACGCTTTATTTACTATGATAAAGATAAAGATAATTTTGTCTAAACATGCGTATACATGCAAATTAAGCATGCAGGATGTCACAATATTGATATTTCGTCCGTACATGTTTTACCCGTAAGGCATACAAATATATAAATTTACAAAAAATAAATAACATAATAAACTAAATTACAAAATAAAACTAAATTCTAAAGGCACTTTAATCCAAGTATGATAAATGATAATGATAACATCTACATTTCCCACAGAATGGAAAAAAGCTAACGTGGTTCCGATATTCAAAAAAGGTGATTGCGCCGATGCTAAAAATTATCGTCCAATCTCTATCTTGTCCATATTCTCAAAAATTTTTGAATCAATGATCTGCCCTATATTAACATCCCATGTTAAAACACAACTTTACCCTCAACAGCATGGTTTCTGCAGCAACAAATCCACTGTCACCAATTTGGTATCATACGTTGACGAAGTCTGTATGAGCATTGACTCTGGCCAACAGATCGATGCTCTGTATACCGACTTCAGCAGCGCTTTTGATAAGGTCGACCATGAAATCCTGCTGCTGAAATTAAATGGTCTTGGCATACACGGGCCCCTCCTGGAGTAGTTCAGGTCGTATCTATGCGGGCGAACACAAAGAGTGGTGGTAAACGGCTATCGATCTCCGGAGTATATCGCAACCTCGGGTGTGCCCCAAGGATCGCATACCGGGCCAATTCTCTTTGTCATATTCATCAATGATATAGTAAATTGCATCAAACATAGCCAATGTTCCTTATTTGCCGATGACCTTAAAATCTATCGTCAAATAAAAACTCAGGAAGACAGCGCTCTACTCCAAACTGATCTGAACTCAATACAGAGCTGGTGTGTGGTGAATGGGATGGTTCTGAATGCCAGCAAATGTTATCACATAACATTTACGCGGAAAAAGCATCCCATAACATCAACTTACTCCCTCAACGGAACGTCACTGCAACAAGTCAAAAACATACGGGATCTAGGTGTAGTACTTAGCAGTGATCTCTCATTTACCACACACATCAATAATATCATTAAAAAAGCAATGAAAATGGTTGGGTTTATAAACAGAATTGGAAAAGAATTTAAGGGAACCTTGTCATTGAAAGTGCTCTATAACACCTTTGTGCGCAGCCTCGTAGAATACGCATCTCCCGTCTGGAGTCCCAGTTATAACATTCATATGGAAAGAATTGAGCGCGTTCAAAAAAAAATGACGAGGTGCTTGCGATTTAAAGAACACGAATGTCCATTTAGAGCCAATTACGCTGAACGGCTAAGTTATTTCAAATTAGACTCATTGAAGCGACGAAGGGTTCTAAATGATCTGTCAACACTCTATAAAATTGTAAACGGGATAACATCAACTCCAGATCTCCTTAACAAAATCAACCTAGATGTACCTCGTCATTCTCACCTCCGGTCCAAGCGTACTTCTAGGACTTTTGCCCCTAAACCGTGTCGCACAAACCTGGGCCAGCATGCTCCCCTAAACAGAATGTTGACTTTTTACAACAGAGCCTGTTCAGTTGACAACAGTATAGATATTTTCTTTGACAGTCTGCCAATATTTAAAAACAAAGTTAATAAAATTGACCTGTAATCAGCTGCTTATTTATGTTTGTACTAATTTTAATAATGTAATTTTAATTTAGTAATGTTATCAAATTTAATAATAACTTCATTTCATTTGGATTTTAATTTGACAAACGATTTATGATTTATGTTTTATTTTATTCCATATTTAGTATTGTTACCTTATGAGTGAGTATTTCGTTGTGTTTTGTTATTCTTGTTTGTTCTCATGCAATGCAACGAAATGTATTAATTAATTTATTTATTGTTATTGTATTTTATAATCTTATTTCATAATTTAATATGTATCAAATTAATGTTAATGATAATATTTTAATGATTTCATAATTTGTCAAATAATTGTTCACCTTATAATAAGAATGTTGTGCATGCCTATAAGTGATGTATTTACACAGTACTCAAGACTCGTGATACCTGTTATAACTATCGTTGTAAATATGTCGTTGGTGTGCTTTGCTTAATAAATAAATAAATAAATAAATGATAAATGATTTTATTTCTGTAAGTAGGTTTGTACAAACACTTTTACACGTCAATCATATTTTAAAAACTAGATGAGGTCGGCGTTTCCTATCAGACTATTCTGAGAAGAAAGGCCGAAACAAACTCAGAGGTCACAGTCTCTTTTAAAGTCCAGACATAATCTTGGTCAGATCATGTGAAGGCCATGTGGATTGGTGTCTGAAGTGGTCTTTAGAGGAAAGCACCACACAGATTGAGAGGGCCTGTCCAGTCAGTGCACGCATTTGTCAGTTATCGTGCAGCTCAACTCAGAATTTAAGGAGCTCAACGATTCGACGAACAATACCAAAAAAACCGGCCAAGTGCGTGTCGGACCACGCACAATGAAGGATTCCGTAGTTGGTTCGGGGAGATTATCGTGGTGGGTGTTTACTTCCCCCCGAGCCGAACTCTTGCCGAGTTCCACAACTCCCTTGCGGAGTTAAGAGTCGTCGTCGTCGGGTTTGGTTCCCTCCCCGTGCTCGTACTCGGGGACTTCAATGCCAAGAATCTGGCTTGGGGTTCCCGGTATACGGACACACGGGGCAGGATGGTGGAGGACTGGGCTCTGGAGACAGGCCTGGTCGTCCTAAACCGGGGTTCTGTCCCCACGTGTGTGCGGATGCGGGGCGATTCGGTGGTGGACATTTCGTTCGCCAGCCCCGCTCTGTCGCCGCGTGTCATTGACTGGCGCATCATGGAAGGGGTGGAGACCTACTCCGATCACCGGTACATCCGGTTTGACGTCTCCACCCAGACCTCGAGTGCGCCGGTCCGACAGGCCCCGAGTGGTCCGCGGTGGGCGCTGAAGCAGCTGGACCGGGAGCTTCTTCTGGAAGCCTCGATCGTGCAGGCCTGGGTGTCATCACCGGACAGGCCTGCCGACATCAACGACGAGGCGGAGTGGTTCCGGGAGGCCATGTCTAATGTATGTGACATGGCAATGCCCCGGGTCCATCCTAGACGTGCTTCGCGCCGGCTGTACTGGTGGTCGCAAGAGCTGGAGGCTCTGCGCAAGGCGTGTGTTGCTGCGCGACGCCGGTACGCCAGGCATCGCAGGCTCCGTATCCGCCCTCCTGATACGGAAGCCATTAAGGCGGAGCTGTACGAGAGGTACAGGGCGGCGAAGACTGCCCTCCAAGCGGAGATCCTGCGGGCCAGGGCGCTGGCCCGCGAGGAGTTGCTGGAGACTCTCAACAGGGACCCGTGGGGGCGCCCATACAAGATGGTGCGGGAGAAACTCCGCCCATGGGCTCCCCCGCTGACGCAGAGTCTCCGGCCCCAGCTTGTGGGGGACGTGGTGAGCGCTCTGTTCCCCTCTAGAGGGATCATACCCCTCCGCCCATGGCTCCGCCTACTGCGGTGCCCGATGCGGACCACACCGATGACGACGATTCTCCTGAGGTGACTGAGGTAGAAATGAGAGTGGCGGTACGCAAGATGAGTGCGAAGAATACCGCCCCAGGACCCGACGGCATACCCGGAAAAGCCTGGGTCCTGGCCATGGGGGCTCTCGGGCTTCGACTGAGGGGGCTCCTAAGCGCATGCATGGAGAGAGGCCAGTTCCCACTTCGTTGGAAGACGAGGAAACTGGTCCTCATCAAGAAGCCGGGGCGCCCAGCGGACTCTCCGTCCGCTTATCGGCCCATTGTGCTGCTCGACGAGGTGGGCAAGCTCTTTGAAAGAATTATTGCAGACCGCCTCGTCGGGCAGCTGGTGCGAGTGGGGCCGGATCTGGCGGAGAGCCAGTTCGGTTTCCGCAGGGGGCGCTCTACGGTGGACGCCATCATGCGCGTGCGGGCCCTCACGACGGGGGATGCTGTGGCCCGTGGTGGGGTCATCTTGGCGGTGTCTCTAGACATCGCCAATGCCTTCAACACCCTGTCTGGAGTTGCATCAGGGAGGCACTCCGGTATCACCGGATGCCAACCTACATCTGTCGTGTGGTCGAGGCCTATCTGACGGACAGGGCCGTCATCTACCCCGGTCACCAAGGAGAGTGGAACCGGCAAGAGATGTCGTGCGATGTCCCACAGGGTTCGGTCCTGGGGCCGACTGATACGACTGGGTGCGGCGTCAGCGTCGTTTGTTACGCTGACGACACGCTTGTCCTGGCGCAGGGGGGGTCGTACCAGGCGGCGGCCGATTTAGCGACACGCGGGGTTGCGACAATCGTCGATAGGATCCGGCAGCTGGGACTCGAGGTGGCTCTGCACAAGTCTGAGGCCATGGGTTTTCATGGTCCTCGGAATGCGCCACCATCGGGCTCCCAGGTAATGGCGGGAGGGGTTCACATCGGTGTCGAGTCGACGATGAAGTATCTGGGACTCGTCCTCGACAGCCGGTGGAACTTTGTAGAACATTTCCGACGTTTGGCTCCCAGACTGGAGCGGGCCGGGGCTGCATTGAAGCGGCTCCTGCCCAATCAAGGGGATCCAAACGCCTCCTGCCGGAGGCTCTAAGCGGGGATCGTGCGGTCCATGGCCCTTCACGGGGCACCGGTGTGGGCGCGTTCATTGAAGCTGCGGTCAGCCCACCGGTTGAACGCGTCCCAGAGGGTCATGGCCATCCTGCTGGTCCGAGGATACCGCACGGTCTCCTGCGAGGCGGCGAGCCTCCTAAGAAGACCCCTCTTTGAGGAGTGACTTGAGAGACGCCACGGCGTCCTCACCTTCCGCCTGACGCAGGTCCTCACCGGACACGACTGCTTCGGGAGGTTCCTGTTCAGGATAAGGCGGGAGGAAACACCCGGGTGTCACCATTGTGTGGATTGGCCTGAGGACACGGTGGAGCATACAGTGGAGGTCTGCCCAGCTTGGGCAGAGCAACGCCGTGTCCTCGTAGAGGCGATCGGCGGCGGTGATCTCTCGCGTCCGGCCCTGGTTCAGGCCATGGTACGGAGCGAGAGAAAATGGCAGGCCGTCACCTCCTTCTGCGAAGCGGTAATGCTCGCGAAGGAGGAGGCGGAACGCGTGAGGGAGAGGCAAAGTTCGCGCCCTCACGCCCCTAACCGCCGCAATCAGAGGAGACGCCCGGGGCGGGAATCGCGAGCCGATTTCCGGCCACCGTAGGCGCGGGCTTGCGGACCGCGAGCAATGGGTAGCTCGCCGTCCGATAAGGACTAAGCCCGAGTCGACGGCGCGTTGTGTTCCACGCGCGCCTCAAAGAGATGTCAGCAGAATTGACGGGGTCCGCTAGGGCCAATGCCTGCCGGGGGTTCGAAGAAAACCGATAGGGAAATCGTGGCCCCCGGCAACAGGGCAACCGAAGGAACACGGTTGGGTTTTAGTCAGTAAGAGTCTGACACGCCCTCCCGCTCCGCCCAGAGCGGGAGAAGTTATTTGATAAATTCCCACCCAAAAAAAAAAAAAGGGTTCCGTAGTTGGGATGAATTTATCCCAAAAACAAACTTAACTTTGTAGTTGATAAACATGTTCTCCCATACGGAATGTATGGGAAAACATGTTTTTGCAACTGCAAAGTTAAGTTGGTCAATTATTACTCGATAACTAGTTAAGTCTACTTAGCTGTAATAGTTTTTCTTTTAATTTCGTTATATAAGCTACTGCTGTGATTTTTTTTACACATCCAAAACCAACCATTTAGCTGACAGGGGGGGGGACACTTGACTCTAACAAAAATTAGCACTTTAAAGCTTAATATTTTGCAAACGGATCCCTGTATCCAAAAATGGTTGTCATAAACTCATAATGTTTTTGTAAGACCTTTTCAATGATACCCCACCCTATGGGATAAAAAAATAAAAAATAAAACATCACCACTTTACGTGTATGGGAGGTACCCTAAAAAAAATGTTTTTCATAATTTTGTTTTACCACTTTGTTGACGTAATTAATATGTATACTTATGTCAAATTACAGCTTTCTAGTACTAAGGGTTTCGGAGCTAGACCGCGGACAGACAGACAGACGGACATGACGAAACTATAAGGGTTCCTTGTTTACTACGGAACCCTAAAAAGTAGGTTATATAACGAAATTAAAAGGAAAACTATCACAGCTAAGTAGGCTCTACAAGTTAACGAGTAATAATCGACCAACTTAACTTTGTAGTTGTAAAAACATGCTTTCCCATACATTCCGTATGGGAGAACATATTTTTCAACTACAAAGTTAAGTTTGTTTTTGGGATAAATTTATCCCAACTACGGAACCCTTCATTGTGCGTGGTCCGACACGCACTTGGCCGGTTTTTTTAAACAAATTCACCGGCAATGCTTTATATGAGTGTGGTATTTTACTATAAATTTTTGGAGCCATACAGAAAACGCTTTTTCCCATTAACGCCGTTTTTGATGCATGCGCACACAGTTGATTTTTGTCACGTCTGTTACGGGGGAATGCGTCAGCTAGTCGTGGAAATAGAGATTGATTTACCCTAACAAATGTAGCAATTTCAAAAACATACAAAGATGGTAGGGTTAGTAATTTGTGTTTTTTAAATAATGGCATGCAGCTGTCGGTCGACTTCAAATTAAACATAGCACGAATGCATCTCTTTTGGGCCTTAAATACAATTTCTTTGTCTGTGGAATTTCCCCAAAATATAATACCGTAGCGCAATAACGATGCTACTAGACTATGATAAGCTGTTACTAAGGCGTCTGTGTTTAGTTCTGGGGCCAGTTTATATAAGGTGTACGCAGAGGAGCTCAGCCGTTCACTTAGGTATTCGATGTGTGCCTTCCAGTTCAATTTAGAGTCAATAATAATTCCTAGAAATTTTGTGACGTCGACTTTATTAAGTACAGTGTCCTTGTAAATTGCGTTAAGGTCAAAAACAGCCTGGGTCCATTGCCTAAAATGCATAATAGTTGTCTTATCTAGATTTATTTTTAAGTTGTTCCTATTTAACCATGAGATTATTGATGTCAAAGATTCATTTATGTCAGTTTCATATGTGTCTTTATTTTTACATGCTACAGTCATAATGCTGTCGTCGGCAAAGAGAGTCATGGGGTGGTCAATAGCTTTAGGCAGGTCATTGATATATATTATGAATAATAAAGATCCAACTACGCTGCCTTGAGGAACACCGTATGTAGGTGTGCGTTCGCTTGATACATAAATTTCCTCTTTTTTTGTCCTAACATTAATTCTCTCAATTTCTGTGTATTGTCTTCTATTAGTAAGGTATGACTGAATAAGATTTAATATGTTTCCCCTTATGCCGTAAGCTTCTAATTTCTGTAGCAAGGTGTCATGGTCAACGTATTCAAAAGCCTACGTCATGTTGCAGTATATAGCACACATCGTGATTCTCCTGTCCATATTCATCATTACGGTATGTAAAAAGTCATAAATGGCCCTACTGGTTCACATGTTTTGTCTAAATCCCTTTTGCTCTTCACTAAAGATATTTTTCTTTTCAAGGTATGAGTATAGTTCTTTATGAAGATATTTTTCAAAAATTTTGGACATTATAGGAATTAAGGCAATTGGTCTATAGTTAGCCATGTGTTCCTTATTTTTTTTTTTTAATAATGGTTTCACTCTTGAAACTTTTAGGGCATCCGGATATAAACCTGAGCTGATGCACAGATTTATTAAGTAGGTAGCTTAAGTGGGTGCAAATATTTCAGAAACATACGTAACAACCTTTGTAGAAATACCATCATAACCTGTACTATTTAAAGATTTAATTATATTTAATATGACAACAGGTATACTAGGTGCAACAAAGATTAAGTCTTTTCGTTTTATAATATTTGTCAATACTTTGCTTCCCGAACCTTCACTTGGTTGAATTTTATCTACGAAAAAATTGTTAAACGCGTAAGCTATTTCTAGAGGGTCATTTATTATTTTGTCATTGACATTTATATTGTTAATGGATTCTTTAGGTAAAAACGGTTTCGATTTGTTTATTATGTTCCATGTCATTTTAGCTTTATTTGTTGCAGTTTCTATTGAGTAATTGTTTTGACCAAGTCGAGTCAATCTCATAACTTTTTTAAATCTTTTTGTGTAATTCTTAAAAATGTTTTTATTCGACATATTTGGTTTTAATATGCTGATCAAATAGCAGCTTGCTGTCTTGTATAGCCCCAAGATCCCCAATACTATTGACTTTGCCTATACTGATATTGTTCAGTTTGTATGTGGAATCAATTGTCGACTTCTAGCGCGTAAAATTCATGTGAAAACATTTTGAAACATTCAATTCAAGCCTATTACGTCTACAGTATTATTAATCTATTATAATAATCTATTCAAATCAGCTTGTAACAGGCACTCATCAGATATGCTTCGGATAGTTTTATGAATCTTCATATCATCAGCATAAAGTAAAATATAACTAGTTTCAAAACAATGCTTCACGTCAGCAATAAAGATAGTAAATAATAGGGACACTAATATAGAACCCTGAGGAACTCCCGAGGTGACGCAACACCATCCAGATGTGAACCCCTGAAGCACTACAGCCTGAGTTCTGTTATCAATATAAGAGAAGAACCAACGATACAAATCTCCATGTATTCCGACCCTTAATAGCTTCTCCATGAGCAGTGCGTGGTTGACCACGCACTGCTCATGGATGATTACAGTAAATGCTTTGATCGTATTGATACGATCAAAGCATTTACTGTAATCAGTATAAATAACGTCTACTTGTACACGGTGTTCCATACCCTCGGATATAAATTCATGGGATAAGATTAATTTAGATGTTGTGGAACGCTTCCTGAGAAAGCCGTGCTGCTCATCACCAAAGTTGCATTTCATAGCATCGTATACGTCAGTAAACACAATGCGTTCTAAGATCTTGGAGAACAGACATATTTTAGATATTGGTCGATAATTAGAGATATTCGACTTATTACCTTTTTTGAAAACTGGAATAACGAACGCAGATTTCCAAATATTCGGAATTATACCTTCTGAAAGTGACCACCTGAATAAAATACACAGTGGCACAACTAGGCTTTCGGCACAATTTACAATAAATACTAGAGGTATGTGATCAGGACCGCCAGATTTGGAAATTTAATAACTTCAAAACTTGAGAATGAGACACACCAATTGAGCCGATGCATGACAAATTATGTTCAGCGTTAATGCCACCGGAATTAGCAGGCACAAAATTGGGTTCCTGGAATGTTGATTGGAAATAGGCTGCGAACAAATCTCCTCACCTGTACTCGCGGTCTTATCACCATAATACATTACTTTTGGAAAAGTATCGGAGTTTCTTTTGCTCATGACATATGACCAAAAAGATTTCGGGTTTTCAATGATCGACGATTCAATTTTATGCATGTATATATTGAAACAAGTTTTCTCCAAGTTATACTTAAAATAGAAAAAGAGCGAAAGTCTGATATATTTTCGTACGTTTTGAATTGCGATGATATTTATATTTCTCTTTTAGTACTTTGATCAAAAACCTCTTTGAATCGGTCGAAGTGGAGGTGCTTGGAGGAGGCCTATGTTCAGCAGTGGACGTCTTTCGGATGAAATGATGATGATGATGACTTTGATCAAAGCTGAATCATACCAAGGGGGATACGATGATTGCTTAACCGATTTAATTGGGATATATTTATCTTTAAACTCATACAATTTATTATAAAAGAGTTCAACAGAACTATCCAACGAATAATCAATTAAAAATTAATTCTAATTTTTGGTCGAGTTCAGATCTAATAGCCGCGTAGTCACCCCTAGAAAATACATACTTCATAGTCAATTTATCATTAAATTTGTGAATCTCAACAAAATCGGCAACAATCGTTAATGGTTTATGAGGCAGGTCACTGTTCACCGCTGCACTGGAGGATGTCTTCAAGTTTCTGGATTGGAAAGGGCTAGGCATCAACATCAATGGCGAGTATATCACTAACCTTCGGTTTGCCTATGACATAGTTATCATGACTGAGACCATGGAGGACCTCAGTACAATGCTCGATGATCTTAGTAGAGCCTCCGAAAGAGTGGGTCTTAAAATGAATATGGACAAGACAAAGGTCATGTCAAATGCCCATGTGACACCCACTCTCATGAAGATCGGAGACGCTACGCTCGAAGTTGTGGACGAGTATGTTTACCTAGGACAAGCTGTCCAGCTAGGTAGGTCCAACTTCGAGAAAGAGGTCAATCGTCGAATCCGACTCGGCTGGACAGCGTTCGGGAAGCTACGTAATATATTTTCGTCCCATATACCACAGTGTCTCAAAACGAAAGTCTTTGACCAGTGCGTGTTGCCAGTGATGACCTATGGTACTGAAACGTGGTCGCTCACAATGGGCCTTATCAGAAGGCTAAAAGTCACCCAAAGGGCAATGGAGAGGGCTATGCTTGGAGTTTCCCCACGTGATCGAATCAGAAATGAGGAGATCCGCAGGAGAACCAAGGTAACCGACAGCCCGAAGAATTGCCAAACTTAAGTGGCAATGGGCAGGGCACATTGCTCGCAGAACGGATGGCCGATGGGGCCGAAAGGTTCTGGAGTGGCGACCGCGTACCGGAAGACGTAGCGTTGGAATGCCTCCCACAAGATGGACCGATGACCTTGTGAAGGCCGCAGGAATCCGCTGGATGCAGAAAGCACAGAATCGGTCGAAGTGGAGGTGCTTGGGGGAGGCCTATGTTCAGCAGTGGATGTCTTTCGGGTGAAATGATGATGATGATGATACTTAAAAAAAAAAATCGGTAGGTAATGTTGACCACTGAGGAGTTTCCTCGTCTGGAGTCCATCCTGGCTGCTGCAACCAAGTCATGGGAGACTTTAGAATGGACTGTCAACATTAAATGCGTATATAAAATTTCGTGTCTGTAGGTACTGTTGATAGTTGAGAAGTTTCCTCGTCTGTAGCCAATTTTGGGTGCAGCAGCTAGGTCATGGTAAACTTTAAAACGGACTATCAACATTAAATGCGTGTATACATTTTCGTGTCTGTACTGTTGAGCGTTGAAGAGTTACGTGGTCTGGAGCAAACCCTGGGTGCAGCAGCCAGGTCATGGTAGACTTCAAAACGGACTATCAACATTAAATGCGTATGTACATAAAATTTCGTGTCTGTACTGTTAAACGTTGAAGAGTTCAAATTCAAATTCAAATTCATTTATTAATGTGTGATGGGCTCAATATAACTCAACAACTATACATTATTCTAATTATTCTACATCTTAATCATCCATTCACTGTCTCTTTCACTCCTTGAGTATCTCGAACATTCATCTCTGTCATTCATTTATGCTTCACATCGGTCATTCATCTTCACGTCTCGTTTCACCATCCTGTTATAACGTTCCGTTCCTACAGCTCGGCCATTCTGATATCTGACTGTCCCCAGTCAGATCTAAACTAAAAGTACATCTTAAAATCTCACATGCAACAAAACAAAACTATTGATTTAAAGTAAACAATTCTAAAACTCCTATTCAACTCATACCTTACATTATCCAGGTAGGTAGCACTTAAAACTTCACAACAATAAATTGAAAACATAACACATGAGTACAATGAGTAAAGAGCAATAAAATAAACTTCAGGTTTTACACAACAGCAATATTACATAACATATAGGTACCGTCATAAGTGCAATATTAGGTCAAGAAACCCAAAGGTGTCCCCTAACCTAACAGATGACAACTAGTACGACCTACTCACCTAACTCGACAGTATTTCCATACACTGGCCAAGGCTTCATATTATCTGCAGAGGAAGAAGTCATTCGAGAACCATCTGCCATGTGATCCATCTTCTCAAAATCATATCGATCTTTTTTTTTTCTTTAGTGACTCTGTATGGTCCTAGATACTTCGGCTTGAGCTTCAATCCAATACCAAACTGTGTGCGTTTGATGGCTACAACATCTCCTACTACGTATTTCCGACTTTCTTTTCTTCTTCTATTATACATCTTACAATTTTCATCTTGAACTTTTCTTATTTGTTCTTTCGCCTTCATCTTTAACTCTTCTCTCTTCTGCAAGAAATTACTTCTATGTTCTTGCTGAAGCAAATCGTAAATCTCAATATCTTCTTTAGTTTTCATCTTTATACCCAACATGAGTTCAAAGGGAGTGGTGTCAAAGCTTCTTTGGTATGTGCTATTTAGTGCTCTTTGCACCCGGCTGACCTGCTTGTACCACTGAAATGGCTCTTCAATACATAGCTTTGCTAGAACTGCTATAATTATTCTGTGAATGCGCTCCACTTGACCATTCCCTCTGGGTACACCTGTGGTTATGGTTATATGTTGAATATTCTCCTGCTCACAATACTCCTTAAAGTCATTACTGGTAAATGCACTACCACGATCTGAAATCAATCGTATAGGATTTCCAAATGTTTGCTGATGAATCTTTAACTTGTCTATAGTCTCCCTGCTGGTAGTCCCCTTCACTGGAAACAACCACACAAACTTTGTAAATCCATCGACAACAGTTAAAATATAATTATACATCTTTTTCGTCTCTGAAAGCGGTCCAATATGATCACAGTGTATAGTATGTAAAGGAATACTTTCTTTGTCAATGCAATTTAAAAATCCCTCCTGTTTAACTTCTTTTTTGGTCGCTAGCAGACATGGCATGCACGACAGTAAAAACTCTTCAATCTTCTTGTTGATATTTTTGATGTAATATTTGTTTTCTAACAGTTCTATCTTTATCTTTATTCTTTTTCCAAAATGCCCCTTCTGATGTATTCTTCTTAGTATCTCGAATTCTAAATTTTTTGGTATTACTAACTTTCTTTCTAGTCCTTTGTACAGTAAACCATCGTTGTAGACATAGTCTTCATAAGGTTGAAGTTTTACTATCTCTATAATGAATATATATATAATATTAAAGTTAATTAATCTTCCTAGCTCGGCGTGCTGTGCTGGTGCTGCTGCTGCGGCTGCAGAAAACCTCAAGCGGCGTAAGTATAATAACCTCATTGGTAACTATACTTTCGAGCCGTTTGGGGTTGAAACCCTCGGGCCGTGGGGTCCGAGTGCCCATGGCCTCTTCCGTGACATCTCAAAACGGCTATTTGACACTTCCTGTGACCCAAAGGCTGGTTTTTACCTTGGCCAGAGGCTAAGCATTGCCATACAACGTGGCAATGCGGCCAGTCTCTTGGGTACATTACCTATCGACAGCGATGCGGATGAATTTTTCGACGCTATATTTTAGTTTGTAAATAGTTCTAGTTAAGTTAGTATATAATATCTATTTTTATTTAGTAAATAATTAATAATTAATTAACTTTAATATTATATATATATTCATTATTTTTTATCATAAAATATGTGATTGAAATAAAATCGTTATGTATATCAATTAGTTAATAAGATTTTCACAAAAAAAAAAATCTCTATAATAGCCTTTATACCTTCATCCAACATCTGTGCTTGCTTGACTTGATCATGTAAGCTTAACTCAACCGCTCCAACAAATGGATTTCTGCTCAAAGCGTCTACATGTTGCATTTTACCACCTGGTCGATGTTCAATCACATAATCGTATTCTTCAAGCAATAATACCCATCTAGCTACTCTAGTTGCTAGGTCCTTTTTATTCAATGTCTTCTGAAAGGCTTGACAGTCTGTAACAATTTTAAAGTGTTTTCCGTACAAGTAATGCCTAAACTTCTTTACTCCTTCAATAATAGCCAAAGCTTCCAACTCATAGCTACTATACTTCTTCTCAGCATCACTGGTCCTACTGTAGAAGTGTACAGGATGTAACTCACCTGCATGGTCTTTCTGAAGTAAGATAGCACTATATGCTATTGCAGAGGCATCGGTATGCAGTTCAGTTAATAACTGAGGATCATAAATCCTTAACACTGGGCTACTAGCTAAAGCATTCTTTAGCATGTTAAATGCACTTCTCTGAACATCTTCAAACACAAAATTAACATCCTTCTTCAATAAATCAGTTAACGGTTTAGCTATCAATGCAAAATCTTTAATGATGTCGTGAAGAAAGTATTTCTAAAATATGAAGTTAATCCCACAAAACTATGAAGTTGCTTTAAAGTCTTGGGTTCAGGGTACCTGGTAACAGCGTCTGTTTTGTCCTGAGAGGGTTGAACTTTTCCATCTTCTATAATATGTCCTAGGTACTCTATTCTTCGACATAGTAATTGCGCCTTTTTCCAATTCATCTGCAGGCCATATTGCGATGCGACAATTAAGACTTCTTTTAACCGCTGCAATGCCTGACATTCATCAACAGCAGGTATCAATAAATCGTCGATGAATATAACCAATATTCCTTTTGCTATAAGTTCCTGAAACACGATAGTTACTAATCTCATAAAATACTTCGGGCAAACCGACAAACCAAACGGAGCCCTTAAAAACTCATACTGTCCATTGTGCGTAACAAAGGCAGTGTATTTTATACTTTTTTCACTGACTCTTAAATGAAAAAATCCATTTTTTAAATCTAACACACTAAAAACACGAGCATCCTTAAGTTTATCAATCAAGTCGTCAATTATAGGCAGAGGAAATTCATCTTTAATCATCTTTTTGTTTATAGGTCTATAATCTACACATACTCTAGTACTGCCAGCTTTTTCTTAACTAACACCAAGGGAGAGGAATATTCAGAAAAACACGAATGATCCCATCCTTAAGCCACTCTGATACTTGCTTTTCAACAATCTGTTGTTCCGCTAAAGATATACGTCTTGGTCGCTGAGTCACTGGTATATCATCCTTGAGCACAATACGTAATTCTATTGGCGCCTCTTTTACCTGTACAGGTTTATAATTCTTCACACATTTAATAACTCCTTGTTCCACGTGCTTGTCTTGAACATTACTTAAAACAAACTCATCCTGACTAACTACACATGCAAGCCTTGATAACCAACTGTTTACGTTTGGAGCAATCAGTATTGACCCCTTCGACATAATAGTAAAAACATCTTTAAGAAATTCTTGTCCCAATATAACACTACACGGTAAAGCATGCCTAGGAACAACATGAAATACGATGTCGTTATATTCGTGTCCATCTAACAACACACAAGCAGTAAATTTTTCCGTAGACACTATGCTGCCGCCTAATCCCACAAGATTCGTGACAGTATTTACAGACTAAGGAGCTCCAAGATGAACATAAAATTCGGTACACGCCAAATTTATCTCACTACCAGAGTCAATTAACGCATTTACTTCGCACTTATTCACGAAAATCGTTTTGCAGGCATTTTCAAATCTAATCTGTGCCGGCGTTTTCTCTTTGACATAAACATCCGTGAAGTTGGCCTCAGTTCCCACTGGCATCGCCATCTTGTCTCTGTCACTAATGTTGGTACTCCTGTCAATGTCATCAGTTTTGCCAACCGCAACCTCGCGAATGTTCGGAGTGAAGTCGGTTACACACATTGTTCGCCTATCTTCGTGAAAGCTCGGTTCTCCGCCTCGCCATTCCCGTTCTCAGTCTTGGGTCTTTTCATTCACTGACCGAATGCATTGCGTAGAAATGTGCCCAAACTCGTTGCACTTAAAACATTTTAAACCTTTTTCTTTATTCGGACACCTGGATGATTGATGATCTTTTTCACCACAACTGTAACATCTCTTGATCCCTGCGCCACTTTTATGATTTTCAGGCTTCTTGAATCGACTATGACCCTCATTACCCGTCCTCATCTTCTCTTTGATAGTCTCATAGATTTGAATTTTATCCTTCAGGTCCGAGTACGTCGTAACTCCGTACAATAACATTTTGTTGACTTCCGAGTCGATTATGCCGTCGATTATGTATTTAATGGCGACATGATCAGGCATCTTGCCGCGTTTCCCCATCTACTTCATAACTAACATGTAGTCTAGACACCTCTCGTCTTTTTTTTTCTTTCTTGCGGCCATCATCTCGTGGATGGTTTTGCTGTCCACCGAATCTGGAAACTCCTTCAGTAATCCAGCCTTTAAATCCTCCCAGCTTTTAAAAGGTTTTTCAGATCTGAGCCACAGCGCAGCAGTTCCGACCAAAGCCTTTCTGGCTACGATCAGGGTTTGTAGGGGTGACCACTGAAAAATCTCGGCATTGTCGTCAATGTCCTGTGCCCATTTGTCTACTGAAAATGTCTTGTCTTGCCCACTGAAATTTGGGACAAGGCTCCCATGGATAATGGCCTGATCAAGGTAGAACCCCTGCCTAGCCGATGTGGATGCGGCATGTTCGTCTTCGTTGTCGTTAGCTTGGCGGCGACTTCTCCCTTTTCGTGGCGACCTTTCCATATTTCCTTCGTCTTTTATAACTATTGTTACCGTCTTCTATCAGCTCAAAGGAGATTTTTTCAAAAATGACGTCCGGTGAAAATTTTTCCTTTTTACGTTTTTGGGTCCAAAAATTTGAAATATTGAGCTATCCCGGACGAGCCCCCAAAAATTTGTGGGATGGGCTCAATATAACTCAAATAAAAACGCTGATTGCTTCTTAAATATTGTATTTTATTTTCCGTCTTCAACTCTAACGTCTTACACCTTTTGCTTCATAGTCCACAATCCGGTACATTATTCTAATTATTCTACATCTTAATCATCCATTCACTGTCTCTTTCACTCCTTGACTATCTCGTACATTCATCTCTGTCATTCATTTATGCTTCACATCGGTCATTCATCTTCACGTCTCGTTTCACCATCCTGTTATAACGTTCCGTTCCTACATTAATTTTGTCAACATAGGGTAAAAGATTATACAGCTGTTACAAATAAATATCGGTCCATACTAGGTCCCGCCAGAAGGCATACAAAATTGTTTAGGTAAATAGATAGGTAATCAAATGTAACATTAACAAAATGAAAATAAAAAGTCAAGGTACATGTCACAATTTCATGCCAATAATAATAAAATGTCAATAAATTAAGATGGCATATAAACAGATAGGTCTTCTATTTAGTCACATTCTCTTCTAAAATAATAAATTAAATAAAAAGAATAAAAATGTCAATATGAAATAATTATTAGAATATTACCATAAGGGAGCAACATTTCAGCAAAAGAATTTCTCTGATAAAAACTCAGTCACACTGTAGTACGCCTTATCCTTTAAAAAATTACGTAGTCTACTCTTAAACAGCACTGTTGTCAAGTCTTTCCAACCACTTGGTAATTTATTGTAAATAATTGGAGCCATACAGTATACACTTTGGCGCACCAAAGTAGTTTGACACGGCAATTGACGTAATTTACTATTGTCACGCCTATTTCTTGGAAATACATCAGCTAAACGTTCGAAGCGACTTGGATTTTGTTTGACAAACATAGCCCTGGTCTGAACACAATTCTGGGTGCAGCAGCCAGGTCATGGTGAACTTTAAAACGAGCTATCATAATTGAATCCTTATATAACATTTAGTTTCTGTTCCGTAAACTGTTGTGGAGTTCCTTCGTCTGGAGACAATCCTAGCTGTCAAATCAGACCAAGCATCATAAAAAAAATGTATTGTCTTCGAAGTACCATTGACTAGGTAAACAACAGTAGGTACACAAACATATTGTAACATTTTTAGTTTGTGCCAACCTGTTACCATTTATTGATAATTGCGTTTTTTGTATGGGCTATCCCCCTTAAATATTTATTTTATTTGAACTTTATTATTTATTTTAAAGTAAAAATACAACTGAGTATTTTGTGAATATTTCAAGTGCCTACCTGTTGCCATTATTGATATCGAGCAAAAAAGGGCAAAAAAATCGCATTTGTTGTATGGGAGCCCCCCTTAAATATTTATTTTATTTTGTTTTTAGTATTTGTTGTTGGATGCAGAAAACACAGAATCGGTCGAAGTGGAGGTACTTGGGGGAGGCCTATGTTCAGTAGTGGACGTCTTTCGGCTGAAATGATGATGATATTGTTATCGCGGCAACAGAAATACACAATTTGTGAAAAGTTCAACTGTCTAGCTATCGCGGTTCTTGAAATACAGCCTGGTGACAGACAGACGGACGGACAGACAGCGAAGTCGTAGTAATAGGGTCCCGTTTTTACCCTTTTGGTACGGAACCCTAAAAATGACGTCGCATTTTCTTAGCTTTAAATATGAATGATTGGTTTTGAGGTCACAGGAACAACTTGCGACCCACGGATGCTCCTCAAGTTAAAGGGGAAAATCTACAAGTTCGTGATAAGCCCTGTCGTACTGTATAGATCTGAATGCTGGGCCGTGAAGAAGACGGATGAAAAAAGATTGCATGTAGCGGAGATGAATGTTGAGATGGTTGTGTGGACGAAAATTGATAAAGTAAAAAATGAGTATTTAAGAAGTTTAAAAGTGGCGCCAGTGACAGAAAAGTTGTAAGGAAATCGTTTGGCCTGGTATGGGCATGTGATGAGGAGAAAGGAAACGCATGTGACTAAAAGAGTGATGAATATAAATGTTGATGGATGGAGCCGGAGAGGGAGGCCAAAGAAAAGATGGATGGATTGTGTGAGGAATGATATGAAAGAGAAGGGAGTGAATGATAGCGTGACGGTTGACAGGGGAGAGTGGAAAAAGAAAACGTGTTGCGCCGACCCCAAATAACATGGGACGGGAAGGGAAGATGATAATGATTTGAATGAAAATTATTTACTCATATAAGTTATAGATGCAACATGTTCTACCGATTAGTTCCAAACATGAGTATATTTTAGCGGTTAACCACCAAGAGCAGAACCTAACTCATGTAATCAACAACCATAACACACGATCTATGGTTGCTGGCAAATTCAATGTACCCAGAGTCACTAATTACTATGGTGACCGAACCCTAAGAAAACGAATACCATATCTATTGAACAGTCTGCCAGCAGACATAAGGAGTGAATTGAACAAAAATCGTTTTAAAATAAATAAAAAAATATTATTTAGAAACATGTTAAACACGTTAGTTATCTTAAACATGTTAAAGTTTATGCTACCTATGAATAATAATTAGTTTTAAGTACAAAGTTATTGAATGTATAGAGACTCAAACCACTACTACGGTTTTGTGGGGCTTAGCTTACCAGTTATATGTGAATAAAGATAAATAAATAATAATGATCGTCGAAACTATGTATTTTTGAATTTTAATTTTGAATATGGTGTCACTTTTCGGGGGCAAACAAGAAAATTTAAAAAAACTTTTGCAACTACCGTGTAACAAATAAAATGAAAGGGCTTCTCCATTTATTTAACCATTTATATACCACACATATAGGTAACAGACAAGAAGAAAGGAACAGAAAAATACGTACAAAGGTAACGCTTATTTCTAAAGAAATCTCTTCCAGTATACCTGCGATAATAAAGATGTGATAAGAAAGTGTATAAAAAGAGATGTAGACAACGTGTGTAACCGTAGAAGAGAAAACAAAAAAAAAACAAATTACGGAAGAAAAAAATACAATTCACTAATTTTAATTTGAATATACCTTACATACATACTTCTAAAATAAACATCACTACAATATCTATACATATAATAAAACAGTAAAAAAACCGTGTCTGTACATTGAATATATTAAAAAAATAATGATCGAGGGGGGTTTAAAATAGTAACAGAGCAAGAATCCAAAAAAAAAAATCTGTCTGTTTGTCTGTATGTCTGTTTGTTTGTACACGCTAATCTTCGGAACTACTGAACGGATTTGATTGTTCTTTTTTTGTTGTATAGGTATTAAGTCTGGGCAACATATAGGCTATAATTTATCTTGGAAACTTGAACACCTGATGCAGAACCGCAACAGACCAGCTAAACTATAAGAGATACAAAAATAGTACCATAGCAAAAATTGTTTCACGTGATGAGCATTTTCTGCTGAATGAATGAATGAATGAATGAAATGCACCGATCCTAGCGTGGTTTAACCAGACTCGATAAATCGAATGAACCCCAAGATTTGCACTAGCCGCTGGAGCCTCATGCTTCATAGGGTTACAGAGGCCATTGCATATCAAGGAGTAGACCGGATGGCGCGGGTAATGGTAGGGAAGACGTGCCCTTAGGATAAGGAAGGAGTTATGAGCCTACCGGATATGCATCCTTGAGCAAGCAATGGAATAGTGGAAAGACGGGTTTTTTATCCATGGATGGGCATCTTTTTACAACTTCGCCGCTATGTTGGTTCAGGTCGATCTTCACCGGTGGATCTTCTGACTAGGTTATTCTCGGTCCTTTTTGACATCGCTGCTGTGCTGTGTTACATTTAACTGTTTCTACGTCTTCGTCAGAAGCCTCGCTGCTATCCGTTTCAGGTTTCTTGTAGATCTCGTTGGCAGCCTTCATAATCTTATATCGGTCTGCAGACATGTCCATCCAAAAATTTAATTCCTTGTCAAAGTACGTCAAGTCTTGTTTAAGGTTGTCATTCCATGTGTAAATAGGACGGCCAACTTTCTTGGCTTTGGCCTTGTACTGCATTGCTGCGTGTAACAGGTGTGGTTTGCCGCGTCTGTGAACGTGTGCGAGATAGCACATCCTGTGATTCTTGATTCGTTTGGTTACTGTTTTTCCGTCTAAGATTTCGTGCATTTTCTTTTGTTTAGGTTTATTTATGGCGTGGTTAATCAAGTCTCTCATGATAACTCTCTCATATCTTCTCAGTCTTGACCTGTTAGCTTTGGTGATTGCCGAAACTTTTAATCCGTATATCATGCAAGGTACGATCACCATTCGATACATGAGTCTAGCTAATTTCCAGTCCATTTTAGAGTTTATTATGAATGGTGACTTTGCGTTTCTAGTGGCCTGCTCACACCGCTTTCTAATTGTGCATCTCCTGCTTAATGCAGATGTTATGTATGTGCCCAGGTATTTAATTTCATCGACCGTAT
The DNA here is from genome assembly GCA_963680765.1 of Agrochola lychnidis. NCBI lineage: Eukaryota > Metazoa > Arthropoda > Insecta > Lepidoptera > Noctuidae > Agrochola > Agrochola lychnidis. Next base: position 28,414,726 of record OY796851.1, read on the forward strand.
GTAGATTTAATCCGTTAATTGACACGTAAGTCGTTTTCTGTTTAGCTATGGGGTCTCTAATAAGTATTTTTGTTTTAGTTTCATTTATTTGGAGGCCGACGCTAGCTAGCAAGGGTTTAATATGGAATACTATTCCTTCTAACCCTTTTAGATCATCTGTAATAAAGATGAGGTCGTCCGCGAATGACAGCACCAAGGGGAGTGAGATTTCACGGTCTTGGTCTAGTTTAATTAATTGAGTTTCCTCTTCGAGGGTTCTAAGGACCTCATCCATGACCAGTGTAAAAAGGCGAGGGGACAACGGGCAACCTTGTTTGACACCCTTTCCTTTGATAATCCAAATGCTTTGCTGACCACACCAATTGATATGTGTTCGTTCATTCATACAAACCTTAATTATCCTGTTAGTTAGTGGCTTGTCAGTTCTTTGTATTAAAATGTCTCGCAGTGCTTGGAGGTCGACGTTATCAAAAGCATTTTCTATGTCTAGAGCGAGTACATAAATTCTTTTACCTGCGCGCCATTCTTCGTCCAATACCCTTTTTAGCGTAAAAATGTGATCATCTGTAGATCTATTGTTTAAAAAAGCCGCTTGGTAGTTGCCTAATTCTTTTATTATTGCATCTAATTTTTTTAACACATAAGAGGCGTAGATTCTGTAACCCGTATTGCAAACCGATATTCGTCGATAGTCATTTGGGTCTTTAGGGTTGCTTTTCTTCGGAATTGGTACCTGCACTGTTTCTAGCCATGTGTCGGGTATTTCATTCTGTGTCCAGGCTTTGTTTATATGATTCGTAACGGCTTCCTGTAATATTTGGGGCATCGCTTTGTAGAGCTCGGTTACTACTTGGTCTGTTCCGGGCGCTGTCCCGTTCCGCATTTTGTTAATGATATCCATTACGTCATCCACCGTGGGTCCTTCATTCTGCCCAATGGTTAACGGTTTTGTTATGTTAACCGTTGGTATAGGTGGGCCCTCGGAGTTTTTTAGAATTTGCTCCCATTTGGACATCGGTATATAAGCGTTTCTTTTCCGGCGTTTTGTTGCTTGCTTGTTTTTCCTGTAAAATAGATAAAGTACCTGCATGCGCTTTGAAGGATGTTTTTTCCCCAGTCCAGTAAAGAAGGCACTGCATTCTTTGTTTTCTTCTTGGTGTTTAATCTTTTGAAGTATTGCCTGACATTCTTTTACACGAGTATGTCTATTTGGGTTATCTAGTTGTCTTCTTTGTAAGAATTTGGCCTTTTGGAGGTTAGCAAGAGCTATACGATGATCCCTAGAGTGACTCGGCTGAAAGATCAAGGTTTCCTGGGCAGCCGCTTTTAATATTCCAGTTATGGTACACCATGGTATTTCGATGCTTTCATCCGTTGAGTCGATTCCTATGTTTTCTAGTTTTTTGTTTATGCAAGCTTGGTATTTCATTTTAGTGGATTTGATGTTGAGAGCGGCATAGTAACATTGTTTGTAATTGAAATCCTTGGTCGCAATTGTTGTTTCATTCTTTTGTGACTTGTGTTTGGTGCTATCATCTTTGTTTATAATTTGACTTGTTCTTAGCTGCCCCCAAATTATTTTATGGTCGGATAAGGCCCTACCTGCCCATTCGCCTTTTATGTAATTAAAGATTTTTTCCGTTGCCTGGGGCGTAATAATGTGGTCCAATTGTGATTTTTGTGTGCCTTTTGACCATGTTATCCTGCATGATGATCTCGCTTTTGTTGTTTCTACTTGCAGTTTTTCCCTGTTGACTATATCCATTAACATTTCCCCGTTGTAATTGGAATAGTCATGATGAAGATTTTGGTGAATCAGCCCTTTACGTTGAAAACTTATTGTATCTTGCCTGCCAATATGGGCATTAAAGTCGCCAAGGATTATTAAAGTACATTTCCTTGGTTTTTGTCTAATCAAGTTTAATACACCTGTGAAGGATCTAGTTGCTTTAGGGGTACAACTATTGATGTGAGCGTTAATTATATAAAGTGGAGTAGGTTTGTCACTTCCCATACTAACATTAAGAGTGATTGACATCGCGTCGGTATCGTTCTTCCTGTTTATTATTTCAATTTGGGCATCCTTTCTGATTACAATTGCAAGTCCCCGGTGAGCTTTACCTGCGGTTTCAGATAGGTGCCATACGTAGTGGGTGGAGTTGTACGTTCCTGAGTTCATCCCTGTTTCTTGTAGGCAGGCTACGTGAATACCCCTATTTGAAAGTTCCGTATCTATTTTATCTTTTTTGGCTGGTTTCGAGGCCCCACGGACGTTCCAAGTTGCAATACGCAGGTCTGTACAAGTGTACTTGGTTGCGACAGAAGGCTGATTTCTAAGTATTGTGTATCCAGTGTCATCCGCAACTTCATCCGATATCGGTGTATGTTGATGCTAACTGTTCACACAGTGTTAATGAGCTAGCTAATTGGGGGCTATTTCGGAATCTAAGTTTTGTAGATTGCCCTTGCTCGTCACTTTTTTTGTATTTATTACCTCTTGTTTTGGTATTTTGTGTTGTTATGTTGTAGGTTTTTTCTTGCGTTAGACTTTGCAGGTTATTGTTGTACTGTTCGTCGGCAATCATGACCAAGCTAACATAATGTTGGTCTTTGTAAAGGATATGTATGTCTCCGGGTACTGATTCGCCGGCAGGTGAATACACCAGTGTGTTCTCGTGATTTATGTGCACATGCACATTTACGAGATAAAATTCAGCCGCGGCGATTAGGATATCTTCTCCTCCCCAGAATGTCTCGTTAAACTGTGAGGTTATGTAGTTTGTTATCATTTGTTCCTGAGGGATCTTGCTGTTAGGAATAAGATCTTGAATGTTATTTCTAAGTGCCAAGCAAATTCTGGCATCACCGCGGTTATCCGAAACAAAGGTAGCGAGGTCTCGGTGGACGGCCATGTGGTCGAAAGTTAGTCCCATAACATTATTTATTTGGTGGGCTATCGCTCTAAACAGACAATTCCCATATTTTGTCATGGGCGCTATTATTACCATTGTAATACTATTGTTTGAAAGTCAGAATATTGCGCAGCACCGCTCTTTGGCCGCGCACGTGTTAGGATTAGTTTCGAGACGACAGCTTTTGTTTTCTATCTTGTTACGGAATTTTTTGCTTTTAAATTGTTGAATGGACTTAAGTTTAAACACCCATGTGCCTTTCGTCACAAAAACTCGGGTAAATTGTTCAACAAAAAGTATACGCAAAAAAAAGGGTTGTCTTGGACGCGACTCTTTTGTGCGGCTAGAGAAATAGCCAATTTGTTTAGGATAGTTTCTGGAAGTTAAATTATAATATTATCAGCATGCAAGAGGTTATAGCTCCGATCAAGCTAAGTAATAATATTACTCAGGTCGAGATGTATATATTGCAGAGGGGAACAACGCCCTGAAAAAAATGGAATGGTCTCACCGGATTATCCTGGCCTGTCGTTCAGTGGCCCTGAAACTTTCGACAGATGATTAGACCCTCGCTTGCCCTGGATTACTGGCACACACGTATAGGCCTCGCACACCTCACTTAAGCACTAAATTAATGTAATTATTTGTCGTCACGTAATCTTACAGTCACATCAAACACAAGAACCACTGGTCAAGTTTGTTGAATGGAAAAAAACTCGTCATTGTAACATGTGGCGAGCACAAGCGTACAATAAAATTAAAAACCCGGAGCGCTTGAGACGACCGTTCGCTGCGACGTTCAGTCACTCTCCACGTGATGAGCATTTTCTGCTGCGAGAATAAATTTGAAGATCTGGAACACCTGATGTGGAACTCCAAGAGCCCAGCTACACTATAACATATATAGGAATGACGTCTTAGCAAAAGTTGTTCAACCTGATGAGCACTCTCTGTTGACTTATAAAAATCGAAGATCTGGAACACCTGTTGTGGAACTCCAAGAGCCCAGCTACACCATAACACATATAGGAATGACGTCTTAGCAAAAGTTGTTCGGTCTGATGGGCATTTCCTGTTGACTTTTAAAAATCGAAGATCAGAAACATCTGATGTGGAAATCAAAGCTATCACTAATTTTACTGTATAATTATAAAATAACATAAGCTGGGAGTACCTCCACGCGGTGAAGGCGGTAATAGTTTAAGACTGATATTCGATGACGATAGTATATTATTGAAAATAAAATTTGACTCTACTGGCCAAAACTCCCATTTATTTTTTATTTTATTTTGTCGAATAAATATGCCTTCAGGCTTATGTTATTGGAGTGTTTAATTTCCTTTTCCATTTATCTTCATGACACGGTAGCCTACCCGGTAACGCCCCCTGCGTTACCGGGTAGACTACCGTGTAGTCACTAAGATTTTAATTGATCAGGTATCTTCACAATAAAACTATAACCATGCCTAGAAGGAGGTCGAATCTTTCCCAATGTTCCAAAGGAGCTAAAAGATTGAGGATCATAAGATCCCAAGAATCTACCGAAGAGCGTCAGGAGAGACTTGATGCTGTTCGAGAACATCAGGCTGCAACTCGCTCCGTGGAAACCTCTTCGGATCGCGAAGCACGCCTGCGTTCTCAGCGTATTTACGCATCTACATCCAGGTCTCTAGAGGCCAGTGAAGAATATGATGCGCGACTGGCCGCTGATCGTGAACGTCATGCATTGTCTCGCGAGTCGGAGACGTTCACGGAAAGAGAATTACGCTTGAGTTCTCAGCGTATATACACATCGACTTCGAGGTCTCTAGAGACAAGTGGGGAACGTGATGCGTGACTGACCGCTGATCGTGAACGTTACGCATTGTCTCGCAAGTCGGAGACGTTCACGGATAGAGAATTGCGCTTGAGTTCTCAGCGTATCTACGCATCTGCTTCTAAGTCTCTAGAGACAAGTGGGGAACGTGATGCGTGACTGACCGCTGATCGTGAACTTTACCCATTGTCTCGCAAGTCGGAGACGTTCACGGATAGAGAATTGCGCTTGAGTTCTCAGCGTATCTACGCATCTGCTTCTAGGTCTCTAGAGACAAGTGCAGAAAGTGATGCGCGACTGTCCGCTGATCGTGAGCAACATGCATTGTCTCGCGAATCGGAAACTGTTCACGACGATGCGTCACCCATAATTTGATTTGTATAGAATTATTAATTTAACTTAGCTTAAGTATATGGGACGCAGTCTCTTTCATTAATGTTTAGAAATAGCATAATAAAAAGTGTAGTATCGATGATGCGCGCGCCAATGCGCCATCAGAAATGAGTTTTACAATTTATTTATTTTCTGTTGGGCGTTTCATAGCTGGCCTCTGAGGCCATGACTATTTAACCGAGCAAACCTGTGGGTGCCTTAAGCTGCTACACTCAAAGCCTCCAGCCAGGGACTTACAAACTAAACTTATAAACTAGGTGAACGCTCGCTAAGGGCACCCCCTGTGGGGTACGAGCCTCGGCTTAGGGCGTTTACCGGAGGGAGGACATCAAAGATGGGACGGGCTGGATCAATGTTTTGATCATGATTATTAATCGGGGAATTTAAAGCTACGTGCTCAGCTGCAACAACTGCTGGCACCTCGTTTTCGAGCAAGGGTCGGGGAGGAGTAACATTTACTCGGGGGCGCGGCGGTCACGATCGCAAAGGACCTCGACGGCGAGGTCGGAATGATGGGAAGCGTCTGTACTCGTTTCCCTACTAGACTCCTTATGGATTGTAGTCGTGTCGTCTAGGTCGGTAAGAATATGCCTTGGTTGGCGAACATGACTTTTGGTCCCCTCTCTATATCAGGAAAACGCAGAAAATATTCAGTCTGCAAAACTGCTAAAGGCCTCAGAACGAGCTTCTCTCAAAGATTTTATACTTTTTTAGGTTCCCATTTATATAATAAAATAAATCGTATTACCACGATCTATCACCTAACAAAAAAGGCCTGTAAGGATGCTCTGGTTGAATGGCTTCTTAGTTTGGATTATAATGCAACTGAGGAATTACTAACTCATCCAAAATAGTCCATCCCTCTATCTTCCCGACACTTAATAGTTCAAGCATTTTTATTTATTTTTTTTGCATTTAATTCATTTTTTTTTTTTTTTCTTTGTTTGTTTTATATTGTTTAAATCTCTGAGTCTATATGTTATGTTATGCCCTATCCCTTCACATTTACTAACTAATTAATTATGTTTACATACCGTGTGGTGGGACCCTGGTGATCTGCGATACAGGTATTCCTAGTGCAGACACCAGTCTCTCACAAACTACTGTCACAGTTTTTCAAGTCTGTCTAAATTATAAGATGCCATTGTTTGTGAAGAGAAAATAAATTATTTGAATTTGAATTTGAATTTGAATGACTGATTTTACTGGGGACATAATTGGCGGCCTCGACAACCAGAGGGTTGCGATGTTTGGCCGCGGACTCAAAGAAACGCTTCGAAGCGCGTTTGAGGAACTGATGGATGGTAGGGGTTTTAAGATCGATATGGAGGCTCTCGTTCCTCACAAACCAAGGGGAGCCGGTAGCTCTACGGAGGAATCGATTTTGAAGGGTTTGTAACCAAAGACGGAACCCGGATAAGTCATGATTGGGCGAATGCAAGCCGTATAGATCCGCAATTTGCACTTTAGTGACAATTTGCTACTTGCATTTAGGACGGAATGGAGCCTACCGAGAACGAAAGCGGGTCGCGAACGGGCCTGCTTTATATGTTCTGCGAAAGAGAGATGGTGGTCTAGAACGACACCTAGATATTTGGCTCGCTTCTCCCAAGGGATAGGCTTGCCGAACATGGTGAGTGGTCGGGGGAGGAGATTTCTAAGAGTCGTGCACTGTTTCGTAAAGAAAACCGCTTGACTTTTGTCGGGATTAACTTCGATCCGCCATTTTCAAAACCAATCGCCAAGTTTATTAACGATTCGTTGGAGAATGCGGGCTAAGTTATCGGGAGAAGTACCCCTAAGGTAGATGGCCATATCGTCTGCGAACAGAGCCAACTGCGCCTTCACACTCTTAGGGATATCGCTGGTAAACAGCGTGAATAATAGGGGAGCTAGCACGGAGCCCTGAGGGACTCCTGCACGAATAGGACGGGGGGAGGATAGTGCACCTTCTATGCGATGTTTTAAAAACGCGATTCGATAAATAATCTCGTAAGATGAGCACAAGACGATCCGGCACTCCGAGTTTGTAAAGCTTATATAATAAGCCGTTGTGCCAGACTTTGTCAAACGCTTTCGCGATATCGAAGAATACGGCGCCTGTCATATGACCGGGTTGGAAACCAGCGCTTATATGTTCTACTATCCGGTGGGCCTAATGCACGCTAGAGTGCTCAGTTCGAAAGCCGAACTGTTCGTTGGGGATGATGCCCTTGGTCTCGGCGTAGTCTCTGAGTCGCTTATAAATAAGCTTCTCATAGATGTTTCCGAGAACCTTGAGCAGACTAATGGGACGGTAACTGGAGGGCTCGGTTTTGGGCTTGCCGGGCTTTGGGAATCCGATAACGGTGGCCTCTTTCCACGACTGGGGAAAGATGTTGTTGCTCATGGCACCATTGAAGATGGTGCACAAGAGCATTATCAAGTGGGCAGGGAAAAGTTGAATCACCCTATTGGTGAGTCCATCTGATCCAGGGGCTTTGCGGGCTTTAAGACCTTTGATGATATCGTGCACTTCGTCTGGACTGACGGGAGGCAGAGGATTATTAGGGTCATCAACGGGAGGGAGGGAGGTTCTGCGTTCGACTTCAGCGTCAACCTCATCGAGGAGAGCTTTGTCTACTGGTAGAGTGCTGGGTGAGCATTGCGCCTCGAGGCTGTCGGCCAGGCATTCAGCCTTGTCGGCATCTTCGAAGGCTATGGTCTTGTCGGGGCGGATGAGTTTCACTAAGAGAAAAAAAAAAAAAACTATTTACGTAAAAACACGTAGTTTTTGCACACTATTTTGCACACTTTTTCCATACAATTTGCACACACTATGTTCCACCTATAAAAGGAAATTTTATGTCGCACTAATGCGAAATAAATCAATACATAGTGCGGGGAATCGTTATACGAACCCAAATATGTATAACACATAGCTATTTGATAATGCTATCTAGCTAATAAATCAAAATCAAAAAGTCAATTTTTTTATGAAAGTCGTGAACTCGACTATTGTACGCCTCGATTAGGTAGGTAAAATAGTTTTAAAGTCAAATCTTTTTATGTATCCAGGTCACCTAGACCGAGACCTAGCCCTGGACCTAACTTTCTGAAAACTAGCCCTTCAGGATACCTACCTAATCGAGTCTAAATACCGGAAAGCGGTTTTCGTAAAATAAAGGCTACCCCACCTGTATTCAGAGGCTCCTAGCGGGCTGAAAAATCTAGGTACTAAAACTAAAATACTAGATTTTCAAGGGGAATAGTCTAGCCTGAGGTTTCCCTTGAAATGGTAAAGATCGGTTCAGTACTTTACCCATAAAATCACTTGCAAATAATTTAAAATTTAATTAATCACATAAATCCCGTTACAACTGAAATATCTTTCCAGCGGGAATAGCTAGACTCATGGAAGAAACCTCACTAGAAAGGCAAAAAAATTACGAATCCCGTGGTATATAACACACCATGTGAAAATGTGTAAACAAGGGTGTTTTGATGTAAGATAAATAGGAACTTAAGTTATTTTTTAACAATAAAGTTCATAAAACAGGAGGCGATTCGCGGATCTCTGTAAGGTAAAGGTTCGCTCGCCACCAGCCAACTTCGTCCCGCATCCCGGCGCGCGTCAAGCTGAGCGTGTACAAGATGTACATACGCCCAGTCTTGACGTACGCCGCCCCCGCTTGGTTCGCCCTCACGAGCGAGGCGAGCCGAAGGCTGCTCCGCGCGCAACAGCATCTTGCGCTGCGGACCATATTAGACGCCCCTTGTTTCGTGAGGAACGATATCATCCAGCGGGACCTCGGGATTGAGAGCCTGGATGAGTTTGTGGGGCGGCTCGCGAAGGTCATGTTCGCGCGGGCCGACGCATCTGCCTGGCCCCATGTCAGGCAGATAGCGCCATTGCACGCGCGGCCACCTGACGCGAAAGCCCTGCCCCGCTACCTGGTAGCGGACCCTGACCCCATCGCACCGGATTGACGCCTCGGGTAAGCTGCATCCAGGTTACACGCAGCTTACTCGAAATAATAAGACTCTACAGATGTACACACACATCTGTTGTGTGGCGTGTACTAGGTTAATATAGACACGTCACATAACTGTACAGACATCCATCACTATACATGCATCCATACACAACACGCACGGGCGCGATGCGGGTCGCGACGTGCGTCTACACTGAGCGGTGTTACTCTACAACACAAACCGCTCATACATACGTGACTGCCTACCCCTCAAACCGTAAACGGCTCGATCTGTAAGCGGGGAGAGGGGGAAGCTACATATTATACCTGTAGGGCGTCGAGTCGGCATCTCCGTCGCTGGTCGTTCTCGCTGGGCCTCCCCCGGGCAACCGGGGGTCTCACCTGGCGGGGACAGACCGCCGGGATGACGTGAAGAAAGCGGCGCCAGGGTGCCGTAGCGCGCCTACAGAAATATTCAGAGCAACCAATCACACCGACGCATTATTGCTTAACAATATGTGGTCGTTTCCATTGCCGTCCGAGGCAAACATAATCGAGGGGCCCATCTTGATGGGTCAACGTAAAGCCTCCGCGGGCGAAGGGCGAGGCTCTGACCCCGCTCGCCGCGCCCCCTTGCGGGGGCGCCGCGACCTCTTTCGATCGCCAACTTCGTAGTCATCAATATGGAAACTAATTCCACCTAGATAGTAGTATAGTAGTCCTGAGGAGTCCTGAAATCGCTTCCTGAATACTTATGAAGACTTATCAGTAACATGGTCTTTTATTCCCCTCGTTAAAAACCCGTGTTCCTTCAAGAGAATTCGCAGTGAGTATTGAAGACACCTAAACTTCGAAGATAGCCTGAACTATTGGTGCATGACGTCAGCGCCGCTTGGACTGGGTAGCCTTACAACCTTCCCGTTTTTCGAGTCCGGCGATCACGCCCGTCCGGTACAGAAACGTTTACCGATACAGAATCACGCTTGAGTTCTCAGCGTATTTGCACATCTACTAACAGGTCTCTTAAAACGAGTGATGAACGTGATGCGCGACTAACTGCTGATCGAGATTATCATACATTGTCTGGAACACGCACACAACAAAATATTCATAATCAGTTAGAAAGTGAGAGAGAAAGAATTCTCCAGTAATTCTTTCTCTCTCACTTTCTAACTGATTACTGATACGACATGAAGAGACAGAAGAGGAGCGCAACGAACGTTTGAATTCTGATCGACTTCGACATTCTCTGAACAGAATGTGGATATCATCTGAAGAATGCAATATATTCATAATTTGCAATATTATTGTTAATTCAGTGTACCTTGGAATCCGCTGCGGAATTACGGGAAGAAAAGTTTTTTTGTTGTATAGGTATTAAGTCTGGGCAACATATAGGCTATAATTTATTTTGAAAAATGGAACACCTGATGCAGAACCGCAACAGACCAGCTAAAGTATAAGAGATATAAAAATGGTGCCATAGCAAAAATTATTCCACGTGAAGAGCATTTTCTGCTGTGAGAATAAATTTGAAGATCTGAAACACCTGTTGTGGAACTCCAAAGCCCAGCGAGACTATAACATATATAGGAATGACGTCTTAGCAAAAGTTGTTTAGTCTGATGGGCATTTCCTGTTGACTTACAAAAATGAAAGATCTGGAACATCTCGAATCGTCTCGCGCATCCCGTTATTTTCCCGTCCCCGGGCTCTTAGAATTCGACATCAGACGTTTCAGATCTTCGATTTTGACGACCACGTTGTTGCTGGCATAAGCAACAGGATCCGCGTACGAAGTCGCGGGCAGAAGCTAGTATGTAATAAAATTATATCTAATGTAATTTAAAATAACTATGACGATGTGGAAAGATAGTGTTCTTTCACTCTTCTTTTATATGCTTCAACAGTTTGACAGTCCCTAATGTCAGGCGGAAGTGAATTCCACAACTGAACCGCGTGCCAATGAAGGATTAGGAATAGAAGTCGGTTGAGTGGGGAGGGGATTTAAGGTTTCTAAGGATTCGACCTGCAAGGTGCATCAAAAGGACGGGCGTAGGAAAAGTGTTCCTGCAGATAGAATGGGGTTTTAGGGTTGTGAAGGATGTTAAATAGCAGACATGTTGTGGCCAGATCTTAGAATTGATAATTTCATGAAATGATCGACTATTTCATGAAATGGTTGTGCTTCATGAAATGGCCAGCTAAAATTGATCATATCGTTCAAACGTCAACGTTTAATGATATGTCAGTCGACGTTTGGCCATATCACTAAGTAGGGTATCCATGCAAATATTACTGGCATTCATTAACTTTTAGTAATCTGGGTCAATGGATAAATAAAACATTTTAAATAGCTTTCATTCCAGAAGAAAAATAACAATTACTAAGATTTGAATAGTTAAATACTAACCTGTGAAATACGTTCCAAACTCCATGGTGTTTTAAGGTTGCGCTCGTTTTTCGAGTGAATTTCATAAAAGTCAAGTAGCTTATTATAATAACGATACTTCACTGCACTTTTATCTTCCATTTGCATATTTATAATTGCTTTTTCAATCGAATTATCGTCCGCCGCCATGATGCACAGCAAAAACAAAGCGACATCAACGCCTCTACCGGTGGATAATCTAACTATTTTACGATATGATCACTAATGTTTGGCCACATCATGAAGTAGTCGTGCATTTAACTGTTCATATCGTCAAACATTGAGTATTCAGTTATCTGGCCAGACCACATCATGATGAGGCCAGCGATCGATGTTCTATTTCATGAAATGCAACCATTTCATGAAATGGTTGATCATTTCATGAACTGATCAATTCTAAGATCTGGCCACGACACATACATAACATACATACGTACATGCATACATACATGTATACATACATGCTTACATGCATACATATATACATACATCCATACATGCATACATCCATACATGAGGAGTAAGCGAACAAAAGGTCACTTTTCCATTATTTTTTTTAGGGAATTTGAGAAAACAAATAAAGACGTCAATGCAAAATATTTTTTATAATTTTATTCTAAAAAACTGAACAGGTGAGATAGCATTACTGTTATTCTTAATATGATTTTTTTTGTACATTGGCCTCTGAATTATTTCAGTTATTTTGGAAATGTAACGTTTTGTTGGCAATCACTGGAAATGTTACCTTTTGTAAGCAACCTTTTCGGAATTGTGACTTATTGGTAGGGGTATGAATGGAAATGTCACATTTGTTCATGATGAAAAGTATTAAAATTCATTGAGTTTTGAACACCAAGTTTAATTTGTGAAATAGTTTTTACATTAATATGAAACGTTGCGTTTTGACAGACAGCTTATTAGTGAACGCATTTACTATGAGAAAAGTTAATTACGGAAATATTACTTTTTGGAGGAACTCAGCACATTCGAAAGCATATTTCAACAAGAATTGTCACGATTTAAAAGGGAAAGGTTAGTGTATACCTATGGTGCGATTCAGTGTTGCGAGAGTAAAAATTAAAAAAAAAGATATAATAGTAAAAAGTAGAAAAGTGACCTTTTGTTCGCTTACTCCTCACATACATGCAGGCATACATACATGCATACATGCGTACATGCATACATGCACACATGCATACAGGTCAAAATCAAAACCCTCCTTTTTACTTCGCTGTAGTCGGGTAAAAAGGGCCAATTTGCCAAAAGGGCTTCATATTCGTAAAAAAAAATTGTACTTTAAAGCTTAATATTTCTGAATCCAAAAATGGTTTTCACATACTCATAATGTTTTTGAAGGACCTTTCCAATGATACCCCCCAAAACGGGACAGAAAAAAAAAACATCACCACTTTACGTATAGGGGAAGTACCTTAAAAAATTTTTTTTCTTAATTTTATTTTACCACTTTGTCGCCGTAATTTATATATATGTTACCGGCCAAATCCGATTTTAGAACTAGTTTCGCCTAGGCCAAACCAGTTCTCCCTACACGCGATAGGACAAACCAGTATAGCCTAGGCCAAACTCGTTCATCCTCTTACCGATAGGATAAACCAGTTTAGCCTAGGTCAAATCTGTTTATCCTAGTTAGAATTTACATGCTTTAGGATAAACTGGTACGTCCTAGTCTGAACTAATTTTGCCTAGTCGGAACGCATGTGGCTGCCTGTACGAACAGGGAATTCTCGAATCATCTCTGGCTCGCTCCTCGCGCCCTTCAACCCCTCTTCGGTCACCCTGTTCGTTGATTTGAACGGTATTTTGCATAGACGAGTAAGTTGCTGGTTGCGTTTAAAAGATTTTATTATAATCCTAGTATAATTATTGTGAGGCGTTTTATCATGTATGAGTCTTCGTGTAGTAGACAAGCCAATCAAAAGCTGTGGAGCGAAAAGTTTTTGGAGGAAATTTTGCAAAGTGAAAACAAAAAGTCTTCTTATTATAATGTGTTATCAGTAGACGAATATGCGGATTTGGTTAAACAAGTAGAAGACGTGGAAAAGTTGAAAAAAATAACATCATTACAAACAAAGAAGACTGAAACGATTAGCTGTTTTGAAAATTGGTGATGTGAAAAAACTCATTGCACGGTGTGAAGGGAATACAAAATACTTTCTTCCAACTGATGAACTTTATGATGTGATTGACGTAGCTCATGTAGCTATGGGACATGGTGGTCGTGATAGGATGAAAGTCGAGACATCAAAAAAATATGCCAATATCACAAGGAAATGATAGGCCTCTATTTATCAATGTGTGATGTTTGTCAACAAAAGAAAACAAAAAGAAAAGAGAACTAGTTTCAAAGCCAATTCTTCATTCGGAAATGAATAACAGATGCCAAGTCGATTTGATTGATTTCCAAACACAACCAGACGGGAATTTTAAATTCATTCTGGTTTACCAAGACCATCCCACAAAATTTGTTGTCCTTGGTGCGTTAACATCAAAGAGGGCTGAAGAAGTGGCTTATCATTTGAATGACATATTCCTAACTGTAGGGGCGCCATGCATTCTTCAATCTGATAATGGCAGAGAATTTGTCAATATTGTCGAAATTGAACCTAGAGTAGGATTTTCCACTTCCTCTTTGCCTCAAGAACTCATAAATCATATTCAGGATGAAGATGACCTAAACAAGGCAATCGAAGATGACAGCAATACTGAACAGTACGAAGACAATGATGATGATAACATTTTGAAAATTTACACAAACGACATTCAAAATAAAATAAGATAATGTTTATTGCAATAAAAAATGATTACATATGTTACAAATACTGTAGTATGGAACAACATAAAGTGTATTGGGTATTATCTCCTGGCTCCCAAACTAGGTTAATAGCCTGTGACTTGGGGACCAGTGATTCCATAAAGGTATACATAGATGATCAAAATGTTTTAAAACAAACTTAAAACTGCTTTCACCAGTAACATAGTGAACATAACAATACAATTATTTCTATATATTTTGAAACAAGAAAAAATAAAAATAATATGTAATAAAACTGTAATACATATTTGAGTGAGAGTGAGATGGTCGTGGTAGGTGTAGTAGGTGTACTAAATGCTAGAAAAATTGCGACAGACAATTTAGAAAAACAAGTTAAAAGAATGAAAGCTTCCTCTGACAAATCCCATCCACCAGCTAACATTGGAGACAACGTAACCATACCTATTCCAGACGTAGACAAAGGCAGAGGTGACCTTCGGAACATAATTAGAGTAATACTTCAAAAGAATGATGAGGGTCTTTACATAGTTGGCACCAAACATGGCTTACTTCAAAAACATTATTGTAGGTATAATTTTATTTAAATTCTCCATATTTTTCTGTAATAAAATATTGAAAATATTTGTTTTAACTTCTTTTTTATTATTTTTTTAGAACTGATTTCGAAATCTGCTGAAGTAAGCTTTTATGATCATATAAATTGTGTATAATGAGGTTATAAGTTGATAGTTAAAATTTTAAAAGAAAGTGTTATTTTCTTCTTTTAATAGCATTTAAATAAAAGCTTTTTTTAAAAAGGTTGTTTTTGCTTTTAATTTATTTTTTACTTTTTAGTTATCGCTGGCTAGGTTTCTACTAGTAGGTAATCGAGGTCTCTACACCAAATTTCAGGTGGATTAGAGCAACGGAGCTTACAATCACCATCTTTTTTTAACCTGCATTTTTATTCTCAGCAAACCCTTTCATTTAATACCCATACTATAGGAAAGCATAAAAAACCTCAAAAGTCCGCCATATTGGACTAAGAATGATGTCAGAATATTTTTCTAATTATTCTCGGCAAGCCCTTTCATTTGATACCCATAATGCAGAAGTGCATAAAAAATTACTATTCCGCCATCTTGGATGTTCCACCATATTGGATTTAGAATGATGTCACATTATTTTTCGATTTACTCTCAACAAGCCCTTTCATTTGATAACCATATTGTAGAAACGCATTAAAAATAACTATTCCGCACAGACACAGATTGACGACACGGACCAACTGGAGGAGGTCATGGCCCGAGCGGCTATGACTGACTACATTGATACCATACCACCCGAATCACCTGGCTGGAGCGACCGTTTACTCGCTTCGTCGCCGAGTGAAAGATACGACGACAAGTACAGAGAGGAGGTAGTGGAGAGGCTATCCGATGGATCCATCTCCAACTAACCCTTCTCCACCGTTATCGCCCCTCAACATCATCCAGACCAACCTTCACCACAGCCAGACTGCCACGGCTAGCTTACGCAGGGCGGTGGAGGTTAAACCCCGAACCATCGTACTGATCCAACTGCCGTGGATCAGGAACAATAGAATATGCGGCCTCGGTAACATCGGAGGTAAGCTAATTCTCAATACACACAGCCCAGACAAACCGAGAACCTGCGTCTACATACCCAAAGAAATTCCCTTTACGCCACTCACTCAATTCTGTTCCAGAGACCTGACAGCTGTCAGGCTCCAAACCAAAGTTAGCGTCCCAGATGTTGTGTTAGCGTCGGTATACATGCCAGGCGAGGACGCAGACTGCCCGCCAAAAGAGATGGCCGACCTGGTACAGCACTGCGAGCGCGCCAGTTTAGACCTCATCATTGGCACCGACTCGAACGCCCACCACCCGCTCTGGGGCAGCGCCGTACCAAATTCCAGAGGAGGGGTACTATCCACCTATTTATTCTCTACTAACCTTAACATTGTCAACCGCGGCTCAGAACCCACTTGGGTCACAGGCCGTGGACAAACGATCATAGACTTAACACTCGCTACAGGAAACGCGACAAACCTTATCACAAACTGGCACGTATCGGACGAGCCTTCTTGCTCAGACCACAGAAGGATCCGCTGTACACTAACTACAAACACTAGGAAACCCGCTCCGAGGCGAAACCCGAGGCGTACCAATGTTCCTGAGTACAAACGCCTCCTGGTCTCCCTATTAGCTAGACATCTAACACAAGTAACCCTAAGGGACCAAGAACAATTGGAATACACCGTGACAAAACTATCAGAATACCTAACCAAATCATACCACGCATGCTGTAAACTAAGAGCGCCACAAAGCAAGAACGAGAGGAACCCTTGGTGGAATGCTGAACTTAGTAAACTCAGAGATGCGCTACGTAAGCAATTTAACAGAGCAAAAAACACGAGACTCCTGGGTGACTGGGAGATATACAAGGAGACCCAATACACATACAAAAAACAGATCAGAACCGCTAGGACAGCCTGGCGGAAATTCTGTGAATCCATTGAAACAAATAATGAGGCGGCAAGGGTAAGGAAGATCCTATCAACCGATCAGGACTGAACTCTTGGCGCGCTGAAAAAACCCGATAATTCATACACACTAACTGACCATGAAACCAGTAAGGTCCTTCTCGAGACTTACTTCCCAGACTGTAAAATCCTGGAGGACAGGACATGGGAGGCTGAACCAGAATGGACCCCAACGGATCAAGACTGGTCAAGAGCCCGCAACATAGTAACAGAAGAGCGGATAAAGTGGGCTATCAACAGGTTCCAGCCATACAAGTCAGCAAGGCTGGATGGCATCTTCCCAGCCCTGCTGCAGTGGAAGGTAGATTCTCTGACACCATGGCTGGTGGAGATCTATCGAGCCTGCATAGCACTTAGACACACACCTTTCGAATGGCGCGAGGTGAAAGTCATTTTCATACCCAAGCCTGGCAAAACTGATTACACACAACCCACAGGCTTATAGACCTATAAGCCTCACATCCTTTTTACTGAAAACTCTCGAGAGACTCTGTGATAGACACATCAAAGATGGACCTCTCAGGGTAAAACCACTGCACAAGCAACAGCATGCGTACTCCACAGGCAAATCAACAGAATCCGCGCTGCACAGCGTGGTTTCTAAAATTGAATGCGCAGTGGACCACAAATGCACAGCACTGGCTGCCTTCATTGACATCGAGGGCACCTTTGACAAGACCATGTTCAACAGTATAAACACGGCCCTCGACAGACACAGCATAGACTCGACCCTGAGTGGCTGGATTACCAACATGCTCAAATTGAGAGCTGTACAAGTCACAGTAAATGATACTACGAGGGCCATCGTTGCGAAGGGTTGCCCGCAAGGGGGCGTCCTCTCGCCGCTTCTATGGAACCTGGTAGTAGACAGCCTCATAAAAACACTCAACGACAAAGGTTACTTCACCGTGGGCTACGCCGATGACTTAACAATAATAATAAGCGGCACCCATGAAAACACTCTATGCAACCTTATGCGACAAGCCCTAAAAATAGTAGAGGAATGGTGCAATAAGCACGAACTCTCAGTGAACCCTACAAAAACCGAACTGATTCTCTTTACAAAAAAGAGAAAGATAGTTAATTGATTCAGGCGTGACCTTGCGGAAATCCATTATAAAATACAATAGACGTGGATATATTTAGTAAACTGTTCCGCTTATCTATTTCTATAGAGCCATAAACAACTCCTGAAATAAATCGACACGTGTTTCACCTCTCAACGAGGCATCCTCAGGATGACGATGGACTTGTTGCGCTCACTTCGCCTGCACTCAGCGCTCGGTGTGGCAACACGCCGTGTTCGAGTTCGCAACAAGTCCATCGTCATCCTGAGGATGCCTCGTTGAGAGGTGAAACACGTGTCGATTTATTTCAGGAGTTTTTTATGGCTCTTTAGAAATAGATAAGCGGAACAGGTTACTAAATATATCCACGTCTCTTGTATTTTAAAAAAGAGAAAACTGACGACACTACAACTACCACGATTCTTCGGAACATGCCTAAGCCTATCAACTGAAACCAAATACCTGGGCATCTTTTTGGATAAACAGCTGAACTGGGCAAAACCTACCAACTACATCACTACAAAAGTCAGCATATCCCTGTGGCAGTGCAAACGACTGCTTGGCAGGATCTGGGGGATTAGCCCCAAGGCCACCTACTGGTTATACACCACAGTCATCCGACCAATTATCACATACGGCTCACTGGTCTGGTGGCACAGGACAGACCTGAGCACAGCTCAAAGAGATCTCGAAAAACTACAACGGTTTGCTTGTGTTGCGATCACTAGCAGTATGAGAACTGCACCCACTGCTGCCCTACAGGCAATGCTTGGGCTGCCACCTCTGCACCTTATCGTGCGAGAAGAGGCGACCCTGGCTGCCTTTAGGCTACATTTATCAGGAACCCTAAGCAAAGACTCCAGAGTTAGGCATACTCGCATAAAGGAGGATGCGATCAAACAACGGCCAATGATGGCATCACCCTGCGACAAAGCCCCGAAAACACATCACTTTCAAAGGCACTACAGCATAATACTCACAGAAGAACAGTGTGACTACTCAGGCCCGAAAGAGTTGAGAGTATACACCGATGGATCGAAGACCGACTCTGGTACCGGGGTCGGAGTTTTCTCACACGACCTCAAAATTAATATATCCAGACCATTGGGCATGTTCAACACCGTCTATCAGGCGG
This sequence comes from Agrochola lychnidis, assembly GCA_963680765.1. NCBI lineage: Eukaryota > Metazoa > Arthropoda > Insecta > Lepidoptera > Noctuidae > Agrochola > Agrochola lychnidis. The sequence goes on from OY796851.1 coordinate 28,433,772, forward strand.
AGTGTGTGGGTATCATACAAGCGGTCCACGCACTAGAAGCCAAGAGAGTTACGGACACCCACATACGTATACTCTCCGACAGTGCCTCAGTTCTCCAATCCTTACGGAAAAAATATATTACCTCGAAGCTAATACTAGAATGTCACAACGCACTAGAACATACAACGGTATCTAGCCGCAACACGGTGGCACTACAATGGATAAAAGGGCACAGCGGATCGCTAGGTAACGACGCAGCTGACGAACTTGCTAGACGAGGATCCGGCACGGCAGCATGTGGACCCGAGCCTATCGTACCCATCCCTTTCAACCAAATACGCAGGTGGCTACAGGAGTTCACCCACACACAAGCGGGGAACTGGTGGACCTCAACACCGGGCTGCAGGCAGTCTAAGGAAGCTATGCCATCCTTGGATAGCAGGCTAACCAGGCGCTTATTACGCCTGGACAGGAACGGCCTGCGCCTGGTGACGGGGATCGGGGACCATCACAGGATACTGCTCGCTAAATAAACACTTCCACACAATAGACATAACGGACAGTCCTCTGTGCAGGGCGTGCATGGAGGCTGAGGAAACCGTAGCGCATGTGGTCTTTGAATGCACAGGCGTCACCCAGATTAGAACAGAAACCCTCGGGTCACCCAGATCCTACACAGATGTTCTGATGTCCGTGACCACCGCAGGACCACCAACGCCAATCGCTTGGTACCTTAGTAGTTTTCGAGAAACTCGACTTTGAAGGTGCTCCGGCGGCAGTCACGCTCCCTTCAGCAGGACCACCATGAGCGCCAAAAAAAGGGGCATGCTGCAGCTATTCTAAGTATACAAATAATTAGTACCCTAAAATGTGATTCATTGCGTGAAAAAAACAGAACTGAAACATTTGTATTTACCGAGAAATCAACGATGATAACTTTTGCGCGCTCGTTCAGCAGGACCACGACTTTGAATGTTGATTCCAAGTTTGACGAGCTTGTCGCTTTCCTCAAACCTATATAGAAAATTCTGCAAGATAAAAATAGTGCCCAAAATTCAAAATTGGTTCTTCAGTAGTTTACGAGATATACCATGCCATTGGGTGGGATGGCCGTAGTCACGGTGTGAAATTTTCATTTCAAGATTTCCCTATTAAAAACTCTGTGATTTCTTCCCAAATTTATACAAAAATTAGTGCTCCTAAAGAAGTTATAGCGACCAAAAATTCAGATTCCTAAGTGTTGTATTTTAAGAGTAATATTAGCTTTCATTACTTTTCCATACTAAATCCAGTCTATAAACCAATAAATCTCAGTGTATAACCCGACCAAATTAAGTTGTCAATAGTATTGAGCTGTATAGGAGATGTACACTCGTGCACATCAATTTATGGATGTCGGAATAACCTATCGTTACCCATGGCCTGTGATACCATTGTGTGAATATTCCACACGTTAGGCGGGGTGGCGCGACGGAGCGCGTAGAAATTCGTAGCTGCCGCCAAGCAAAGGTGCTGCCATCGGCGGATGTCTGCGGTACTAACGTCGGGCTTCGACCAATAGCGAGACGACATCAGCGCGCCACCACCGCGAACCAATCAGGGCTGAGGATTTAAGGGAAGAAAGAATAACGGAGGGTGTTGTTTGGCTAAAATAAAATTTTGAAGGGATTCTTTTGGGGAATGACATTTGACAGAAGAAAAAAAGAAATTAGAGGGAACAGTGTGAGATATCCTGATTTATCAAAAAGCTAAGTATTTCCCCTAATTATGTTCTCATTTTACTCGTTTATATGTGATATTCGCTGTTAAGGGCAATTTGTGTTTTATTTCTTGGGGATACCTTTGTCGTAGCTTACTGAAGTTTTATTTGAATTGTAGGGTGATCAGATTACATTGTTTTAAGAGATTCCAATAACTTTATCTTAATTACTTATATTACTGTACATGCTAAAACTACGAGTACGTAATTAAAAACACATTGTAAACTGCTATTGTTGTTTAATTAATGTAATTGTTCTAATAGGTGTAACAATTGTTTATGATGTGGGTAGGTAGGTAATCGATAATGTTTTTTCTGTATTGTAAGTAAGTACCTTTCTTCTGTGTTGTTACGTTCGTGAATATCATTGGAGCGATAGGTATTTCTTATTTCTTTCCTACTAATTATACCTAAGTATTAAAAACCTAATTTCCTGCAGTACAGTAACAATATCTTGCTAATAACGTAAGTATATAAGGATTACATAGGTAATATATTTTTTCAGTACCTACCTGAAGTCGATTTTATCAAATTTCTTTTGACATGTCTGTGACATGACTTGGGTGTATTTTTTACCCGACTGCCCCAAAAGGAGGGTAATGTTTTTCGAGAGTATGTATGTATGTCTATTTCTTTGGCACGCTCTGTAGCCTAAACGGCTTGATAGATTTTAACATGTGAGGTGTCGTTAGATTCGTCTTAATTGTGGGAGTGTCATAGGCTCTATAATATTTATATACTATCACTTCCGCCTATCATGCCATCTCTTTTGCACGCATTGAATTTGTATATACTTACCCTGCTGTCAGATTCTAGCGTTGTTGTGAACTCTGTGTCCGTATGTGTCACAGTGTGTTTATAAAGAAAGTTTCTATCGTTTTGCAGCAAGGCAAGCTCAAGTGAAGTTGTGTCAGTTTGGCGTGATATTTATTTAAAAATTCCAAAAGTTGATTGATTCTGTTTGGTTTCAATTTATTAATACGTAATTGTTGGATATTGTACTGGCAACACCCAAAGATTCGATGTGTCAAAAAGTAGTGAGGGAACCTTGTCTTCTGGGTTAGGCGCTCGTGACGGTAAGACGTGTTTAGTGGCTGTGTCGGTAAAAAGATAGATTGGCATAATATTGGTTGGAGATCTACTGTAAATTAAGGTAACCTATTAGTTTTATGGTAAATATTAGAATACGGATTGAATTGTGATATTATGTGGGGGATAGGAGATGTGATGGTATAGTGCAGAATATTGAATTTGTTGTTGGCAAAGAAATATAAATGACTGACAAAATATCTTGGTGTTTCATATTACTTTCCATATCTCTGAAATATTGTAAATATGTAGTTTTATAAAACAGTTTTAGATTATAATATTGGAGTAACGACTTTAAGATTCATTTGGGTATTAATATCTATTTTGAGGTTAAATAATTATATTTAGAATTAAATTAGTTATTTTAGAGTAAGGATGATTCTTATTTCAATTCATAGAACATAATTATGGTTTATAGATAGGTACAGTAGGTCCTTTTAATCAATAAGTGTATGAATTGAGCGAAAAAATCAATGTAAATGTTAAAACAAGAAAATTTGCATATCGTTTTTTTTTTTAAATCCGCGTTTTTGAAGCAATACTACCGCATTTTCAATTTCCTCATCTGGCAACACTGCTCGCAGCGCTCGACCGCAGCGAAACCAATCATTCATCTAAGTTATTTTGTTTAAGGCGAAAGCGTCAGGGTAGCCCGCGAAATTCAAATTCTCTTACGTTTTTTGCAATTTGCAGGTCAGTATCATGTTGTATGTTAATCTAAATATGATTCGCGGCCGTAACAAATATGGCTTTGCTCAATTATACGCATTACAATCAGCAATACAACTCCATAAGTTAGCAAAGGTGTCAAATGTGATGATTTCATGAAATCATGTCATTTGAATTCGAATCATATTTAGATCAATATACAACATGATACTGACCTGCAAAATGCAAAAAACGTAAGAAAATTTGAATTTCGCGGGCTACTCTGACGCTTCCCCCCTAAGAACTAATTTATTCCTCGTAAAAAATAGTCACTAGCACGATTGTGTTCTGTGAGCACGATGCAGTGTGGATTTGATACAGTTTTGTCATCGTATGGAAGTAAAGCATAGGTACGAATGCGACATAGGTACACTGCATTCCGAGTTAAGCTAAAAGTAATAATGGTGCCGATCGATTCCCTTGTTCACAAACTAAACTTAAACAGTTCAGTGCATTTTTTTCTTTCTATTTCATTAAGAAAAGGACAGAAGATAAATTTTAGTTTAGTCCTGTCAAATTAATCAGCGCCTGTCACTACTCCATACAAGTTTAGACGTGATTAAAAACTTGCCTACTAAAATTACGTCAAGTAAATTTAGTTTAGTTTGTGAACAAGGGCACCATTGGTGCCGATTCTCTTGTACACCGAACTAAACTAACTAAACTATCACTAAAATTTCTTACTTTTGACTATGAGAATCTCAAAGCTATTATGCAAAATAAATTCTCTAAATTTAAAAATAATTTTGACACATCTAAATCGAATTTGACAATCGCGACTCCACACGTGATACCTAACCACGTGAATCTTTTTAGAGCCGGAGGCGCGCAGGGGGGGCAGCCTCGACGTGTTTTATATGGATTTTTCACTTTTTGTATGGAAAATAAGAAAAAATATTACCTACATGTAGAGTGTTAGGGGTTTAAAGGTTTTTTAAGGGTGTCGAAATTTTCATTATTTTTGCGATTGGACACACCGTTTTCGAGATATAAGAACTGTACGGTACTGTTTTTTCATCTGAAGTCGAGGTGTTGGTGTGAATTTTAGTTCATGACAACCAATTTTATTCCACATGTTTTTAGTCGCGATTAAAAATAGTCATATTTAGTTAGAAAATCTAAATTTTAGGTTAAAAACGTCAAATTCAGAATAGCATAATTGCCATTTTCACTAAACTAATATCTCAGTATCATCTTAGTGCTGTCAAACTAAAATATAGTTAAGTTGTGTCACTTTAGTCTATTTCAGAATGGGAAATCGTCGTTTGACAGGAATAAACTAAATTTTGGTGATGTTTAGTTTAGAGGCATTTGTGACAAGAGAATCGGCACCAGTGTCTATCTGTGCAAAAAATGCGAAACCTACAAACCTAGGCCGCTTGTCTGTTTAGGAGGTCCTTGGCTAAGACATTGCTGTGCTTGCTCAGTCTATGGCCGCATTCCGAGTTACGCCAAAAGTGAAAATATCGCGAAACCGACCATAGTCCAAAGTCACAATTATTACTCAATAACTCTTATATTTTGTGACTATTAAATTTGGTCGGATTCGCGATATTATCACTTTTATCGTAACTCGGAATGCGGCCATAGACTGAGCAAGCACAGCAATGTCTTAGCCAAGGACCTCCTAAACAGACAAGCGGATATAATACGCCTAAAGGGATGACAAATCTTGAACTTGGACCAGAGACAATAAAAATTTAAAGTTCACTAATTAGTACCTACCTACTGAATGTGAATGTTCAATGGAACATCACAAAACAATCTCACACGAAACCCCATCTGATTATGGCTACAAAGCCGATTGCAGATAAAAGACGAAAAAAAAATCAGTGAAACATTCACACCTACAAAACAGTATAATATTAAAAACCCAATAACAACATTATTGTAAGGTAATACAATAAAAGCAATTACTTTATTTTAATATATTTACAGTCAATTGTGCCGATTCTCTTGTACTCCGAACTAAACTAACTATTCCTTACTTTTGACTATGAGAATCTCAAACCTATTTTGCAAAATACATTCTCTAAATAATAATTTTGACACATAATAATAATAAATAATAAAAACTTTATTTTGGAACAAAAATACAAGACTAATTACAAGTAAATAAAAAAATTGGTTGCCTGTAAAGTCGGTATACGGGCGAAAGTTTTACGTGACAACGACTTTGAGTGGTAAAATAATTTTAATGTGAATATTCATTCGTATAGTAGGAAGAAGGATGAAATAATAGTAACAATTTAAAACATTTATTAATACAAAGAATTATATTTAAAACATTAATTTATACAAAGAATCTCGCACTGAATTTCATATTAACAAAATTTTATTTTTACCTTTACACATACATACGTATTTATATACAAATATAGGTACATACAATAACTTGACGCAAGACATGAACCGGTGTGTATGCCTATCTCTCTCACTCTCTCTCTCTCGCTCTGTCTCTCTCGCTCTTAGGCGGGCTAACTGTGCTCGAGTGGAAGGGACGCGTGCCTTTCACTTTTTATGTCTGTCTCCCTCGCTCTTAGCCGGGCTAACCATGCCCGAGTGGAAGGGACGCGTGCCTCTCACTCGCTCTCATTGTGAGCGCATAACGTGAGCGGAGCGTAACGCAGTTTCTTGAAGTGTCACCCGGCAAACCAATTTATAAGACGTTGTCACGTCATAACGATGATAGCTGCAAAAGTATAAACTGTAGCGCAGCTAACAACGCCCTTCTCCAGCTACAGAATGGAATGATGTTCCATGCAAAAAGGTAGTTAAGTTAAAATAAATTTAGTTAATTAATAATAAAAACAAAAGAAAAAATAAAAATATACAGTTAATGTGGTGAGTGTAGGGTGAATGGGTGTGTGTGGATGATTGTTAGTGAGGTGTGCGAGGGGTGTTTGTAGTGTTTGTGGCATGTGTGTTGTGTGTGGTTTTGTTGGGGTGTGTGAGAGAGAGAGTGATGAGTATTTTACACTTCCACGAGTTTCTCTGTTTCGTCATAATTTTGTGATTTTAACCAGGACGCAAGTTTAATTTTGCATTTGCTCTTGGTTAATGGGTGGATATGTAAGCTTTTGTTTAATTTATTGTACAATCTTGAACTTATGTGTTTGTAATGGCGACTTGCAGCTACGGTTCTACGAGACTCAGTATTGCAAACCCTATTCGAGCGGCGTGTACAGCATTTACGATCAAAGGTAAGTTGGCTGTGTTTGCGAAGAATAGTTTGGAGGATAAATAACTGTCTGACGGTGAGGACCTAGCAGAGGGTATATAGAGAGAATGTTGAAAATCGGATCGGTTTCCTTGCCAGAACCTTCAGGACAGCTCTCTGCGCTCGTTCGATCCGAAGCATCACTGTTTTACCGGCACCACCCCAGACCGTTAGGCAATACCCCAGAACAGACTGAGCGAGCGCAAAGTAAACAGTTATTAAACAGCTAAAATCAGCCGCGCCTCTGAGCTTTTTAAAAATATATATAAGTTTTCTCACACGAGCTACAGTTGAAGCAATATGTTGCTTCCATTTCAGATTGCTATCAAGAGTGACCCAATTCTTGACAGCCACAGTCTGCGTGTAAGTAGTAACATCTAAATCAAATTTGACAATCGCGACTCCACACGTGATACCTACCACGTGTTTTTTTTTAGAGCCCAGAGGGGGCAGCCTCAATGTGTTTTATATGGAATTTTTCACTTTTTGCATGGAAAATAAAAAAATATCACCTACGTCGAGTGGTAGGGGTTTAAGGGTTTTTATAGGTGGTAGTGGGTTCATTTTCATTATTTTTGAGATTGGACACACCATTTTCGAGATATAAGCAAAAGAAAAAAAAAATACAGTACTGTTTTTAATCGTGATTAAAAATAGATTAAGTTACAAAATCTAAATTTTTGGTGAAAAACATCAAATTCAGAATAGCAAAATTGCCATTTTTACAAAATTAATATCTCGGTGCCATCTTAGTGCTCTGTCAAACTAAAATATAGTTAAGTTGTGTCACTTTAGTCTATTTCAGTATGGGAAATCATCGTTTGACAGGAATTAATTAAATTTAGGTGATTAATAGTCTAGTTAGTTTAAGAGGCATTTGTGACAAGAGAATCGGCACCAATATCAACTTATACTAACTAAAATAGTTAATGAAATCTTCAGTTCAACCAAAGTTAAAATTGAAGGGTATATTCGGCCAATACATTGGTTTATCCTGATCACATATACTAATAAATTGGGTCTTTAAAGACATTTCCAATGCCGATATTCTTTCCCAACCATCTCCATACAACTTTTTCAATGTTTCCTGACTATCTTCTGCATTTTCTGTGGGACCAGCCTCCATTTCCTCTATATGTGTTTTTTCAGCATCATTCTGAGCCTTCATCCTCTCCCTCTCTTGCCTAGCAAAGTCTCTGTACACCTGATTGTCCCTCAGAAACTGGATATACTCTTCACTCACCTCAAACTCTGGGACAGAGGGTTCTCTTGCAGGCGCAGCTTTTTCATGAGGTTCGTCATCAAAGTCTGGTAAATTCGGTATTACTGGTGAATCGCGTTCGAGGGTTGCACGGCTTTCATTGGGATATTTCTTTCTCAGCTCCGCTTCGACGCTATTTTGACGTATGATCCTATGTAATATCTTGTTTTCATACTCCAACGCCTTAGCTTTAGACTTCCAGAAAGCCACTTCATTCTTCAGTTGCCATGTAGCAGCTTTTGTAAAGTCCTCCGCCCAGGATGACATTGTAATTGGAACAGTTTGAACTGGAGTGCCCGCCTTCTGTGTTGTTGTGATCCGATTCTGATATTTTTTTATAGCTTTCAGTTTGTTCTTGCGTCTCAATTTTTTTTGTCGTCGGCTTCGTGCGTTACTTTTTAATGGTTTACTGGTCGTATTGTAATACAACCGATTCGGATCTTCGTCGGGTGGTTGGAAAAACATTTTATAATTAAAGCATATTTCTATACTCAGCAGTCAATAACAATCAAGCTAACTGTCAATTTTGACAGTTGAACAGTGAACATTGAACAAGCTGGCTGGCGCGTAAAGCTCTTATCAGACGGTTCACTTTTGCGAGGCCAACCCGCCACTTGCTCACTTCAGATGTCGCTACTACCCAGAGTCTAAAAATTTAACAGCAAGCTGTCACTACCCATACATTTTTTGTAAACAAGCGACTTCTTATAAGCATATTTTTTATCATTTATTCATTTTTTTACATATTTAATACATTTTTAAATATTTTTATAAAAATCATTTAAAAAAACATTTAAAAATATAAAAAACAGTGGCCCATTGGCATCAGGAACAGGGTCCAAGCTGCCGGTGGTCAGGGCTCTAGAGAGAGGAACCTCTTCACTATGCGTGCCGTGTCTAGGAGTACTGCTTTCTGAATCAAGCCCTTGACCCAGACGCGCAATGAGAGCCTCCTGAGGTGTTGGTCGAGGCTCTTCGCTATTAGGCCATTAACCGTAACGATTATCGGTACAATGATTGCAGAGTCCACATCCCACATGTCGACAACCTCGTGTGCTAAGTCAAGATACTTGATTTTTTTAACTTTCTCAGCTTTTACGAGATTCTCGTCATGAGGGACAGCGATATCAACAATCATTACACGGCGCTCTCGTCGATCTATCACCACAATATCAGACTTATTAGCTACAATAGTCCTGTCAGTGATGATAGATCGATCCCAGTACAATGTGGCGTGACCATTCTCGAGAACTGGGTCGGGCACATACCTGTAGTATGGTACTTCAGATTCCACAAGGTTGTACTGCAAGGCAAGTTGCTGGTGGATAATCCTAGCCACTAGATTGTGTCTGTGCAAGTACTCGCCGTTAGCTAGACGAGAACAACCGGAAATAATATGTCGGATTGATTCACCGGGGCGGTGGCATAATTATTATTAAGCCCCGTTGCGCAACTGCAAAAACACAGTCACCCTTGTATTTGCCAAAGGTGTTAGAAGACGAAAACTGTGGAAAAAAGCTCTCCGAAAAAAAATTTGAAACCCGATATTTCGGCGAGATTATGTACTATCCTTTTGAAACCTGAAGAGTTTCAAGGAAGAAATTCGTATACAGGTGATGCTCCCAAAAGAATTAAGTGTTTGTGTTTTCTTTACATAAAGGCACTTGTGATAAATAACAGTAAAGGAAGGTATGGGTGTTTTGTATTATCATATTAGAGCAGTGCTAGAATTAACATCTCTGAAGTTTTTCAGTCAGGAAAATCATCCTCGATTTGTGATCAGGGGCCGTACTACGACGTGTTAAAGCCATCATTGTTCCGCTGTGAAAATGGGACAGTGCTATTTATGCTGTATAGCTCCATCTCTCTTTCACACTGGAACAATGATCGCTTTAACACGTCGTAGTGCGGCCCCAGGTTATTTCTGTCGTACGCCTCCAGTCTTTAACAAAAATAGAACTTAGTTCAACAAACACAAATGTTGTAGACGCTTCCCCTATCCTTAGCTCGTCTTTTAATAGCGTCACTCCAATTTGCATACATATTTATCAAGTTTTCGTACACAAATTACGTGAAGATGGACAACTGTGCTGCCACCTATGATGAGCTTTCAGTTTTAACACCATTCCTGTATTTTTGCGTTCGCATTATAATCTCAGTCTCATCTGTCAGAAATATCTATAATTTAACGCTAATAAAATTTACCTTTCATTCTTATTTTTAACAAGTTTTTGACATTGATTGTCGCTGAGATGAGATTGCGAACAGATTTTAAAAACAAGAATTGGCCTTGGTCAAAACTCTTACAATGAGGTTAAAAACTGAAAGCTCATCATAGATGGCAGGGGTTTCGAATACCGGTTTTTTTAATATCCCGGTATTAGACTCTTTTTAGGGTTCCGTAGTAAACAAGGAACCCTTATAGTTTCGTCATGTCCGTCTGTCCACGGTCTAGCTCCGAGACCCTTAGTACTAGAAAGCTGTAATTTGTATACATATTAATTACGCCGACAAAGTGGTAAAACAAAATTATGAAAAACATTTTTTTTTAGGGTACCTCTCATACACGTAAAGTGGTGATGTTTATTTTTTTACCCCATGATAAAGGGTATCATTGGAAAGGTCCTTCAAAAATATTGTGAGTTTGTGAAAACCATTTTTGGATTCAGGGATTCGTTTGCGAAATATTAAGCTTTAAAGTGCTAATTTTTGTTAGAGTCAAGTGTCCCCCCGCCCTGCCGGCTAAATGGTTGGTTTTGGGTGTGTGAAAAAAATTACAACAGTAGTTTATATAACGAAATTAAAAGGAAAACTATCACAGCTAAGTAGGCTCCACAGGTTACCGAGTAATAATTGACCAACTTAACGTTGCAGTTGCAAAAACATGTTTTCCCATACATTCCGTATGGGAGAACATATTTTTCAACTACAAAGTTAAGTTTGTTTTTGGGATAAATTCATCCCAACTACGGAACCCTTCATTGTGCGTGGTGCGACACGCACTTGGCCGGTTTTTTTTTTTACAATGTAGTTTATTTTATTCAACAAGTTTCACTACAAAATAAGAAAACATTGTTTTTAAATATAAAATCACTTTATTAATAACTTTAATTAAATTGCAAACAGAATCTCTTAGCAAAAATAACAAAATAACCTGACACATAGTATGAGAAAAGTACCTACTTAGATAAAATAAAACGTTTAAATTTGAATAATCAGTATCTAAGTAATCACAATTTAGCGAACTATTAATCTTTATGTTTTTATACATAAAAATCTGTCAAAAATTTTCATGGTGCTTTTAAGGCTCTTTCTTCCTGACTTACTAAAGTTACTACTGAGTGGAACCTGCGCAAGTAGTAACTGTCAAAGTAAACCACGAGATAATTAAAAAATGCAGTTTTAAAAACTTAACTTCATATAATGAAATTATTTCACTGTAGTGTCTACTGATAATAAAATAAAATCAGCAATACCGGTATCCTGGTATTGGACATTTCAATACCGGTATTGAAAAATGTCAAAATATGTCCGGGATACCAGTATTGTAAGCCCTAATGGTAGGACAGTAGTCCGTCTTCAAACCGCTATTGTTGTGTTCATGTTTACTTTTGTGTCCATCAGTCGATCACAAATTATACGAAAACTAGATAAATATGTATGCGACTTGGAGTGTAGCACCATTAAAGGACGAGTATCACTGGTAAAAAGCAGGTTTAGTGGAACAGTCAATAAATTATGAACGTTTTATAATTATAGGTTATTTTGTGTTTGTTGATTTTTAAGTTTTTTTTTTTTTTTTTTAAATACTTACTGGAGGCATACGACAGAAATAACCTGATCAGAGTGGAAAATCAACTCGAGGATGATCTTCCTGAATGAAAAACTTCAGAGATAGCTGTTACTACTAGCTTGTATACTGGTTACGGATTAATTGATTTTATTACAGAAAAGTTGAAGAGTTTGTGAACATTCGCCCTTTTAAGGACTGATAGACGTATGAGCAAATACGCGTACTTATGGCTCTGCGATCTTACTCGCCCGCGTATCATACTAAGTACGCGTACTCTAAAATCGCTGAGTAAGTTCGTCGGCGATCCAACAGTTACTCGTAGCCCGCCTTGGTTCATAGTTTCTTACGTTTGTCATCGCCGTTACCTTTAGTTAGTTTAGTTTGGTTTAGAAAATTAAATTCAACTACATCGCGTTATAGTGTAAGCAAGCTTTACGTGTGTCACCGACGGCGAGCCGAGTAAGTTCACGAACTTAAAAACCGCGTACATTAAGTTCGCACGTTTATCACAAACTTTAGGTTTTAACAAATACTAAGCCGGGTCTTCTGCGCATGTTTTTTCGAAACATTACACAAAAAAGCTTACACCACAATCATTTATTTTCATACAAATCATAGATAAATGTGTATGACCACGCCTCTTTGTTGTGATGTTTTTGTGTAAAAACACGCGTAGGAGACCCGGCTTTAGTTACCAAAAAAAAAAGCCTGCGTCTAGCCTGGCGTCGATTACAGCCGAAACTCTTCGAATCGAAGTGAGTCCAGGAGAGTTGCATTTATTCTTTGTGCGTCCATCTAAGTCGAATCGAATCGAAACGTTCATTCATCCAACTCGTTGTCAAAGTAGGTCGTGTGTACATGATGGACAGCTCGGATGAAGAAATACTTTCATTTCAAATACTTTTTAATGAAGAGGCGAATAAGAGAAAAAGAAACGGCGTGCTCCCAAATAATGGGTACACGATATTGTCGTCGTGATAATGAGGATCTTCATAGTTATACAATTCACTGTATTTTTGAACAAGAGATAGCCTCCATTAAAAATAAATTACACGACATCCCAGAAAGGAGTGTAATATTTCAGGGTTCATGTATGTAATGCCTGTACAGATTTTGATGTATGGAGTATCGTTCGATATATCGTTTTTAACTTAGAATGGGCAACTGGCTTCTTACAAAAATGTGTAAAAAAAACTTCATTTATTACAATATGAGTATCCAATATTGAAGGCTTGATGAGCACATTCCAAAAGTACTTATTTATTTTATTTGCATACATTTTACATTGGTAGTTTACATGCAAAACAAATACTTATTTCATCCCCACGCCATCCACGCCTCGCCATCAGAGTATAAAAACACCTTTAGTGTTTAAAAATTAAAGCCACCTAGCATTACATGTTTTAAAATAAAAATAGTCACTAAAATGAATAAAATAAATATTAAAAAACACAACTGCCCTACCAAAAAAAGAAAAAACAAGTTGTATTATTAAATCTTTATAAACAAAACAAAAGGTCACTCATTTACTCGCTGACTAAAAAGATACCTACATAAAATTGGTTTTTTTTTAAGACGGTTAAAAACTCTTCGGCACGCTTCCCCGCGTCGACTGAAGGGCTTGCTACACGGCAGCCAACCGCGTCCCCGACAGAGGTGACCTTGGTTGGCGACAGGCAGAGCTGTTTGAAATTTGGTCGTAAACCATCAACTACATGGTTGTAAACCACCAAGGTTACCTCTGTTGGGTCGCGGTTGGCTGCCGTGTAGCAAGCCCTCGAGGCGTGCTCGTAGAGTATATAATTATTATGTTCTGTGGAGGCGTGCTGCCACCGCCGAGTCGAGTCGAAAACTCGAAACGCGTCGGCAAAGAAATTCGTTTGTCGTACAATGCGCGCGAGCGATTTGATTCGGCGCGCCGCCCGCCGTCGCGCCCCGCCCCGCGGCTCGTCGCTAATGGACCTAGTTTCATAGTAAAATAGGAGGCGAATTTCTGAGAATCAATTGATCGATTCACCTCGACTCGGCATGCCCATTGGACGCGAGCCTTTAGGTTGAGGGCAGTGTTGCCGTTTAACATTTTAGCGACTTTGTCGCTAGATCTAGCGGATTTTGGATGTGTTTTGAGACTTCTTTTTTCGATCTAGCGACTCGAAAAAATTGAGCGACTTTTAGTGATTATTTGACACTTAGGGTAGGCGACTTTTTCAGGAATAAAAATCATCACATGTATCCGTATTTTCCGATCCGATCCGATTTTTAAGTCTAGCGTTGGTAATACTAACATAGAATCAGATTGAACGGGAACTGCTATAAACGAACTGCAGAGTCAATCAAAATTTGTAAACGTTTATTGCCTTTCACGCTCATCAAGATCAAGAATGAGTGAGACCAAAATACGGATTGACATAATCATTTATTCATTCGCACTCACAGATATTACGAATATAATAATTTTACTTTTAAGTGAATTAGTGTTAGTGGTTAGTGGTGCCGATTCTCTTGTACACCGAACTAAACTATCACTAAAATTCCTTACTTTTGACTAAGAGAATCTCAAAGCTATTCTGCAAAATAAATTCTCTAAATTTAAAAATAATTTTGACACATCTAAATCGAATTTGACAATCGCGACTCCACACGTGGGGGCTCCACAAGGGTTTTTTAAGGGTGTCGAAATTTTCATTATTTTTGCGATTGGACACACCGTTTTCGAGATATAAGCAAAAGAAAAAAAAATATTCAGTACTGTTTTTTCAGCTGAAGTCGAGGTGTTGGTGTGAATTTTAGTTCATATTTTATCCCACACCTTTTTAATCACGGTTATAAATAGTCATATTTAGTTAGAAAATCTAAATTTTAGGTTAAAAACGTCAAATTCAGAATAACTAAATTGCCATTTTCACTAAACTAATATCTCAGTGCCATCTTAGTGCTGTCAAACTAAAATATAGTTAGGTTGTGTCACTTTAGTCTATTTCAGAATGGGAAATCGTCGTTTGACAGGAATAAACTAAATTTTAATGATTTTTAGTTTAGTTTAGAGGCATTTGTGACAAGAGAATCGGCACCAGTGTATAATTATACTGTGCGTGAAATATACTCGATTTTCATGGTCAGCAAGGCAGTTCAGGCTCAGCTTGATGTCCGGCTCGGGGTTTCGACTACGCAGCTGACTTCGGCTCCGCGTGGTAGAGTGGGGCTGATGAAAACAAGTATGACATACAGAATAATAGAACAGAGTGGGAAAATTATAAAGAGATTAAAACCCGTGCCAGGTGACTCAACTAAAGCATTTTATAGTTATTGCCACTCTGAAATGTACGCAAAACTTATAGATCTTAAAAAGCATTTAGAAACGAAAAACATACAAAAATTCTTCTAAAAAACTCTAGGGACTTCTAACTGATTCCTAGAAAATATTTTTTCCCTTACCTGGCGGAATTTTTCAGATCATCTACGGACTTAATTAAAATTTTGTAGAAGATCGACACTGGTTTAGGGAAACGGAATGGGAAAGTGGATAACATATCTAAAATTCTAAACGCTAACATAGTCTATGGCCGCATTCCGAGTTACGATAACTATGCGTTCGCACTGGCGAAACATCACAACAAAACATGTTGGAATCTCTAGTGCCTATCAAACTTTGTAAGGAAAATTGTCAGAAAATAGAGACTCCAACATGTTTCGTTGTAAATGTTTCGCCAGTGCAAAAGCACAGTAAAAGTGATAATATCGCGAATCCGACCAAATTTAATAGTCACAAAATATAAGAGTTATTGAATAATAATTGTGACTTTGGACTATAATCGGATTCGCAATATTATCACTTTTGGCTTATGTCGGAATGCGGCCTATGATCTAAACGTCAAAACTATCAAAAGTGACGTTTACGAAATTACGATCGAATCTATGGAATAAACTATTGATGAAAACAGAAACACTGAATTTAGAGCAAACAAACTGAATAATAAAAGATTCATGGATTATAAGAATCGCTGTCGGACATGCTTAGGCAGCGAGAAAGAAATGCGCCATATACACTCCCGTGTAAGAATTGCTGGCGAGGAGGTTCATCTATCAGATATTCTTCAGAATTTTTACAATTACAAGGTATTTTATATATTCAGCTGCTTTTAATTCCACTGCTTAATATTTTGAGTTCGCGAAGTTTTTCTATAGCCTGTCCGCTGGAAGCGTGACCGCGACACTCCTGCAGATGTATTTTATTTAGTTCCCAAGAGTTCGACTACCTATGGAGTTACGCTCGACAATTTGTAGAACAACCAGTTTTTATTACAAAGTATCTACCTATGTTAATTGTCAGACAAGTGCAGTAGGTTACTAGGTTGTCTAACCCAATGAAATCTTGAATCTTCTATCATGTTTATTTTTTAGCTTCCGGGGCTTTACTGAGCTGGGAAGAGTCAGTCTAAATAGTTTCATTGAATTAAATGCTATTTCAGTCAGTGGATTTCAATGTGTAACACTCCAAATGGTTATGTATTATTGAATTGAACTTTGTTCTAGGTTGTCCCAGACCCAATTTTTCCAGAAAACATGTGCATCAACTGTGTCCATCAACTCACCATTACTTATTCCTTCAAAGTCCTCATAGATTCCAGCGCTAAAACCTTGATGGACAACCTCTCTCTTCTTGATTCAACAAGTGACAACTATGATTGTATCTATGAATCTGATGACCAAAAACCAGACTGCAATATAAACATGAAAAAGAGAAAAATAAAGAAGATAGAACAAAATATTGATGATGAGATTCGGTTGCTGTTTTGCGTTGAATGTAAAGCAGAGTTTCATTCTGTCAAACTGCTAAATGAACACTGCACAATTATTCATCCTACTAAGTCAGAAACTGGAAGGGATTGTGATTATTGCAATGAGAAATTTGAGGATTTTCGTTCACTAGTCTTACACAGAAAGTTACATTTGAAACCATATTTATGTGAAAACTGCTGGGAAGGGTTCTACAATAAAGATGAGCTGAACACCCATTCCTGTCAACCTAATATAGAAAATAAGGAGAAAAACAAGGCTGAAAGGGTATTGCGTCAGTGTGATCAATGTGGGAAGTCATATCCTCCTGGATACATAAGAATCCATATGTTAACACACAGCAATGATCGTCCATATAGCTGTAAGTTCTGTCCAAAGAAGTTCAAAGTACCAGGTGGTCTCCATTCTCATGTACTCTGGAATCATAAGCGAACAAGAAACCACAAATGTGAAGTCTGCAACGCTACCTTCATATCTTCAAGTTCCAGAAGTTCTCACATAAGGAAAAATCATCTCAAAGAAAAGAAATATGGCTGTGACAGTTGCGGAAAACGGTTCTTCTCCAAATCCGAATTACAGAGACATTCTCTGACCCACACTGGAGTTAAGAATTTCCATTGCCATCTGTGTGACAAGTCATACCAAACTAGATATGGTTTGAATGTGCATTTGAAGTCTCATTCACCAATGAATGTATTGAATTTGTAAAACAAAGTACAAAATGTTAATTTGATCTCAATTGTTTAGACTAAGTATTTATTAATGAATCATTTAATTATTTATGATTGCAATGTATGAATGAAATATACATAGTTTTGAAAGAACACAGGAAAAAAAAATCATTTAAACCTTTCTACCATTTTTTGTTTACGACATTTACCGCCACCTCGTGACTGGGTGACGCAACTGTGCATCCATAATCCATACGCGCAGCACAACGGTCGACAGGGCATCAAGCCTCACTATAAAATCCAAGTTCAAGCCGCCATACCACAGAGCATATAACTTAGAAAGGCGGAACTTAGAACATTCAGTTTTTGAGAATTCCTAACCTTTAGTCAACCACCGACCTTGAAGGGATAGGGATGCGCAACGTATAAAAATCAATAAATTTATCGATATCGATAAAATGCATTCTATGCAGATAATGGTGCCGATTCTCTTGTACACCGAACTAAACTATCACTAAAATTCCTTACTTTTGACTATGAGAATCTCAAAGCTATTCTGCAAAATAAATTCTCTAAATTTAAAAATAATTTTGACACATCTAAATCGAATTTGACAATCGCGACTCCACACGTGATACCTAACCACGTGAATCTTTTTAGAGCCGGAGGCGCGCGGGGGGGCAGCCTCAACGTGTTTTATATGGATTTTTCACTTTTTGTATGGAAAATAAGAAAAAATATTACCTACATGTAACTCTACATGTAGGTAATATTTTTTCGTTAGGGGTTTAAGGATTTTATAAAGGGTGTCGAAATTTTCATTATTTTTGCGATTGGACACACCGCTTTCGAGATATAAGCAAAAGAAAAAAAAAATTAGTACTGTTTTTTCATCTGAAGTCGAGTCGAGAATTTTAGTTCATGACAACCAATTTTATTCCACATGTTTTTAGTCGCGATTAAAAATAGTCATATTTAGTTAGAAAATCTAAATTTTAGGTTAAAAACTTCAAATTCAGAATAGCAAAATTGCCATTTTCACTAAACTAATAGGTATCTCAGTGCCATCTTAGTGCTGTCAAACTAAAATTTAATTAAGTTGTGTCGCTTATTCTTTTTCTGAATGGGAAATCTTCGTTTGACAGGAATAAACTAAATTTTGGTGATTTTTAGTCTAGTTTAGAGGCATTTGTGACAAGAGAATCGGCACCAATAGTGAGGCTCCAAACCTAATTTATTTAAAAAAATGTAAATTAAAACACAGATTTAAATGATTTCAGTATTTACTAATCTATATAAATGAGCAAGCAACATCAGTATCAGACCAAATTTTTTTTTGTTCCGACGTATCCATTTCTTTTAGCTCGCCTGACTCAAATTTTTCCAAGAAATTTGCACTGCGAGTGATGCCAGGCTGCATTTAGTTTTTTGTAATTGTTCCATCAACTGATTTTCCCTTGGTGTTAAATCTGCAAAGATAACTAAATATAAGCGACATTTATAATGAGACTTGTAAACATTTCCTTGCATATAAAACGCAGGGATCTTTTCTATTTGAAATGAGCGATAAAGCACAAATTAACTCAATCAATTTCGAGAATTTCTTTCTCTGTCTGTCCATTTGTTTGTAACATTATCACATTAATGTATAATAGAGATCAATTTATGTTTATTTTAGTTACCTTTTGACTCTGAATGCCGATAAATAATTACCTATGTTGTGGAAATTCTGCCAATTGTCCGTCAGTGAAAGGTAAGGTCATCCATCAAATTCAAAGTTGGGATTGCATGTCTTTTCAGACGATTTCCCTTTTTGTTGAAATCCTTTTTTCCAAAGTGGTTAGCACATACATTTCGCTGCTCATGCAGTTTTTCTATTGGTAGATGCACCAGTTCTTAATTATCAACTGCTTTTAGCCACTCTCGACAACTAGAAGATACAAAGGTGACTAAATTAGATTACAATTTAAATTAGACAAATATTACCGTAGGCACAATGTTTTAAACGATTTCTTCAAGAGTTTCAACACTAATCTTGATTATTGATGGCTCGAGAGTCGTATTACAGAGTTTGAATGATGCTATTAATTTTGTTAGGTGAGCACAAGATCACATTGATAAATATCGGTACTCACCGGTTTGGATCCAGTGGAAACTTGGAAAACTGCAACTTATTTACGGTATGCCAGGCCACAGATTACTAAATAGTTACTACGTAACAGATAGTTCACTCAGTAGAAAATTTCCAATACCTACTGCTATAATAGCCTACTCCGTCGCGTCAGCAACCGCTGCATGCTAAAATGTGCCTAAATGCTCAAGCGTACAGTTGTAAAATTGAACAACGTGCGTGCGCTTCGCTTGCGAAAACCGCACTGAATAAGGTCCGCAAACGGCCCGAGATCGCTCGGCCGGGCGGTAGGTAATTCTAGCGCGCAAGTACATAGAGTGACGGAGTCCTGGCCAGGCCTCCTTGATACCACAAACTACACATCTTCTGTGACCCTTACCCATGATGGTTCACAAACTTAGTCACTATTAATTATTATGATATCGACGGTTGAAAGGCTAATTGATCTAAGCGACATTTTGTAAAACTTGCAGGATGGATTGGTTGTTTTTTTTAAATCATTTAGCCTTTCAACCGTCGATATGTTATATTCCGAAATCTTACCGAAAAAGGAAAAACAAACAGAAAATTCAGAACATAAACAATAATACTCGCGCGAAGGCAGACATGTTTGTTAGCACTTCGTAATTTAATGTTGGTCATCATGTCATTCTACCGTGTGTTTCTGAATGTTGGCTAAAGGTTAGGAATTCAGTACAATAGTAGATTGTTTGACAAGGGAGCTATTTTTAAGGCGAGAGTGTTTCTTTGAATCCAGAGCGGAGCGAAGGATTCTAGAGTAGAATCCCGAGCGTAGCGAGGGATTCAAAGTACGTCACTTGAGCTTAAAATAGTGTTGCTCCCGAGGTGAACACTACTTTTTATCACCCTCTATGAGAAAAAAAAACGTGTGGTCCGACCCCCGTCAGGAACGAAGTTCCTTCTCAAGATTTTCTTTTTAATCGCTGCTGCCATTTTGGATTTACATTTTGACTTACTATCTGACTGACTCACTATCGGCTTTAGCACCCTCGAAAACTATGAAAACGACACCCATTGCGAAAATTTTTAAAATTTCCGCAGCCGCCATATTGGATTTAAATTTTGACCTCACTATCGACTTTAGCACCCACGAAAACTATGAAAACGACACCGATGATGAAAAATTTGAAAATTTTCAGATCCGCTATTTTGAATTTACATTTTGACCTCACTATAGGCTTTAGCACCCTCGAAAACTATGAAAATGACACCAATGACAAAAATTTAAAAAAAATTCTATGCCGCCATTTTGTTTTTTTGATTCAACATATTTTACGTACGATTTTCATTTTGACCAAATTCACACTTTCTCTCTCTCTCTCTTGCCAGCCTGTTACTTGTTCATACAATGTTCGTGTTTGATCTCTTTGGTAATTGGAACTTTTACTAACAATATCCACATTCCAAATTCAAATCACTTTTAATCCCTAGGGATTAAAAAGTTATTTTAGTCCGAAGAATAAACTAGCACTTTTTGAATAATATGATAAAAAAAACTTTTTTACAAAAAATACAACCGACTTCCAAACTACAAAGTGAAAAATAACTTTTATTTCGGAAGTCGGTGTCTTTGGATCAGTATGTTAGTTTTTTGACACCGACTTCCGAAATTAAAGTTATTTTTCACTTTGTAGTTTGGAAGTCGGTTGTATTTTTTTGTAAAAAAGTTTTTTTTTCACTTTTTTGTGGGTTGATTTGTAATTTATCTAAGTTACAATAGCCTTATGTCAACTGCTCATCAAAAATACCCAAATCGCTATAGATGTGCCTTTAATATTTGAAGAGTTCCCTCGATTTCTCCAAGATCTCATCATCAGATCATGACCAAATGACAATGGGACCAACTTGAAAGTATACCCTTTCAAACAAAAAAAGAATTTTTCAAATCGGTCCAGCCGTCTTCGAGTAATCGGGGAACATACAAAAAAAAAAAATATATCCCGACGAATTGAGAACCTCCTCTTTTTTTTTGAAGTCGGTTAAAAAATAATTTGTTCGGAG
Organism: Agrochola lychnidis; assembly: GCA_963680765.1. Lineage (NCBI taxonomy): Eukaryota > Metazoa > Arthropoda > Insecta > Lepidoptera > Noctuidae > Agrochola > Agrochola lychnidis. Next base: position 28,455,202 of record OY796851.1, read on the forward strand.
TTTCACAGCACTGCACGATGTCTAAATCCAACTTTTGTCGTTCGCATCATATTTTAACTAGCTACTATTTGAATTTATAACGGTTTTTCAACCTTTAAGTTTCATAGAAGCATTTATAAGAAATAATAAACCAGGAAGAGTCTCTTTATTTACCCTGAAGAACACAGAATGCAAACAGGTATCAAATAATAAATCTTTACTGTGCAGGTACAGAAACTTTAATAAAATTAATTGGAATATAATTTTACCGTAAATAATCATTAATCAGGTATTAATTATATTCGAAACGATCAATATTAACTTTAAACAGAATCGCGAACTGATAGCCCAGTCGATAACAACATCAAACATCGCATACGCGCATGGAACTACGATTCTTTTAAATGTTGTTAGGTCCCAAATCAATAATAGTCCAAATCAATAATTTTTGAAAAAAATCTCATCTTTGACTAGCTGTACCTAGTGCTTGGGTTGGGCTCAGATTGTATCAAATTTAGCTTGCTTCACAAAAATATCAAAGAAAGATACCTAAAAACGCGTTCAAAAGGTATATTAAAAAAATGAAAAACCGAAAGAAGTGCCAGAATTTTACGTTTTTCGAGCACCATGGGAGTAGCACAAGGTTTTCAGGGTCGCAAAGTTGGGTATCTACTCTCAGGGAACCTAACAACATATAAAAAAATCGGAGTTACATGCGCGTTTTGCATTTTTTTGTGTCGATATAGACCGGGCTATCAGGCACTTATATTAAACTTACTCAATACAATTTGTTTGAAACAAAAAATAGTGTATTATCAGAAATATAATAGGATTCCTATTAATAAAGTATTGATAAGTCACATAACAGCAATGATTATAAGTTTTGACTCCTATTCGAAGGTTTTGTTAGAGCACCAAGTGTAAGGCATTATTTTGAAGCAGGGCGGGTATCCAAATACGTAATACCACGATACGGATATCTTATTATGAAGTTATATTTAAGTAATTGACTTTCTATTGCTTTGCGATCTGAGGATTTCATAATTATATCTAAGCTATTTATTCCTGTGCAAACTCAATTTCATCTAAATACTACTACTGTCTTCTGGTAGTTTTTAGGGTTCCGTACCTCAAAAGGAAAAAAAATCCAAGTGCGTGTCGGACCACGCACAATGAAGGGTTCCGTAGTTGGAATGAATTTATCCCAAGAACAAAACTTAACATTGTAGTTTGAAAAACGTGTTCGCCCATACATTCCAACTGCAAATGTAAGTTTGTACGCACAATATTGAGAGATTTACCATGTTATTTTAAGACCATAGATTTCTTATAGGTTTGCCTGTAATCTATGAGTAAAGAACCATTGTATCGATAAAAAAAATTGGCTCAGTAGTTTCTGAGATAAGGGGCGGAATGGTCAATTTACATGTATTTTCTTAAATATCTTTAAATGTACTTAATCATTTTAAATTTATAAAAAAAAAATTGAGATCCTCGCAACAAGCCATTTTATTTGATATGTCACACAGTACAGTTTGCAAAACTTTTTTTTACAAACTAATGAGCCTAAAATTTTGAAAAAAATACAGAGAATGGTTCTGTACTCATAGATTACAGGAAAACCTATAACTCATTATCTATTACGAGGCCTCATTGAAGTGGATAACAATTAAAATTCTATTGTGTCTCGTTAATGACAGTTGAAAGGATAAGAAGTCTATGGTCTTAAAATAACATGGGAAATCTCTCAATATTTTGCGTACTAACTTATTGCAGTTGGAATGTATGGGAGACCATGTTTTTTAACTAAAATGTTAAGTTTGTTCTTGAGATAAATTCATCCCAACTACAGAACCCTTCATTGTGCGTGGTCCAACACGCTTTTGGCCTGTGTTTAGGGTTTCGTAGTCAACAAGGAACCCTTATAGTTTCGCCATATCCTTCTGTCTGTCTGTCCGCGGCTTAGCTCAGAGAATATTAGTACTAGAAAGTTGTAATTTGGCATGGGTATACATATTAATCACGCCGATAGTGGTTCATCCCAACTACGACACGCACTTGGCCGGTTTTTAATTAATTTATACAATTAACTATTTACATTGTCATGTAGGAACATTATTTGTTAATACCTAGAACGATGGCACGTCTATCCAATCTATATACAATTATTTTGGTGGGATAATACTTGAATAAGAGTCATTTAGAATACTGGCGAAGCTTGGCAAATAGATAAAGGAATCTTCTATATTTTAATGCCCATTTTAAATAATTAATCAATAGGTCTTCACAATCCACGACTTTTAGAGTTAGTATAATAATCTCTTTCCTTCGATGGTATAGTCGACCTCGTAATTGATTTACCACCCTTAGGTTGAATAAGGACTATTTGTATATGTGACAGTTAGATAGTTTCAACCTTAGTGTAGTTTAAATTTACTGGAAATTGTTGCCAAAAGTGTGAAAGCACTTCCAATTAAAGTTGGACCATATAAATATTAAAACTCATTATAAATCATTTCCAAGTTTTCTACCTTTACACAAAAAACCTTTAACAGAAACAATCAATCTGCGTATGAAATTGTGGACTTCGAAGAGGAGTCAAACATACATAGATATAAAGCGTGTATTTATAAAAATATAAAAAATATCACTCTCTGTCCAGTCTGTTAACCAACAATGTACATTCGTTCACTAGGCAAGCAACGCCCAAACAGTTTTCGTAACTATACATATTTGTAATCCGTTATATTCGAGTGTATCCTGAAATAGAAAAATAAATAATTTAATATTTTTGTTTTATTTTTAGTCCTAGCGATATTGAATTTAATTGATGGTGCTGCCACATGCAAATGCTGATTTTACTTCTAAATAGATACGTATTAGCAAGAGCAATTTTATTTACAGAGGTAGTTATTTACTATTAAAAATAGAATTCATAGATCACAACAATTTTGCAACTTTGAAGAATATCAATTAAATGCAAGGAACCTCAAACCACATTGCTGCATGAGTATGTGCTTACTTTAGAAGGCAAACAACACAAAATAAACTATACATTTCCAAAAACCAGTGCTCACCATTCAAGTGCAATTATCACAAGAAAACCAGAGTAAGTTGTATTATATTATGTTATAGTAGTAGTCTATCATAAGAAAATTTCATTCATAATGATGCATTTTTTGTTCAAATTAGATATTTAATTAATTATATTTTCTGTAACCCATGAAGTTAAAAGACGAAGAGGTTATGATTTTACAAATTTCTATCTCAATCAATAGATACCGATTTAATCTTTCGTAAATGCCATCATATGTTAGCACTTAAAAATGAACTGTAGGAATTAATAACAAGTATCAAATAGAATAAACTAGCTTTTGCCCGCGGCTTCACCCGCTTGGATGTCGGAAAATATCCCATGGGAACGTACTACCGAGATTTCATACCTAATAACAGAGGAAAAGGTCATTGACTCCTACCGCTGCGCCGGCGTTGCTACGCGTAATTTTGAAACTGTGATATCTTTTAAACTATTCATTTAAATGATGATTCAAAGGCATATTTTAATCTAAATTAAATGCCCAATTTAAATAACTTATTTTTTACATAAGGATTAATACTACCGGTCAAAAAAGCTTCGGAAATAACAATTACATTTTTATCAAATTCTGAAAGATACAAATGGTTATTGTGAGTCATCCTTAGAAGATAGACATATGCCATCGCGGACTTTTTTGTTGAACTTTTTAAGATGAACAATACCGTAGACCATAAATCGTATATATCTTTTTCGGTTAACGCAGCGCACGCCAGTAAAGCTCCCAGTCGGCATCATTTTTCCGACTTCTTCAACAATAATCGTCAAATTTCAGCCAATTTCCACAAAACCTTAATGAATTATACACTAAAACCTTCCGCATGAATCACTCCGTCCATTGGTGAAAACCGTTTGAAAATCCGTTCCGTAGTTTTTGAGTTTATCGTGTTCAGACAGACAGACAGACGCGGCGGGGGACTTTTTATAATATGTAAGGATAAAATATAATTGTCAAAAAGTTGCAAACAAGTTATTTTACAAAAGAACACCTTATAATTAATCTAACAAGCACTACTCTATTTAAATGTTTTACCTATAAAATTAGATAAAGATTGATATTTGTACCTCAAATGCTTTATGAAAATTATTATTAAGTATATTATAACTAGTTATTTCTAATCTATTTATGTTTCTATTTACTATATATAATGCCTGTAAGCATGTGTTAGCAAGCTATGTAAATATTTGATAATAATATGTTAGGGACTTTGAATTGGGCCACTCCAAATTACAGATGAAATAAAATACAAAGCATGCATCTATATTTCGTAAGACGTTCCGATGATTGACTATGGTAGGTTCATCAGTCAATCTATTAACACAATTGAATTAACTACCTCAGCATTCACTGTCATAATTATGCCCGAACTAACAAAATATTGCTTCTTTGTATCAATACGGAAAAAACTATTTAAATACTGTTTTAAATTCATAAGTAGTGGCCACGAAGTAAGAAGTGGCATCATTAAAACAACAGCATCAGCGTCACAAAGTAGAGCGAATAAGAATGCTTTACTTTTTGATAACTATTAACTAGCATTACTTCAATTAAATTAAATGTTAGTAGGAATTACAGCTTGAAAATTAATAATAGTTACTGTTTACAATTGCATAAGCATAATCAGCCGATAATGCTCCCACTGCTGGGACACAGACCTCCTCTCGGAGAGTGGGCCCAGTGCGGGTCGGTAGCTGTGGTGAAGTAAGCCTCTAAAGTTGCTCTTTACAATTTTATTGATTAAACTCGATAATAATGTTCTAGTTGGAATGCCTTCAAAATACCGCCACTAACTACAAGCGACCCAATCCACTACATAAATATACATATAAAACAGATAATCACCGCCGTGCCTAAAAATTCATGTCTAAGCCTATTTGATACATAACTTCGTCCATTTCCTGACCGAACATGCCGGTTTTTTCATCCCCAGTCACCGTACCATTTGGTTCGACCTTCGAGGTGGTCGGCTCATCAGCTTCGAGGTTCGAGGAGGCGACGTTGAGGGTCGGCAGACCGAGGACCAGGCGGATCTGGTCTGTGAGGTGCGGTGCGGAGACCACTTGGTGGTATATGCCCTCCGCGGTACTGAGGATTTTGTCCACGTCTAGGCACATTGATAGGTCGTTTACGTGCTGGAAGAGAGGATAATTTGTGTTATTATGAGTCCTGGTGCAATATACATCTCTCTCGCTGGAAGGAGTTGGCACAGGATACACTGTTGGAGACGTTTGATAAAGCGAAATGTTTATGCCTTTAAGACTAGCGGAAGAGTGGTCTCGACAGCAGGCGAGTCCACCTCAAGAGTAAATCACTCTCCAACATACAATACCATTACAAAAAATTAAAAGCAAAAAACCTTTTTAAAAAAAAGCTTTTATTTAAATGCTCTAAAAAGTAGAAAATAAAATTTTCTTTTAAAATTTTAACTATCAACTTATAACCTCATTATACACAATTTATATGATCATAAAAGCTTGTCGCGCGATTTACTTGTGTAAATAAACTAGTACCTATTTAATTGAGTAACTTAATCTGATAAGTTTTTTTTTTTTTCAGTTTAATTAAATACTTATAGGTAGACCCGCCCCCGGCTTCGCTTCGGGTATAAACCGGGTTATTATACATATAAACCTTCCTCTTCAATCACTCTATCTATTAAAAAAAACCGCATCAAAATCTGTTGCGTAGTTTTAAAGATTTAAGCATACATAGGGATATAGGGACAGAGAAAGCGACTTTATTTTATACTATGTAGTGATAAATTGTGTATAATGAATTTAATGAGGTTATAAGTTGATAGTTAAAATTTTAAAAGAAAATTTTATTTTCTTCTTTTTAGAGTATTTAAATAAAAGCTTTTTTAAAAAAGGTTTTTTGCTTTTAATTTATTTTTTACTTTTTAGTTATCGCTGGCTAGGTTTTTACTAGTAGGTAATCGAGGTCTCTACACCAAATTTCAGGTGGATTAGAGCCACGGAGCTTATAATCACCATCTTTTTTTAACCTGCATTTTTATTCTCAGCGAACCCTTTCATTTAATATCCATACTATAGTAAAGCATAAAAAAACTTCAAAAGTCTGCCATATTGTATTAAGAGTGATAAAATACAATAGACGTGGATATATTTAGTATCCTGTTCCGCTTAGCTATTTCTAAAGAGCCATAAAAACTCCTGAAAGAAATCGACACGTGTTTCACCTCTCAACGAGGCATCCTTAGGATGACGATGGACTTGTTGCGAACTCGAACACGGTATTTTGCCACACCGAGCGCTGAGTGCAGACTGAGCCTTATCGCCCGTCAAACCCACTTATATAGTGTCGACGTTATCAGTGCGATAAGGGGGGCGAACAATCGCAGCAAAGGTGACCTTAGCATACTCGTATTTAATTCGTTCAACAGTGTAATGTTTCCTGTATTATTTTTGTCAATTTCTTAACTCTCTAGTACTGACATTCTGAAACCTTTATCACATGCGTGTAAAATTTCGAAAGTGTTATTATTATTTAACGAATGAGCTGTATCTATTAAGTGTTGTGCAAAATGGGATTTTTCTGGATAATTATTCCTGTACGCTGTAATATGTTCCTTATATCTTGTCTCAAAATTACGACCAGTTTGACCTATGTAAATACCATTACAATCATCGCAATGTAACTTGTATACACCTGATTTTTTGTGGTTTTCTAATAGATGTTTTCCGTTACAAATCTGTCTTAATGAATTATTTGTTTTAAAAGCTACCCTTAATCCATTTCGAAACAATGTTTTTGAAACCCTATCACTAATTGACCCTAAGAATGTCAGACTACCTAAATATTCATGTGGTCTTTCTGGAGTCAGTGGATACAAAAGTGAACGAACTATGTTGCGACGTTTCGTTTGAATCAAATCATCAACCATTTTCTTATTGTATCCGTTATTCTCAGCTATATGATAAATAATGTTAAGTTCTCTGTCATAATTATCTCGTGAAAGTGGTACTGTCATTAATGTATGTGTGAAATTATGATAAGCTGCCAATTTATGTTGAATCGGATGACAAGATGACGCAGGAATCGTAACATCTGTATAAGTTGGTTTTCAAAAAATCTGAAAATCGTGTTTGTTGTTTTCTCTTGTAATAGTTAAATCTAAAAAGTAAATGGATCCGTCAACTTCTAATTCTAATTTAAACTTTATTTTAGGATGTAAACTATTGATTTTATTAGCAAAAACATCAATTTGACGCAATGTACCGGTCCAACACAAGACACAAGAGTGATGTCAGAATATTTTTCTAATTATTCTCGGCAAGCCCTTTCATTTGATACCCATATTGCAGAAGTGCATAAAAAATAACTTTTCCGCCATCTTGGATGGTCCGCCATATTGGATTTAGAATGACGTCACACAGCTTTTCGTGTATTGTCATCCAAACTAAACGTGTATACAAAATTTCAGCTCAATCGGTTGAAGATATCTGCTTCAAAATTGAGTAGCAAGATTCCACCAGAACAAACATACATACATTGCAAGTTAAATAAAAGCTTTTAAAATAGTTTAATGCGGGAACATTAAATTGCGTTTATTATAATAAACTTATACTAAATTACACGACAAACTTATATAACATCGTGAGTGTCGCGGAGGATGTCTGTACTGTGTAGGACATAGGTACGTCCTTTCCCGTCGGCGATCGGAACTTCAATCTTTTGCCCGCGACGATGGCGTGCTTTTATAACTGTAGGAATGTAGGTACTCCTAGTAGCGCAATCCTTTTGGTGTTGTAGCCTGACGACGTGATGTCCAACATCCCCCACCCAATCAACGGACCAATAGGCGATTTTCTAAGCTAGCGAGCGATCCCGTAAATAGGTTAAACAATAGGAGCGAGCGAGATAGAGAGCCGTACTCTTCTAAGCCGTGGTAAGGCTTTTGGAACAACTTTATTTAATTTATTTAGTTTGTTAGAGTTTTCTCGTGTTACATCCTCCCCCTCTAGCCTAACTAAGTGACCCCACAGTTTGGCTAGTCTAAATACCTACGTGGCCTACCCCGTTTACGCTTCTCCCTAACTGGAGGTTCTACCTGACCAGCGAAAGGCGTGAGGTTCGAACCGTGATATTTCCCTACATTTCTCTCAGTCTGAATATTCTCCAGACCGTAGGTGGTTGGGCTTATTATCTTCCCTATTTTATATGGGCCGTCACGGCGTGGGATAAACTTGGCAGATTGTCCGCGTCCTGCGTCGTTCGGTCCTTGTCTTAAGTAAGACGAGGTCACCTACCTTGCGCTCTATAGGATTGGCTTCAGGATGGTAATAAGGTGTGAGTGATTGGCTGATCCCCAAAACATGACACACTTGCTGCATCACTTCGCTCACGAACTGCACGCCATTATCACTTAAGAGGCGGCGTGGTATACCATACCTGAGGAAAACCTCGTTGATCAGGGTCTGAGCACATTCGACGCTGGTGGCACTCTCTAACGGGAACAATTCCACCCAGCGCGAGCAGACATCTTCGACGATGAGTACCCACCTGTTCTTCCTAGGGGTCCCAACGAGAGGACCGAATAAGTCCACAGAAATTACCTCGAATCTCGCAGGGGTTTGCAGCAGACCTGCTGGTTTGCGGTTGTCAGCTTTGTACCTCTGGCAAGGCACACACTCCTTTATATAATTTGTAACATAGGTACGCATGCCAGGCCAGTAATACCTGGCGCGAACGCGGCTTAGCGTGCGCTCTACGCCGAAATGGCCAGCTGTCGGTGCGTCGTGAAGGTCAACCATGACTTGCCTGCGTTCGTGCTCGGGCACAACTAGGCAGCAGTCCTCGCCGTCATCGGATTCCAAGCTGTACCTGTATAGAATACCATCGGATATGGTGTATCCGCGGTCAGACCAAGGTCTCCCCCTAGAGGGTTCGTCGGACTTCATGTCCTCAATGATCTTACATACCTCTGGGTCTAATAGCTGATTGCTGCGGATATCACCACTATTCCTCTTCGGCATATCAATGACTGTCATACATAGCTCACATTTATCCTCGTCCTGCGAGCAAACGGGTCGCGACAGCGTGTCTGCAACGACGTTTGATCGACCGGGTGTGTACTCTATGCTAAGGTCAAACTCTTGTAATGTTAGGGCCCACCTAGCCAGTCGACCGCTGGGCGACCGTTGACTCATCAGCCATCGCAGGGGTTGGTGGTCTGTCCTAACTATCACCTTCGCGGCCTCTACATAGCCGCGGAACTTACCTAGTGCCCACACGACAGCATGGGCTTCTCGTTCTGTCGTGGAGTAGTTCTTCTCAGCACTGTTGAGAAGTCGACTAGCGTATTCGATAGGTCTCTCATCGTGTCCCTCCCCCTGCATAAGAACAGCCCCCAGGCAATATGCGCTACTGTCGGTGCAGAGAACGAACGGCTTCGACTCATCTGCTTGACGCAATATTGGAGCAGACACAAGAAGAGCCTTAATGCGATCGAAAGCCTCCTGTTGCTCGGCGTCCCATCGCCAAACACTCGACTTCTTCAGGAGGTTCGTGAGGGGTCTCGCGATATCCACGTAATTATTAATGAAACGTCGGAACCAACTCGACGTTTGTAGGAAGCACTTTAAATGTTTCACGTTCTGAGTTACGTCCATTTTATCGATAGCGGCAGTCTTGTCAGGGTCCACTTGGATTCCACCTGGCATGATGACATGGCCTAGAAATTTGACAGACTCCCTCGCAAAGAAACTCTTTTCCCTATTGACCCTCAGTTTAAACATGGCCAGGCGATCGAAAACTGCTTCCAGATCAGCCAGGTGTCTCTCGAAAGGTCCTGGCGACAGCAGGATCAGATCATCAAGATATGCCAGGAGTTCCACTCCTTTCAGGTTGGAACGGAATCGATCCATCAACCTTTGAAATGTGGCTCCGGAATTCCGCAATCCCATGGGCATCCGCTTAAATCTAAAGGTACCAAGTGGTGTTGTGAACGCCGTTTTATCTTGGTTCTCTGTGCAGAAGCTGACCTGATGGTAGCCTGATCGAAGGTCTAAAGTGGTCATATACTCACTGGTTTTGGCTGCGTGTAGGATGTCCTCAATTCGTGGGAGTGGGTACCGGTCCGGCTCGGTTACCGCATTAAGCTTCCGGTAATCAATACATAGCCGTAAACTTCCGTCTTTCTTACCTACAAGTACAACGTTGGAGGCCAAGGGGACTCGCACTCCTCAATAATGTCATCTTGCAGCAACTTATCGAGCTCCTTCTGCAAGGCTTCTCTCCTATTCTGTGACATCCTGTATGGTGGACAAGCGATAGGTTCCTGGTGTGGACTCACCTTTATTCGGTGCGTAGCAAATTCTGTAGCCAGTCCGCTGCGCGCGAACTGTGACGCGCGGTCTTCAATAAAGACGTTAAGCGTACGCCGCTGCTCGGGGGTTAACTTAGTACCTTCATCAGGACGCAACGGTACCTCCGTGGATGAGGCTTGCATGATGTTCGCATCCGATGGGCTAAGCGTGTAAGAGTACACAAAATCATAAAAGTGCCCGGGGCTATCCGAGAATGACCAGATTCCCTGAGCGACATCTATAATCATTCCGGCTCGTACCAAAAAGTCTACACCCAAAAGCGTCCTATTATCACTGCCAGGTAACACTAACAGCTGACACATCACCTAACGATTTTCAATAATAATATCTACCTCGGCTGTCAACAGGTTTCTCCAACCTTTTGTTCCATCAGCCAGGTGTATAAAACGTTTACACCCATATTCTAAGTCAAATCCTCATGTTTTCCTCGACTCGACTCAACGTCACTTAGGTAGTTTGATATTCATAGTTGCAATTTTAGTCCTCATCTTAAACAGTTTCCTCAGTCGAGGTGAGTTTGAGTTGAGGAACCAACTGTCAAATATAAGGTACGTCGGCATCTACCTTGAGGAAGTTTTTAACCAAAACAAAGCGTATTTTATCCGATTTTCGTAATGTCTTTTGAAGAGTTTATTGAATATTTGTACAATAATCCATACAATTACGTATCGCGATGCTATTTACGAGATGCAGAAAATCCAATAGAGTTTTATGATGAAAATTAATTTAAAATTCGATTTCGCTTTACTAAAGATATTGTAGTGGTATTTTTGTTACCACTGTTGTTTCAAAATATTGGTAGTGGTTTGCACTGGCGAAACATTCGCCTAAAAACATGTTGTTCAGGAACAACATGTTTGTGACAGGACTGTTACATTACAATGAATCGAACATTGGCAGAAAATTGATATTTCAACATTTTTTTCTCAGACCAAGTAAAAAACCAAGACAAATGAACACTGACGTGAAGCCGGTTTTGTAAACATGTGTGCACTAAGTGAGGTGTAAGTATGATTGTAAATGTGTGCGTGTCAGCATGTATGCACAGAGCGGAGGTGTAGCTTTGGCATGCTTCATTTTATTGTTCGCAGTGCTCTGTCTTAGGTTTTTTATTTGGTCTGAGGTTTAATATATGAATGTTTCGCGAGTGTAAACGCACATTTACAGACATAGATTGGACTAATATTTTAGGAAACACTAATATAACTTAATACACTAATATAGAAGTATTTTTATGTTCCCAAGTCATCCAATTCTGAAGTATCACCTTATTTATTGCCCAGGACAAGATTTTTGGTTCAAGTGGATAAAATAATAGAGTATGTTTATTTTTATCACTCTACTTTCATTTGACAAAGGCGACACTTTCAATTTGAAAACCACAGGTAACAAGCTCACAGACTGTTCTAAAAATAAGTTTTGCCAACATAATAAACGGAATATTCCTCCAAATAATGACGTTTTCGTGACGTATCACCTCGACTCACACTCATTCAAGGAATCTCATAATTTCCTTAGTCTTAAGACTATGAATACCGATTTTGAGGATCGTTCGAGGCACGCCTTGAGGTCTCCTGGAGTGAGTAGTGAGTCGAGGAGCTTTCGAGGTTACGACTTAGAATATGGGTATTAGTCTCACTAAACTTAACTCCAGAGTCTACCAAGACTCGGCGTAAAAGCGGGCTCGCGATGCCATGCGACGCGCCGGTATCTACAATCTCCACGCCGCTGCGACCCATAACAATATTTACCATCGGGTAGGATTCGCGTACACTCATATTTGCTATCTGTACGCACGAAGTGCCACCCGTACTAATGTTATCATTACAACAGAATCCTAAACCTAAATGCACACTATTGAATGAAATCTTATCGTCTAGTTTCAACGATGTCGTCGCGCAAACATCACATTTCGACCTTACTACGCCCTCTTTACCACAACCGTAACATCTTAAAACCTTTTGAGTATTTTCGCTTTTCGCGCCTTTATTACTATTACTACTGTCTTTATCGCGATTACGACACTCGTCACTAACATGTCCAAATATTTTACAATGACTACAGCGCGGTCTATTCTTATTATTATTACTACGCCCCGTAGTCGACGCTTTCGTGGCAGGGGATGTTGATCGCGTAAGTTTGCGGTCATTGACCACATTATTACTACTGATAACAGAATTTTTTACCTTATATTCATTGTATGCATCCTCTGCGATCCTCGTTTTACACATAAGGTCGTCTAAACTACGAATGGTATCACGCGGCACTCTTTTTATCACTCGCCTGTGTAACAACCCGTAACAGACGTCGATTTGTACCACTTCATCAAGCTTATACGGTAGCTTGGCTATTAACGCGCGCACTTTACACAAAAATGTCTCAGCACGGTCGTCGTCGCGTTGCTCGGCGGCGTAGATCTCACGCAGGACCTTGTAGGCGGGCTGCGCCCTGCCGTACTTAGCGCGGAGGCTGGCGACCGCATCGGACCACGTAGTCACCGACGCTTTGATGCCGCGCCACCATACCGCTGCACCACCTTCCAGCAACATCGGCAATCCTCGGAGGGATGCGCACTCCTTGAATATCTCGACGGCGTCCAGAAAAGCTTCCAGGACCTCAGCGTCCTGGGATGATCCGTTGAATCGCGCCGTGCACTTTGCAAAGTTTGCACTCGAGCTAGAGCTAGCGGCACTTCCGCTGTTCGCGCTCGTTGATGGAGGCACCCTGACTGGGGTGGAAGTACCAAAATCACCGTTGGACGTCATCAGCGAATTTATAAGACATCTATTCGCTTCTGCTTGCGTGCGCGTGATCGTCTCTCGATCAGCGTGGACAGGAACTGTTCTGTGTGGAGCTGGAATGCTGCTGTTTGTTGTGTCGACCTCGTGTCGACACTCACAGGTTCATCGGCGCGGTCGCGCTCGACAACGTTGGCCTCCGCTTCGGTGAACGTGCTGACGTCGTCATCCTCTTCTCGTCGTTCACGGAGCGCTTCTCCTTGACTTCTCGTTATCGGCATCTTCACGCGTTTGATGATAACGAGTACGGTAGAATGTCCGTGCTTTTCAAACAAGGTAGATACCTACGTACAGTTCGTCACGTAAACACCGGATCACAGTTCGGACTATCACTGGTTACGCGGCGCGCGGTTCGGGCCACAAGTATGGGCGCCAGTTTAATGCGGGAACATTAAATTGCGTTTATTATAATAAACTTATACTAAATTACACGACAAACTTATATAACATCGCGAGTGTCGCGGAGGATGTCTGTACTGTGTAAGACATAGGTACGTCCTTTCCCGTCGGCGATCGGAACTTCAATCTTTTGCCCGCGACGATGGCGTGCTTTTATAACTGTAGGAATGTAGGTACTCCTAGTAGCGCAATCCTTTTGGTGTTGTAGCCTGACGACGTGATGTCCAACATCCCCCACCCGATCAACGGACTAATAGGCGATTTTCTAAGCTAGCGAGCGATCCTGTAAGTAGGTTAAACAATAGGAGCGAGCGATATAGAGAGCCGTACTCTTCTAAGCCGTGGTAAGGCTTTTGGAACAACTTTATTTAATTTATTTAGTTTGTTAGTTTTCTCGTGTTACAATAGTAATTTAACGACCGTACTGTGCACGTACTTTTACTGCAAAAATAGGCTACGATGGCCATATGAGAGCGCACGCTAAACAGTAATAGTCACCGTAGCCGAAACCGGCATGGGAATATATTATTATATTAATATGAGTTCAGGACATAAAACTTCCTTTTTTGAAGTCGGTAATAAATATTGCCGTCATGTCCACAGTTCACAAACTAATATTGGTTGTATAAGTAGGTCGCCTTTTTGTCAACCTTAAGGAGGTCTGCAAGTTCTTGTTGAGAAAGGATACACGCTCATTTCACATTCTTAAATAAGAAATTGTAGACTGTACAATTAGCATCGTAAATTTAAATAAAATTTTAATATTTTAAATACTCACTTTCAATATTTCAGTAAATCCATAATCTTTACTGATGAGAATATCTTTTTCTGCGTCGAGTATGGCAACACAAATCAATAAGTGGAAGTTTGCACATGGCAACGACGTCCATAACACTTCCCATAGTCTGAAAATAAATAAACAGTTATATTTTAGTGTCATCTCCTTCGCCTGCCTTACTAACCTAATTGAACCATCCGCCTTGGTATAACACTTTATGCCAATCTGTACAATCAAAAGCCCGATACTTTGACAACCAGTAAATTTTTAGGATATACATAAGTATAACTGTAATTGTGTAAACTAAAAAGTGCTGGGTATATTCTTAGACCTTGCGAAGGCCTTTGATACGGTTTCTGTTCCGATTCTCACACAAAAAAATTGAGAATTTGGGAATAAGAGGAGTACAACATCAGCTCTTTGAGGACTACTTAAGGGAGCGTACCCAGTGCGTTAAAATGGATGATTACACTAGTGACGAACGTACAATCTCATATGGCGTGCCCCAGGGAAGTGTGTTGGGTCCCACCTTATTCCTCATTTATATCAACGACTTGGGTTTGCTCACGCTTCCCAACGGTAGGATCCTTTGCAGACGACACGGTTCTTCTCTTTAGCGCTGATACGTGGGCTGAGGTTTTTTCACATGCACAGTCGGGTTTCAATGCTGTTTCCTACTGGTTACGCAGTAACATCCTAACTCTTAACACTGACAAAACCAATTACATGACCTTCTCCCTCAAAGTTAAAAGTAACATACCGCAATCCTCAACCTCTTACACGATTATAACACACACCTGTTCTAAACCACACAAGAACCAATGTAACTGTACGCACATTCGCAATACCACACACGTTAAGTATCTAGGAGTAATTATCGACAACTCGCTTAGATTCCATGAACACATAAACACACTTAAAATAAGGTTGCGTAAACTAATATATATTTTTAAAACCCTTAGACAAGTGGCTGATGACAAGGTAAAGAAATCCATCTTCTATGCCCTAGCTCAATCACTTAACATATTGCATCTCCGTCTGGGGAGGAGCCCCGAAAACCACAATAATTGAGCTAGAAAGAAGTCAACGAGCTATACTAAAAGTCTATTTTTTCTGCCTTACCGCTACCCCACAGAGCGACTTTACAAAGAGGCTAAAGTTTTGACAGTTCGTCAACTCTTTATCGCTAGCATCATAGTAAAGCAACACTCGTTAATCACCTATAATCCCTCAGCCTCGCTTGGTAAAAGACGGTGCAATCCAGTAGACAACCGTCACATCCACCACTCTAAACAATTTTCGAAGCGGTTCTTTTGTCACTTAGGTGCATTTTTATAAAATAAAATAAACAGGATGACACCTATAGTTAACCACCCTAGAATCTTGTGCAAAAAAAGTAACTGCTTTCCTCCAAAACCTAAATTATGAAGACACTGAAAAATTACTTACCTAAATGTAGCAGCGCCTGATATTGTTAATTCTTTTTGTAGTCTTATTACTAAATAGTTCCCAACAATCCATACACACTGCACACTGCTAGCTCCATACACGCACGACCAAACATACATCACACACACAAGCACACCCCGTATCTCTTACTCACATACACATACTTCCACGCACAAATACTAACATGTTTAATCCCTGAAACTCTACCTAATTTTAGTGAGTCAATTACTGTATCAAAATTTACTTGAGTCACAAAATATCTCTTTTTCCTGCCATGATATTATATAGTGTTCCTCATGGTCGGTGTACAAGTACATAATAGAATAACTAAATGGCGGAGATCCTGGTGTCCTGATACAGACCTCGAGCCTAGTTTAGGCACCAGTCTCCCACAATATTAAATAACAAATACCTATGTATTTTACAACTGTGATTGCTCTATTTTCTTTGTTATATTGTGGCGAGAGAATAAACGATTTTTATTAAGCAGTATTTTATTATTATATTTACGTCTTTAACATTTCTCGGGACCCAGGGGTCCCGGACCTTTGGAAGGCGTACGAGTGGCCGAAGCCAACTCGCAGAGGCCCCTTAGACGTTTTTAATGAAATGAGGTACCAACCGACGATTATCCCTGTTCGCACTATACAAGTGCAGCCAAGGACAACCCCCGGTTGGTGTAGGACTATTGTAAGATATGGAAACAATGATATCGGACTATTGGTTTGGGTTGCTAAAGTGGACTGGTCACCTGGAACTATGGAAGGACTATGGCCCCTGCCTGATCTATGTTTTATATGCACACGGATAAAATGGCAGGGGGTGACTTGCACACTCAATAATGGGCCCCCGAAAACGGTCGCTAGCACATAGTGTCGTAGCGACAAGGGGGCAACATGTCCTGAGGTGCTTATGAGGAGTGGAGAGGTATTCCACGGCTATCAGGACAATCCCGGAAGTACGGTCAAGATCCCTACCAGCATCTTACTGGAATACTTCCTTCCTCCGAGCACGTTTGCTCTTGCGAATCTCCACTCAAGCCGGCCAATAAAGGCAAGAATGAGGTGGGAGCTCTGTTCCTCGTCAGTGTTCACTCCAGCCGGCCAATAAAGGCAAGCCAGAGGTGAGGTACAAGACTTCTCCCGGGAGATAGGGTCCGTGGGGTCGCTACTGCCCAACAGCTCGCCACATGCTGCCCTGCGGGTTTATATTATTATTTTAGTTGTTTTACATTTCTCGGGAACCTGGGGTCCCGGACTTTTGGAAGGCGTACGAGGGGCCGAAGCCAACTCGCAGAGGCCCCTTAGACAATTTTATATGGAATGAGGTACCAACCGACGATTATCCCTGTTCGCACTATGCAAGTGCAGCCAAGGACAACCCCCGGTTGGTGTAGGACTATTGTAATTAAGGAAACAAAGATATTGGACTATGGGTTTGGGTGGCTAAAGTGGACTGGTCACCTGAAACTATGGAAGGACTATGGCCCCTGCCTGATCAATGTTTTATATGCACACGGATAAAATGGCAGGGGGTGACTTGCACACTCATTAATGGGCCCCCGAAAACGGTCGCTAGCACAAAGTGTCGTAGCAACAAGGGGGCAACATGTCTTGAGGTGCTTGAGGAGTGGAGAGGTATTCCACGGCTTTCAGAACAATCCCAGAGCCCGGAAGATGGTCAAGATCCCTACGAGCACTTACTGAAATACTTCCTTCCTCCGAGCACGTTTGCTCTTGCGAATCTCCACTCAAGCCGGCCAATAAAGGCGAGAATGAGGTGGGAGCTCTGTTCCTCGTCAGTGCTCACTCCAACCGGCCAATTAAGGCAAGCCAGAGGTGAGGAACAAGATTTCTCCGGGGAGATAGGGTCCGTGGGGTCGCTACTGCCCAACAGCTCGCCACATGCTGCCCTGCGGGTTTTTGTATCTCTCTTGGTCTGGCTCCTCATCCTAGACCTGTTCCGGCAAAATAAACTACCGGCACAGACCCAGAATTCGGAGCGCGCAAGCCCCACCACGACGTCAACGTAGAGATACGGCGGTGGGGTTATTATATTATTATTATTATAACTACAGATGTCACATGACATGACCTCTGTGTATAATCTTGCGCATTTAGTTAGATTGTGAGCGGACTCTCAATATAAAAAAACCGGGCACCGGCTGTGACAGACGGACAGACAGACAGACACATGAGTGATCCTGTATGGGTTCCGTTTTTTCCTCTTGAGGTACGGAACCCTAAAAAGAAAGTCTAATTAATAGAAAAATTGTTTTGAGGGTAGTAGTAGAAAGGTAGATTCATCTATACTTTATATTTAAAGATGTAAAATTTGTTTGTTTGTATATAGGGGATAATCTCCGGAACTACCAGTCTGATAAAAAAAAATTTTTGCATTGTATAGCCCATTTCTTGAGGAAGGTTATAGGCTCGCGGCAGAAGCTAGTACCTCATAATAACCAGACGAGCCACCGGAAGCAGAAGTACATGTTGCCGGAGTCTTTCTGCGCGAGATGGCCGGCGAGCTCGGTGCTCGCAATTGTTAGCAGAAGCTAGTACCTCATAATATCTCTATGCGAGAACTCCCGTTTGAATCAGACGAGTAGCCACCGGAAGCAGAAGTACATGTTGCCGGAGTCTTTCTGCGAGAGATGGCCGGCGAGCTCGGGGCTCGCGAATGTTAGCAGAAGCTAGTACCTCATAATATCTCTATGCGAGAACTCCCGTTTGAACCAGACGAGTAGCCACCGGAAGCAGAAGTACATGTTGCCGGAGTCTTTCTGCGCGAGATGGCCGGCGAGCTCGGGGCTCGCGAATGTTAGAAGCTGTTGCAGCTGGAGCAGCTGGTGCTTCATGCCGGCCTGGTCCATGTCGAAGTTTGAGGCCTGTCCAACAATAAATTAAAGTGTAAACTTATGTATATATTTCGCCGTTAATTTTATTTTTTTAATGAAAAAAATATTATCTATTTGAATTGCGTGAACATCTTTTATTTTTTTGGGTCCTGCTGTATATTTTGATTGCATTTGCATTGTGTTGTACAATTTAAAGATACACGGATTTTTGGATACCTTAAGAATGCGGCGACGCATGAATTGTCCATACAAACGTAGTAGAAAGAAAGAAAGAAAAAACGTTTATTTGCGGTAAACATGACGCAAGAAAAAAAAAATATTACATTACAAAAATGAGAAAAAGTTGGGGGAAGCATGCGTCACATCCACGCAAATCGGCTATCGCTCAGCATTATGCTACGACCCTGTGCAAGACAGAGCCCCAGCGCTGGTTTTCAGCGATAGCCGGCGCCGACGTTATGACGTCGACCGGTGCAGCAAACAAATATTAAGACGCTGTACCAGTACAGCGTACTTAAAGAAAAATAATTTATTAAAATTAAAATGTGATGTAACTAAATACACAACTGATATATAACTGATATACTAAATAGATATAAAAGATAAAAAATAAATAGACATACTTTAGTCTATGTTACGAGAATATCATAATAAAAAAAAATAAAAAAAAATCAATCATTTGCAATTTGAGCATATTTCTACCATATTATGTTGATATTCGGATTGAGACAGTATTTATCTAGGCTCCTATGTCTTTTTATTACCTTTAAATGAAGTGTAAGCGAATTGCATTTCGTACATTTTTACAGCGTAAATGACATGTTTTCATATTGTTCTTTCTGTATTATAAACAACAATATTTGTAATATTGTTTCCGCAGAAGCATAGTTTATGTTATCAAGTTACAAATTATCAGAAAAAAAAATGGAAATGTATTAAGTTTTCATTCATAGTATTTTGTATTACGGAACACATCCAAATTTATCATAAATTTTCGAAAGCTAGTGTACTATCGCGTCAAGCTTTAATTGTCAATGTGTTCGTGATAGTATTGCTCACTGTAGGTGTATATCGCTCCGACAGGCACTCACACTAGCGCAACGTGCTTGGAATTGAATTTTGCAAACATCTCGATTTGTAGTTGCGAGCCGTGTCGCCGGCCTCTTAACTATTCGAGACCAATATAAGCTGATGCGCTAAGTTAGCCCGCGAAATTCAAATTTTATTCAGTTTTTTGCATTTTGTAAGTCAGTGTCAGGTTTTATGTTGATTAAAGTGATTCGCGATTTCATGAAATCATGATATTTGACAGTTATGCTAACATTTGGAGTTGTATTGCTGATTGTAATGATTATAATTATGAAAAGCCATATTTGTTACGGTCGCAAATCATATTTTAATCAACATAAAAACTGACACTGACCTACAAAAAGCAAAAAAAAACTAAAGAAAATTAGAATTTCGTGGGCTACCTTAGCGCATCCCCCTTAAGAGCTCTATGGTGGTCATAACTCTATAATAACAAATCCCTGCTGAGTCACTAGACTGATATAAAGCTACTAAGCTTTATAGAAACAAATGTAGTATGAATTACATCTTTTTAGGGTAAAAACGGAATCCTTATAGGATCACTCGTGTGTCTGTCTGTCCGTCTGTCACAGCCAATGTGCTCCGAATCTAATAAAATAAATAAATAAAAATATTTTATTCACAGACAACCAAGGCCGATAGTGTTAGTTACAAAAGCTTAAAAAGTATGTTAGTAGTTACAGAAGTAAAAAGTGAAAATATAATTTCGATTCATCAACCCGCACCTCTCACATGCAGATTGATGAATCGTTTGAATACAGCCGCGTCCAACCTATCTGCTATTATTTTCAGGATACTGTTGCTACCCCGCACATTTTTCCAAACTGACGCGCTTTTCTTTCGCATAATTGTAGAGAAATCATCTACAACGTGTAACAGAATAAGCGCAAGACCTGAAAGTAGTTTGCTCAGAATCGGCTTCTGAATTGATTCCCGTCATTATTTATATATGTTAATTTTTCAGGAAAAAATCTTTTATTTAACTGAAATTAGAAGCACCGCTTCATAACAAGGTAATAAGATATTTTATTTAAGGAAATTTAAGCCTTATCTCAAACAAATAAAGCTTATTCAAATGCATGACCGAATTTGTAATACGCTCATAGCTATCCTACGTGTAGTGCGCGTTAAATAAAATAGTTAATTTAAGGAAGCTTAATCCTTATTGCAAAGCAATATGTCTAATTTAAATGCAAAACCGAATTTGTAGTTCGGTCATAGCTTTCTTTACACACACATTAACATTGCTTTTTATTACAATTGAGCTAGGTTTGTTAAAAAAAATGTTAATTTAAGGAAATTTAGACCAAATCCCAAAGTAATACAGCTTTTTTAAATGCACGACCGAATGTGTAGACCGTATTTCACATTATTTTGTTGAAAAATGCCAAAATACTAGGAACTTTGTGGTTCGTTTTTTGCAAATGGAAGATTAATGTGAAAGAGCGAGATACATTAATTTGCCGACTTACCCCTTTGACGTTTGATGTACCGACGCAAACGCCGTCACCGCTCGCGGCGCGCCCGCTTAGCAACGGTTTAGTTATTCGCCGGCAGCGACAAGTGTTCCTGAATCTTATTTGTTTACGCGCGCGATGGCATTCCAGTACACCAATATTCAGTACACGGAGATGGTGAGGACACTGGCTCGTTGCTACGATAATGTCGAGTTAGCGTGTCGAGAGTTCAACGCAAGATACGGTACTAGAGTGAGCGCCAGGACAATGTTAAGTGCAACTCAGCGTCTGAGGGACTCCGGTACCTTTCGTCCTAACACGGCAATAGATAGAGGGGCGAATGTGCGCACTACTCGGTTACAAGCAAACTTTCTCAATTATTTTGACGAACACCCAGAGAGCAGCACAAGAGAAGCAGCGCCATTGTTTGACGGCAGTCACATGTACGTGTGGCGAACGTTACGCGCTGATGGTGAGCACCCGTTTCACCTACGACGTTGTCAGGAGCTGACGCCGAACGACTACTTACCACGTCTGGAATTTAGTAGATGGTTGTTGGAGAACTGGCATGGAAACATCATCTGGACGGACGAGAGCACCTTCACGCGAGTTGGCATTTACAACCAGCATAACCAGCATTTGTGGAGACATGAGAATCCACATGCATGCAGTGTTGATTCATTTCAGCACAGGTTCTCCGTGAACGTGTGGGCGGGCGTCTTAGGAACACACGTACTCGGACCTGTCTTTCTACCGAGGTTGACTGGAGATTCCTACCTACAGTTCTTGCAGGAAACATTGTCCGACTTATTGGATGACGTCCCTCTCATCTTTTTAAGAAACGTGTTTTTCCAACACGACGGTGCTCCCGCGCATTTCACATGGAACGTTAGGCGGTATCTTGATGCGGAATATGGCCCCCGTTGGATTGGTCGTGGAGGACCAGTGCAGTGGCCTCCCAGATCGGCTGATCTAACGCCGTTAGACTTTTATTTGTGGGGTCGAATAAAATCGCTCGTATACGTAAACGAAGCAACAAGTGTCGAAGACCTCAGACAAAAAATTTATCATGCATTTAGTGTTGTGCAAAGTGACACCGAAGTGCTAAATAAATTAAAATTTAACTTAAGAAAACGTGCAATAAAGTGCATCGAGCAAGGCGGTGGACATTTCGAAAGTCTATTAAAAAGACGAAGAAATAGTGTAGTGTAAATAGTTCAGTTCTGTAAGTACCTTTATCTTTACCGATTTTAATTACTGTAAATATTATGATTCAAATCTTTTAAACACGCAGGCTTTGAATATGATATCGCGACAGTTAGGTACGCATCAGAGATAATAAGTGAGTCGGGCGGTCGCCGAAAAGACCACCCTACCTAGGTACGTTTACTAAGAGATCGTAGACGGGCGAAAAATTGTTTGATTTAAAAATGGTTCCGCTTTACTAAACCTAATATCTTAGAATTAAGTTAACAAAATTATTCAAAGCCTACAGTCCAAAGCCTGTGAAAGTGTGATGGAAAGATGGAATCATAATTTTACTAGTAATGTTCGGTCATTGAACTAACGTACATACCTAGTGCGTACGCTTGCAATACCTACCTACCTAGCCAGCTGGCAGGCACACGCTCGTGTGCGGCGCGCTATTAGTGTGCGTGGAGATCGAGTAGTTTGCTCAAACGTTTCATGTTTAGTCAGGACGTCTATTTTATAAAAAAATACTAGGTGTGGTTTAATTAAATTAAATTACAGATGTTATTTTACTCTTATAATTTAATATTCTAATTGGGGTGTATGAGCTCTTGCGTTTATTCCGTTACACGTTGTATATGCGCGTCAGCAAACATGCCTGAAGCACTACAAGACCGCGGGAGCCGCAACAGTGCCCTGAAAATGTTATTAGGCACTTTGTGTGTACTTAACCCATAGACCGCTCGTGTAGAAATTTTGACAGTATGCTTTAAATAGCGTCAAAATAACGTCAACCGTACAACGAGCGAATCTATGTGCCAGCATGTTTCCCCGTACCGACAGTGCCCTCCTCTCCCTCTCTACATCGAGGTCATCTTTCAAGGTGTCAGTCACAGATACTTGAACTGAGAAACACGGTTCAACTGTTCTCCATTTAAAGAAAGGGGTGGCACACTATTTGGTCTTTTGTTGTTTCCAACAAAAACCATGCACTCACTTTTTTACTGTAATATTTTAAACCGTGCTTCACAGCATAAGCTTCACACATACCCAATAGTTTTCTCAACCCACTGATTGATGGACTCAGCAGCACCATGTCGTCCGCATAACTTATATTGTTAACACTAACGCCATCAATGGGACATCCGACATGCATGCTGCTCAGTCCCTCAATCAGCTGATTCATATATAGATTAAAAAACCTCGGAGACGTTAACCCTCCTTGTCTTACACCCGAGTTCAGTTTATACTCATCTGAAAACACATTTGCCCATTTTACAATATTTTTTTGGTTACTATACCAGTATGAGAAGATGCCTATGATTTCAGAAGAGACCCCCTCCTCCTTCAATTTGTTCCAGAGTACTTCATAGGATACCAGATCGAACGCCCTGGATAGATCTAGGAAGCATGCATATATTGGAGTTTTTCTTTTTAGATAATAGTCAACAGTATACTTAAGTGTCATAATGGCACTTTCCGTTGACAAACCTGCTTGAAAACCAAACTGGGCATCCTGTAATTGTATACATCCACCAAGGCGTCCATCCAGCACTCTATCCAGTACTTTCGCTGTAATAGTTGCGAGTGATATGGGCCTGTAATTGTTCTTATCAGCTATGTCTAATGGACCGATTATATATTTAAGAAAATTGATGAAAATTGACAATTCCCCTTCATCATTGCAATCAAATCCGAACAAGATATTCGTAAGATCACTCACAACACTGACTAATTGTGTTTTAATTTTTTTTTAATTTCACTTTTGTAATTCTTTTATATTAGGACTCTTACTATGGCTAACCCTAGGAATGATCTTAGTATTTACTACCAAAATAGTAGAGGTGTACGCACAAAACTAAATACTGTTTACATGAATATTCTTTCCAACTGTTACGATATTATCGTTTTGACAGAGACATGGTTGATTCCTGCCATAAGTAATTGCGAATTTATCGATGATCGTTATGTTGTATTTCGTTGTGATCGTAATAGATCTGCAACCAATAAATCTGATGGAGGAGGTGTGCTCATAGCTGTTTTGCGGGAATACAACCCTGTCTGTGTACCTCTACCTATGCAAGGCACATTTGACAAACATTATGATCATATTGTTGTCGCAATCCCTAGCAACAGCAACACTTCACAAAGTATTATAAGTGCAGCCTACATACCTAATCATTTACCGCTTAGCGTTTATAACTTACATTTTGAGAATATGGACTGTATAATTAACTCGACAAATGTTGATGGTATGCTGTTGCTAGGAGATTATAACATACCTACGGCCCAGTGGACAAAAATTGATCACTGTCTGGACTCCTTAGGTTGCCTAGGTACCTCTTCCACTTGTCAACGCTTAAGAGACTTCCTGACGGTTCACGATTTGAAGCAATATAATCACCTTACTAATTCAAATGGGCGCATACTTGATCTTCTCCTCTCTAATAATATTTGTCGTGTTTACAAACCCAACCAAGAGCTGCTGCAGGCTGATAATCACCATCCCCCATTTTTTACCTTGCTTCCATTTAATAATGATATTAAGTTAATACCACCATGTCATAATATAAGATATAATTTCCGTAAGGCCGACTATCAGCTTATTAATCAAGATATTGATGAAATTGACTGGGGATCGGTTTTAGATAGCCAGTCTGTAGAAAAAAGCATAGAAGTTTTCTATAACTACTTATATGGTATAATAAAAACCCGTGTTCCTCTGGCAAAGCCTAAAAACCCTAATTTCCCCGTTTGGTTTTCTAAAGCTCTCATTCGTATTTTCAATTATAAAAAGAAAGCTTGGTGTAAGTGGAAAAAGTATGAAAACTTGTCAGACTACGAAGTATTTTCGTCATATAGAGCTCGTTTTAAAGAAGAATGTAGCAAATGCTATCTCATTTATATGAAGAGTGTTGAAGACAGTATTCCCCTTAACGTTAAGCATTTTTGGACATACATAGCTAACCGTCGTGGCAAGTCAGGTGTTCCAGCTCGTATGCTTTATAAAAATGATATATCTAATGACCCTTATAAAATTTGTAACCTTTTTTCAGAATTTTTTCAGTCCGTTTATGAACCAACTTGTCTTAGTCCTGGCTGGTACCCGACACCCGATCAATCTAGCACTAGCCACACCACTCTCCATAGCTTAAATTTCAGTCTCCCTCTAGTTCGCAAACAGTTACAGCTGCTGGACATTACTAAAGGCCAAGGACCTGATGGAATACCACCTTGCTTTCTAAAATGGTCTGCAGATACTATTTGTAAACCTGTAATGTTAATATTCAATAAATGCATTCAGGATGGCATATTTCCTTCTGTCTGGAAAAATGCAAATTTAGTTCCTGTCTACAAAAGTGGCTCTAGACAAAATATCGAGAATTATAGACCAATCTCTTTACTTTGTGCTCTAGCTAAACTATTTGAAAAACTTGTTCATCTCAAAATTTATCCTTTTATTCAACAACACTTAATTCCTGAGCAACACGGTTTTGTCAAAAATAAATCTACTGCCACAAACTTAATGATATTTATGAATAACTTGTTTAAAAATATGGATTTAAGAGCTCAAACCGACGCCGTCTATACAGACTTTAAAAAAGCGTTCGATAGAGTTGATCATAGAATATTGCTCAACAAAATTGCATTCAACGGCATTAGAGGCAACCTGCTGCGCTGGTTTCAGTCTTACATCTATAACCGCAATCAAACTGTAGTGAGTAACGGCTACCATTCTGACACCTTCCTTGCTACCTCTGGTGTCCCTCAGGGGTCAATTCTTGGCCCTTTATTGTTTTTAATTTACATAAATGACATCGGAAACTGCTTTCATAATAGTGATTTTCTGTTGTATGCTGATGACCTTAAAGTTTATAGGAAAATTATATCGATCGATGATTGTTATCTCCTGCAACAAGATTTAAATAGATTATCTGACTATTGTGTTACAAATAAATTAAAATTAAGTATTGCTAAGTGTAGGTATATGAATTTCACCAAAAATAAAAACATTATTAGTTATAATTATTCATTATGCGATGAATTACTTTTAAGAGAGACTCAGATTAGTGACTTAGGTATCCTATTGGATTGTAAACTATACCTAAATCTGCACATTGATAAGATTACTGCTAAGGCATATCAAATGTATCACCTTGTGATGAGATCATCCGTAGATTTTAAGCGATCAGCCACTTTCCTGTATCTCTTTAATTCTTTGATTCGACCACAAATTGAGTACGCCTGCATGATTTGGGATCCATACTATGCTAAATATAATAATGCTATAGAAAAAGTTCAGCGTAAATTCTTAAGAGCAATGCAGTTTAGATGTCGTATGGAGCGTATTTCATACACTGAGTCTCTACAAAAGTATAACCTCCTAACCTTGGAATCCAGGCGACTGTTGCTTCAAGCCATGATGCTTCATGATCTGTTGCACAACAAGATTGACTGCTCAGAATTAGTCAATAATATATTTTATGTTGTACCCAGAACAGTTATACGTCGAGAGGCACGCGTTTACCCGCTTTTTGCCACGACACCTTGTCGTACTAACGCGGGTGAACGAGCTCCTCTCTATAGACTAGCCAAAATTTATAACAAACATTTTGTGCATTTGGATATATTCGCTTTAGATCGCCAAAAATTTAGGAAATTTTTAGTGAATAGTATGCGTTTGCGTGATGTGTAGCCTCTTTTTTATTGTATTTTTTTGTTATAATTGTTTAATTTCGTATTATTTATAATCAAATAATATTTTGTTTTAGTTTAAGAAAAGTGCATCCTCCTTTTTTCTTCTTGTCTTTTTCTTTGTGTTTTTGTAACTTTGTGTCTTCACTGTATCCTTAACGTTGGTAATCTGTGGAAACGTCGTGGATTGTACATTTACCCACTTCCAATTGTTTGTAATTTTAGATTTAATATACATTGTACAATTGTTTGTTTTCCCTAACAAAATAAATAAATAAATAAATCATGACTTCATGACCCCTTACCTCAGAAACTACTGAGCCAAAAATTAAGGAAAAAATATAAATAATGGTTCTTTACCCATAGATTACAGGAAACCTATAAGAAGTCTATAGTCTTAAAATAACATCTCAATATTGTGCGTAAAAACTTACATTTGCAGTTGGAATGTATGGGAGACTATGTTTTCAATTACAATGTTAAGTTTGTTCTTGGGATATCCCAACTACGGAACCCTTCATTGTGCGTGATCCGACACGCACTTGGCCGATTTTTTTTGTCTCTGGTGACCAAGCTCAGCCCTGCCTCCACCATAGACTATACCTAAATGTCACCTGTTTTCCGTAAGTCGTATATCCAGCAATGGACTGTCCTTCGCGATTTTTTTTTATTGTGTCTTGAAGGGGAAAAACTGCCTTAAAAGTGACAAACCAAAAACAAATCTAATTTGACTTACAATCTTATCCATAAAGCCGACGAAGCACCAGAAGCTGTCGACCTCGTTGCCCAGCAGCAGCAAGAACGGCGCTAGTATGTCCGACATGCCCTGCACGTAGCCGAGGTCGAAGTTGTACATCACGTACGTGAGCAGGATGTCTTGTAACACTATTAAGTTAGGATTATTGTCTCCGGCGAAGAATGGATGCGTCCTGTCCGTTCGGTTCACGTCTTTTTCGACTAGGCTTTTCCTGTCCCTGTATTCTGAGAACCTGGTGGAAAGATTGTAGAATAAAATTAAAAGATAAGGTAAGTCTAGTTGTTGTAAGGTTCAGTTTTGTAATCCTGGATTCGATCTTGAATCGCCCGATATACCCGATAACCTTTTCTAATTCTTGTCTTTTTAACTATACACATTCGGTATAGTTAAAAAGACAAGAATTAGAAAAGGTTATTGAAGCCGCAAAAATTAGTGTTAAAACTCAAGAGCATCATAAAATTAAAAATACCAAATTTATGGGTTTTATTCATGGTTTTCGAGAATTCTGATGCCGGAAATGAAGTCAAAATCGAAATCCAAGATGGCCCAGAAAAAATACGACTTTTTCGGTACGGGTGTCATTTTCATAATTTTCAAGGGTTCTGGTTTCGAAGTCAAGGATCAGAAAATCCATCTCACCTGGCCTCCTGCCCCTCAGTCATGGATCTCCACTGCAGCTTCATAGAGAAGTACTCTTCTGTTCTCTTCTTGGTCAGCACTCTCAGTTCGGAGTGCGTCATGTGCCACGGGTAGTAGTCTAGTAAGTATTTCCATACTGACTGTCTTATTGAATGGGCTACTCCCTGAAACGGGAATTTGTGTTTAATTTAATTCTTAGAACACGAGGTAGTAAAAAACAACCGACCTCCAAAAAAAAAACACTACAAAGTGAAAAATAACTTTAATTTCGGAAGTCGGTGTCTTGGGTTTTGTATTTTCGTTTTTTGCCACCGACTTCCGAAATTAAAGTTATTTTTCACTTTGTAGTGTTTTTTTTTTGGAGGTCGGTTGTTTTTTTTTTGTAAAAGTTTTTATTTGTCACTTTTTAGTTTTTAGTACCTACCCCACACACATTCAAATACCACTACCTGCTACCAGTGACAGAAACTTATCATATCATCTACATATTAAGTGGGGAAAAAAATACGTTTTTTGTAGCTAACTCAAAAACTATCCAAGCAAAGTTAATAAAATTTATATGGGACCAATTCCAGAGCACACCCTTTCAAACAAAAAAAGAATTTTCAAAATCGGTCCACAATTGACGGAGAAATCGGTGGACATACATAAAAAAAAAAAAAAAAAACAAACATACGCGACGAACATATAACCTCCTCCTTTTTGGAAGTCGGTTAAAAAGTACCTAAACATACTAAACAAACGAAGGTAAAGGAACATACTCAGAAGCATTCGGGTATTTTTACTTTTTTCACCTGTTCTTACCAGTTCTTACATCCTAGTTGTTTTTAAAACATTACAATTTTTGTTTTCATAATTGTGTAACTGTTTACCTCCTAGGGACTTTAAAGTTTTATTTATTCATGGTGTTTGATTCTTATTGTCGAATTGGTAAATCATCACCGAACCTGCTCACGACCTACGTCGCGGCCGTATGCATCCGTGACGTGCGGTACGATTTTACGCCTTGAGCTGAATGAACGTTTCTTCCTCTCTTGTTGTGATCGTGTTTCAAGCTAAACGTTTTAGCATCTGTAGTGTTTGTGGACTCACTACCGTGTGGTGTGCGATCTTCAAGACCTTTGAACCCAGAGTACATCTAAACTGCCTATCTGTGAAGTGCCGTGCACGCCGAAGCTCTCCTGCTGACCCGGGAGTTAAAACAAGGTAGGTGGTATTCAATTGCCTTCTTGGAGATAGTAGGAACGAACGATTTCCATCCACAAATCCTTTACTTTCAACATTCTAAGGTTCACAAGCTGCCAGCAAAATATTTTAAAAGGTTGGTCAAAAACCGAACACATGGTAATCTGTGAACAGCGCGTTTGTAATATTGCATAATGTAGCTGTTTATTGTTCCTAGCTTATAAAATAAAATAATATGCATTATCCAGTGATTGCTTTAAACGAAAAATACGTAAATGGTTATAAAGGTGATTTTATACCGGCGAGGCGAGGCGTGGATGGGATGGGCGAGAATTGAAATCACGCCTACCTTTTTACACCGAAAGGTATCCAGTACTGCTTCGCGCCGGCTCGCGATTTCATGCGCCGGCCGGCCAGCCGTGTGTGGCGCGCGGGCCAGCCGTGTGTGGCGCGCCGGCCAGCCGAGAATATAGTATGCAGAGGGGGGTCTAGATTTATGCTTTCACGGTTGCACAACGACATGCTTTGCTTGGTAGTATAGATGCAGGCCTACCCTGCCGCCTCCTTCAGAGGTGGTAGGGTTGGCGGGGTCTTGAGGGTGAGCGCTACAGTCGTGTAGATCCTCAAGACAAGTCTGGCGGATGCACCTTCCCGAGGTTGCCACCCCGTTCTTGGTCTAATTCCATAAGAAATAGACGTAACTAAAACCACCAGACGCCTTTGCATCCCTTCCTCAATTCCCTTAACCTTATTCTGTCCCATCTTATAGCCTTCCTGTCCCAAATTTCACAAATCCTCCCCACTCTATCCTATCCGTATCCTCACTCCTCCCTATTCCGCCTTTCCAACTTCCACTCCTAACCGTGACCGGCGTGACTGGGTGGTGGCGGGCTCGACTATCACTAAAACCAGCTGATTGTTGAGTAGGAGTAAGCAGTCACCTGCGCTATAGGTCCTGCGCAGTTGAGCACCGTGAGCGGGGATGAAGGAGTCCTTGGGGGTTGAGCCGAGCGGCTCTGACTGTAATGTGCCCGTAAGGCAACACACCCCCTTTGGTCCGAATTTCAAGCGAAACGGTGGCCCTACCCAGTAGCGTCAGAGGACCACTGGCGAGGTGCGTGAGGTCCGCTGAGGTCGTCCTCGGACGGCCAAAGCGGTAGGTAAAGGTCATGCTGACGGTGTAAGTGAGGGTTGATCATTTCGTTGGCCATCGCCAACCTGATCGAGCACCCGATGTCGCACTGTAAACCAGCCTCGCGCCCCTATATCTCTCTGGTAGTCCTAACGATCGAACTTTTCTATAGACACGTTCTCAGGTGCAGGCTCCATAGAGGATGGGAGCCAAAGAGATGAATTTAATTTACAATTTAACTTGGATATTTCAAGGCCATTTCAAAAAAAAGCGGCCAAGTGCGGTCGGACTTGCCCATGAAGGGTTCCGTAGCAGCAAGTAACGGTTTACGATTTATGACATATTAAAAAAAACTTCTTACTAGATCTCGTTCAAACCAATTTTCGGTGGAAGTTTACATGTACATCATATATTTTTTAAAGTTTTATCATTCTCTTATTTTAGAAGTTACAGGGGGAGGGACACATTTTACCATTTTGGAAGTGTCTTTCGTGCAAACTATTCAGTTTAGAAAAAAATGATGTTAGAAATCTCAATATCATTTTTGAAGACCTATCCATAGATACCCCACACGTATGGGTTTGATGAAAAAAAATTTTGAGTTTCAGTTCTAAGTATGGGGATCCCCCAAAACTTATTGTTTTTTTTTCCATTTTTGTGTGAAAACTTTAATGC
Organism: Agrochola lychnidis; assembly: GCA_963680765.1. Classification (NCBI taxonomy): domain Eukaryota; kingdom Metazoa; phylum Arthropoda; class Insecta; order Lepidoptera; family Noctuidae; genus Agrochola; species Agrochola lychnidis. The sequence continues at coordinate 28,486,726 of OY796851.1, forward strand.
GGTTTACAGAATACATCTACTTACCAAGTTTCAACAGCATAGTTCTTATAGTTTCGGAAAAAAGTGGCTGTGACATACGGACGGACAGTCAGACAGATAGACATGACGAATCCATAAGGGTTCCATTTTTTGCCATTTGGCTACGGAACCCTAAAAACAGCACCGGAGTGCCGTCGAAGGACGCAGTGAAGGAGCGCCGTCAAGCAATAAAGAAGTCGGGCAAAGGCTCTCGCAACAAACAGGCCACTGTCGCTAGTTAGTTAGTAACCGACGGTCGGCCAGCTAAACTTCTCCGCCGGTAAGCGATCGCAGACAGAGACACAAGCCGACCAGCGCCCATTCAACCGCCAACCAGCGCTCCGGTGAAACCTGAAGGAGACACTACACAGCCACCCAATTGGAAGGATCAGGCTGCGGCCAAGCGAGCTCTCAACGAAACGTTGACACCTAATGACTTGCCTTACCTCATAAAGGATAACCATGATATAGTGTTGTTTGCGGATGACACTTCACTTTTGTTTAAACTTAAACGTCAGCAGCTGGTTACTGACGATGTAAATAGCGCGATCTCAAAAGTAGTTCACTGGTTCAATGTTAATAATTTACTTCTTAATAAAAAAAAAACCAAATGCATTAAGTTTACCCTACCTCATGTTAGGCAGGTGAAAACTAATGTGTTAATAAAGGGCGAAGAATTGAATCCTGAAGATAGCAGTTTTATTGGGCTTAACTTTGGTTGCTAAGCTTCAGTGGGGCCCACATATAGATAAATTGTCAAAAAAGCTAAGCTCCGCAGCATATGCTGTTAGAAAAATTCGTAATTTGACTGACATAGAGACAGCCCGTTTAGTGTACTTTAGCTATTTTCATAGTGTAATGTCGTACGGTATTCTGTTGTGGGGAAATGCCGCTGACATTCAGACTATCTTTGTTTTGCAGAAAAGAGCTGTTCGATCAATTTATAAATTAAGTCCGAGACAGTCTCTCAGAGATAAATTTAAGGAGATTAATGTAATGACTGTGCCTTCTCAATATATTTTTGATAATCTTTTATATGCCCATAAAAATATAAAATTGTTTAAAAAATACAGTGATATCCATAACATAAATACTAGAAACAAACACAAATTTGTTGTACCTACAACAAGGCTCAAGAAAATAGGTGGCTCGTTCAGATGTCAATGTATATGCTTTTATAATAAACTTCCAAGCCACGTACAAGATCTAAGCCTTAATAAATTTAAATCATTCATTAAACGTAAGTTGTGCCAGAAAGCTTTTTATACCGTTAAAGATTACATTGAGGACAAAAAGGCTTGGGATTAAGCTGCTCCAATTATTACTTTTATTTTTTACTTTTGGAACTTTGTTTATTTTGCAAACTTCAAAATTATATACACAATGACATGAATATTTACTTTGTTAAGTATAACATTATTATTATTTTAATTGATGTGAATGTGAGGACTATGTAGCTCATGTTGTATATATTTATTTAATTTTCTCAGTTACTACTAATGATAATCTGGCAGTTTTGAGTACTTTATGCGGCCTACCCAAATGTCCTTTCTTTGGTATTGTTCGTCGAATCGTTGAGCTCCTTTTAAGTTCTGAGTTGAGCTGCACAATTACTGACAAATGCGTGCACTGACTGGACAGGTCCACTCAAATCTGTATGGTTCTTTCCTCAAAAGATCATTTCAGACACAAATCTACATGGTCCTCATATGAAATGCTCTGACCATGATTATTTCTGGGTTTTTTTTTTATTATATACACATTGACATTAATGATTTTTATATATACAATGACATGAATATTTACTTTTAAAGTATTATATTATTTTAATTATTGTGAATGTGAGGACTATATGGGTCATTCCTTTTTGTTTTGTTTTTAATTTTTTCTCAGTTAGTTTTAATCATGGTCTGACAGTTTGAGTAATTTATGTGGCCTACACAAATGTCCTTTTTTTGGTATTGTTCGTCGAATCGTTGAGCTCCTTAAATTCTGAGTTGAGCTACACGATAAATGACAAATGCGTGCACTGACTGGATAGACCCTCTCAATCTGTGTGATGCTTTCCTCTAAAGACCACTTCAGACACCAATCCACATGGCCTTCACATGATCTGACCAAGATTATGTCTGGACTTTAAAAGAGACTGTGACCTCTGAGTTTGTTTCGGCCTTTCTTATCAGAGTAGTCAGATAGGAAACGCCGACCTCATCTTGTTTTTAAAATATGATTGACGTGTTAAAGTGTTTGTACAAACCTACTTACAGAAATAAAATCATTTATCATTTACCTCGGGGAGAGCATAAGTGGCCGCGCCTTAATCAATCCAATAGGGTCGACCAACGAAGCTACGCCCAAGCTGCCAGCGCTACCCTTGACGTCGCGATCACCTGCGACCGCACGGGGATCCTCAGCAAGGACGTATCGGACCAGGTTCTCGCTGCTATCCAGAAGCATATCATCCTCGAGGCCTGCTCCCCCAAACAGGACACTCAGGGCCGATTTTCTATGCCAAGCCGCTGTTCGCCGGGGGTATTTTTAAACTGTGGTGTGGTAACAACCACACCTTAGCCTGGCCAAGGAAAACAGTCTCCGGCTTGACTCTTTCAACTAGCGCCTCGTTAGTCGTCGTGAGCCAGTCGGAGATCCAGAAGCGTGCACGGTGTGGCATCGTGATCCCGGACCAGCAAGGGGTCTACGGAGAGTTGACCAAAATTGGACGGACTTTCAGCTACCAAAACTCTCAGGTGGACATCAAGAGGTGGGTACTGCTGCACGCTGACAAACAAGCCGCGGCGTGGTTCATGGTGGTCGGTGTCCCTGTGAGCCAAATTCCGACCCTGATGGAGGCCGGATGGCAGAAGCGATCCGATGACATTTGCGGACACGACACAGATTAAGGTACAAATAAGCCATCTTACAGAATCAATCATAGACAGCTACAAAACAGCCTGCTCAAAAACCACGCCGCGTAACATACCGGGAAAACAACCCTTGTGGGGCACTGATCTGGTGCGCAAGCGCAGCAAGGTAAGAACAGCTCTGAATAGAGCCATGAACACGTGTGCAGATGAGGACTGGGATAACTACTATGCGGCTAAATCTAGCTACAAAAAATGCATCAGATTCAGGAGCACCTCGGGATGGCGCAAATTCTGTGGTAGCATTGAATCTTGTCAGCAAGCAAACAGGGTAAGGAAAGTACTGGCGCAACGGAATACACCTGGGCCCACCACCATCCGCAAACCTACTCACATACTCACATCATCGCCTGAAGAAACAAGACGCGTCCTAATTGAAACTCACTTCCCTGGATGCGTCTTCGCGCAGATAGTCGACTGGCAAGATGAAACCTAAACACCAGCAGACACTGATTGGAGTTACGCACGCAGGGTGATCATGTCGGAGAAACTTCAATGGGCCATCCGGAGCTTCCATCCTTTTAAGGCAGCTGGTCCTGATGGTCGTGTTTAACTACTATTGTGAACGGACGTACCGATCGCGCGCGCGTGCTCTAGTTTAGAGTATTTTGCAGACGCATCACAACACCGTAGTCGCGGTGTACGTCGATCTATCGGGGCCACCGCGATGATCCAGTTACAAAGTGCGGAAATCGTCATGAAGTGTATATTATAATTGTTTAAGTGTCACGCTCGCCTTAAAACTAAATAATGGCTGCAAAAGTCAATTAAAATAAAAACTGATCTGGAAAAGCAGTTGTATGATTGTTACATCCAGGAGAAAACGGACAGAGAAAACCTGCAGCAAATGGTGCGTCAGTTGAACGGCCATATACAAAGCTTGCAGGAACAGGTACAAGATCTTCAAGGACAATTAAAATGCCTAAAGACACAAGAACCCTCAGATAAACAGGTCAGTGAGACCATAACACCTGCTCAGCCTCCTCAAAGTGACGTTGAGTACTGCACGGATGAGGATGAACTCGCCAAAGAGACTGAGTGGATTAGGGTGAAAAACAGGAAGAAAAGGAAGTTGAACACCTCCCTTACTCCACCACCACTACAACAAGCTAACACTAGCGCTCAGCAGCAGCAACTTAACAACAAAGAGAAGGCAACCACTAAAAAAATTCTAGCACCACCTCCAATCGTAGTGGACGGTGTTAAAAATTATCAAACATTCTACGATTTTTTGACGAAATCCCAGTCAGTAGAAACATTTACCGCCAAAATGTTAAGCGGTAATAGTGTCAAAATAAATGCTAAAACTGAAGAGTCTTACAGAGACATTGCTCGACGCTTAACAGAAAATAACTGTTTATGGCACTCTTACGAGGATAAGCAGACCAGGCCAATAAGAGTAGTGGTGAAAAAATTACATTCCTCCTGCCTACCGGATCGGATTAAAGATGATCTAACGTCGCAAGGATTCCAGATAGAAAATGTAAGTAATAAGTTAAGCTGGAGAACAAAAGAACCGCTGAACATGTTTATTCTATCGTTCAAAAATGGCGAAGATGTCAGTAAAATATACGGCATTAAACATATCTTAGGGTGTAAAGTTGAAATAAACCCGCTTAAAACATCAAAAATAATACCGCAGTGTAAGAGATGCCAGGCTTATGGTCATACTCAAAAGTATTGCTCAAAAGAGCCTAGGTGTGTTAAATGTACAGGTAAACACCTCACAGTTGATTGCAACAAACCTGCACAAGAAAAACCTAAGTGTGTCCACTGTGGCTTACCTCACCCAGCAAACTACAGAGGGTGTTTAGTTGCCAAGGAGATGCAAATGATTAAGAACAAAAACTCGAAAAATAATCCACCTGCCGCTAAGGAAATTGTTAGAAACACCGACAAACAGTCAACAAAACAAAGTGCACAGTCTGCACAGACAGCCGCGATAACTGCACATGCATCTAAAAATGTCTCATACGCAAAAGCGGTAAAACCAAGCACACAACCATCAAGTCTTGAGGACAAGCTCAACCAGATCTTGAAGTGCATATCCTCATTTGACAAGAGACTAGAGAAGTTAGAATCAAGCACTATACAAATCAATCATGAATAACACACTAAAAATAATGGCGTGGAATTCCAATGGACTGCTGCAACACCAACATGAGTTACAAGTAGTCCTAGATACAGAAAATATTGATGTGTGTTTGATCTCTGAAACGCACTTCACTAAACAGTCTTTTGTAAAGTTCAGAGGCTATAAGGTTTATCACTCACTGCACCCTAACAACGCGGCCCGAGGTGGTAGCGCGGTTATTATTAAAGAAAATATCTGTCATTACGAACAGTGTACATACGAAGAGCCAGACACGCAAGCAGTAGCGATATCAGTCAAAACAAATAAATTTAACGTGACAGTAGCGGCCGTATACTGTCCCCCAAGACACACCATTAGCAAAGAACAATATGTACAATTCTTCAGACTCCTCGGACAGAGATTTATATTAGGCGGTGACTTTAACGCTAAGAACATTCATTGGGGATCGAGATTGACTTCAACCAAGGGAAGACAGCTTCTAAGTGCAGTAAAAGACATGCGCTGTGACGTCATAAGTACTGGAAAACCTACATACTGGCCTACTGACCTCCAGAAACTACCAGACCTTATTGACTTTTTCATAATCAAAAATATATCAACCAATTATCTGAGTGTAGAAGAGGGGTACCACATGAACTCCGATCACTCTCCGATATTATTAAAATTAAGTCACAAAATATTATTAAGAGAAAACCACTTGACATTAGTTAACAAGTTTACAGATTGGGAAAGTTTTAGCTTAGACCTACAAAATATAATTGACCTAAAAACTTCATTAAAAAGCAAAGATCAGCTTGATTCTGAAGTAAACAACTTTAGCAACAATATCCAACAATGTGCATGGAACAACACACCACAGTTTACAAAAAAATTTAAAGGCAATACCTACCCAAGAGAAATAATAGACTTATTATATGAAAAAAGGACTCAAAGAAAAAGATGGCAACAAACTAGATTCCCGCAAGATAAAACTCTATTGAATAACCTAAGAACATTCTAACACTCTAAGAATATTCTATCTATCTATCTATCTTACGAAAAGGTTGAAGAGAAAAATACAAACGTTTCAAGATGAGGCTTTTAATACTAACCTACGTCAGTTAACCAGCGACCATACAACGCAATACTCTCTATGGAAAGCGACAAAGTCACTCAAAAGGCCAATTACACCAATACCTCCTATCAGAGATAATAACGGAAAGTGGGCCATAAGCAATGAGCAAAAAGCTCTAAGATTTGCACAACACTTAGAAGAAACCTTTCAGCCAAATGACGTGTCTGTAGACAACTTACAATTTGCCAACATTGTGCAAGACCAAAGAATTAAGCTTGTGACCCCGAAAGAAGTTTCAAAGGAAATTCAAATCATGAGCCTAAAAAAATCCCCAGGGTATGACCTTATTACGGGAGAAATCTTAAAACATCTTCCGCGAAAAGCCATCGTTAAGCTTACTAGGCTCATCAATGCTGCATTCCTGCTAAAACATGTTCCTGAGCCATGGAAAGTTGCTGAAGTGATTATGATCGCAAAGCCCGGTAAACCACCTCACGAAGCATCATCATACAGGCCCATTTCCCTGTTGCCTATACTATCAAAGCTGTTTGAAAAATTGTTTTTAAAACGCCTTAAACCTATCATAAACGAGAAAAACCTGATCCCTGACCATCAGTTTGGTTTCAGAGAGAAACACTCAACAATAGACCAAGTACATAGAATTACCAACATCATTGAAACAACGCTTGAAGATAAAAAAGTCTGCTCCACCGTATTTTTAGATGTGGCACAAGCTTTTGATAGAGTTTGGCATAAGGGTTTGATATACAAGCTAAGAATATTGCTGCCCAATGATTTTGCCGATATCTTGCAATCATACATTACAGATAGAATGTTCCGAGTAAGGCACGAGGATGCCTTTTCCGGATTAAGAATTATTAAAGCTGGTGTGCCTCAAGGTAGTGTGCTGGGTCCAGTCCTCTATCTGTTGTACACGTATGATATACCAGAGCTGGAAAATAATACTATTGCAACCTTTGCGGACGACACTGCCATTATGGCTACAGGGTCATGCCATACGGAAGCAATCAAAAAGGTACAAATCGCTGTAAATGAAGTTTATGGCTGGGCACAAAAATGGAGAATCAAATTAAATGAATCGAAGTCACTTCACATTGATTTCACGAACAAGAATTGTGATTACCACCCAATCTTCATAAATGGCCAACAAGTGCCATACGCAAATACAGCCAAATACCTTGGCATAACGCTTGACGCAAAACTGCGCTGGAAAGCGCACGTCAAAAAGAAAAGACAGGAGCTAGACATGCGTTTTAAAAACATGTATTGGTTGATTGGACGGGGTTCTTGCCTATCGATACACAACAAAATTTTATTATATAAGCATATTCTCATGCCGATATGGACGTATGGCATCCAACTGTGGGGCTGTGCTAAACCGACGAACATCAAAATTATACAAACATTCCAGAATAAGGTACTCAGGAGTATTGTTAATGCGCCCTGGTATATAAGAAATGACGACCTCCATCGTGACTTAAAAATGGAACCCGTCACCAGAATAATCCAAAAATTTGCTGAGGCCCATGAACACCGACTCCACCGACATGTGAACATCGAGGCAATTCAGCTGCTAGACCAAACAAATATAGTGCGAAGACTAAAACGAACAAAACCTTTTGAGTTAGTGTAGTGTAAAAAGTGTAGAAATAATAGTGCCAATGACACACATATAACACATGAACAAAGTGTTTATATTAAAATATCAGACTCTAAGAAAGTGGAACGAACTTGTGTAAAGTACAATCAACACTATTCTAATTTTTAAAATAATCATTACGTAAAAAATTAAGTCAGATTAAAATTGCTTATTAATCTTATAGGCTAGATTGTAATTAATTATTAAGAACTAGGTTCTTTTTAATAAAGGATAATAAAAAAAAAAAAAAAAAAAAAAAATCCTGAGCTGGTCCTGATGGAGTGTTCCCCGCTTTACTACAGTGGGGGGGGGGGGGGTGCTTCTGTCGCAATAGGACTGGTGCCTTTAATGGGAGCGTGCCTGGCCTTTAGATACGTTCCTAAAGGATGGAAGGAAGTGAAAGTAATATTCATCCCCAAGCCAGGTAAGGGTGACTACACAAAGGCCAAATCATACCGACCAATCAGCCTGACCTCCTTTCTCCTAAAAACTCTGGAAAGGTTATTTAATAGAGAGCTGAGGGATGGCGCTCTGAAAAACATACCGTTACATGGTAATCAGCACGCATAAGCTCAGGTAAATCGACCGAATCTGCTCTTCATCTAATGGTCAGCCAGATAGAGGACGCGATTCATCAAAAAAGGTACCTGCCTGGGCACTTTCATAGACATCGAAGGAGCCTTTGACAAACCAAGTTCTCCAGCATCAGCAGCGCCCTCTCTAGACATGGAGTAGAACAGGTACTTACGGACTGAATTACAAACATGTTAAGCAAACGAGTGGTTCGCCTTGAGGGTGAGCGGCAATTGGCCATGATAGTCAAGAGACTGCCCCTAGGGAGGAGTTCTGTCCGCTTCTATGGAATCTGGTCATTAATGACCTCATCACCAAACTCAATGCCAACCGCTATTACACAATAGGGTATGCAGATGACCTCGCAATCCTTGTATCGGGGAAGGTGATGGGAACGATCTGTAACCTCACTCAGCAAGCACTACGTATCGTAGAAAGTTGGTGCAGGGAATTTGAACTATCAGTGAACCCCACTAAAACTGAACTAGTCATGTTTACCCAAAAACGAGCATTAGGCCTTTCCGCCTACCCAAACTGTTCGACACAGAACTTCAGTTGGCTAACGAGGTCAAGTACCTCGGGGTCATTCTAGACAGTAAATTAAACTGGTGAAGTCATGTAGATAACAAGCTAAACAAGGCCTGCATTACCTTCTGGCAGTGCAGGAGAATGATAGGTAAGAAGTGGGGCCTATTCCCCAAAATCATACCGTGGCTGTACACAGCAGTGATCCGCCCTATGATCGCGTACGGGGCCGTGGTCTGGTGGCCCCCCACTCAGCTGGTTACAGCTTCTAACAAACTACAACGCATGCAAAGACTAGCCTGCGTGGCGACCACGGGCTGTATGAGGACTACTCCAACTGCAGCAATCGAAACCATGCTGGGACTGCTCCCACTCCACCTGTTCATACAGCAGAAAGCGACAATGGCGGCGGTGCGTCTTAATGCAATTGGTCTTTGGGGTAAGAATGTCACACAACACACCGCGCTGCTTGAGGGACTCAATAATGAGTTCCCTATTACGAAAGCCGTAAATGACCGGTTACCCAAACAATTTATCTTCGATAAAAAAATACAGGATTCAACTTCACGAGGATCGCAGATGCGAGGGTTTGCGCCCCGCAGAGCTGCGAATCTTCACCAACGGATCCAAAACAGGTGGTGGCACAGGTGCTGGAATCTTCTCGGATGACTTTAACATACACATAGCCACACCATTGGGAGTCCACAACACAGTGTTCCAGGTCGAATGCATGGGTATATCTCTTACCGCTTCAGCCATCATGGCCAGGGAAGTTAAGGACCACTCGATACGTATACTCTCAGACAGCATGGCTGTTCTGCAAGCGCTAAAGACTCATACTGTTGATTCTGGGCTGATATACGAGTGCCACCAGCGCTTCAACCAGGTGGATGGTCTCAATAATATAACTATTCAATGGATCAAAGGACACAGCGATTCGCGGGGCAATGACGCAGCCGACAAACTTGCCAGAAGGGGGTCGAGCATGGCACCAGGGCCTGAACCCATCGTACCACTCCCCTTCGGATACCTACGCTCACTTCCTACAATCGACGGCCGCCTCACGAAACAGGTTCTCCGGTTAACAAAACAGCAGCTGCGTATAATTACAGCAGCTGTAACTGGCCATGGGTCATTTAATAAACACCTCTTTGTCATAGGAATCACAGACAGTCCGCTGTGCAGAGCCTGCATGGAGGACGACGAGACAGCAGCTCATGTGCTGTTAAACTGCCCGGTGGTCACCACTGGGCAAAGCACTTCGGTAACCAGGTACCCTACGTGAGATTGTCAGTGATACCAAGGCGTTGCTGGCCTCCTTTTGAGGAGCTGGGATGGATCGAATAACCGATTTTCCCACCCGTACGCAAAATACGCGCTTTGACGTGGGGTTGCGGATACCAGCCCGTATTACCTACATATTATTAGAATGCAGAGATGTCTCACGATGGTCGGAGCTAGCCGGCGCGTGCCAGCGCGAGACATCGCGAGTCAGCGCTTGACGGAGAGAGACCGTGTGGGTCCGCGATGGCCGATGTGAGATTTGTATATCCGTTATACAAAGTAAATAAATACTCTATTCAAACAGCAATAAAGTTCAATATTGTACTAACAAATACTTCTATTCTCGCCTCGCACATCCTCGCGCATCTACACCTTTTACACCAAAGATGGGCAGGGCGTGGATAGAAATTTTGGCATATTTTCAATTCTCGCCCATCCCATCCACGCCTCGCCTCGCCGGTGTAAAACCACCTTTAAGCACGTATCTCATAATGAAACAGCTTATAGTAATAGTACTTACCCCTCTAAATATAAGCTGTTTGACTCCTTCCACCTCTGTGACCCTCCCCTCTGTGTCCTGCAATCCATCCCACTTCTCTGTGGATAGGGGAGTTCCTCTGCAACAACAGAACATTACATAAATTAATAACATTTTAGTAGCAAGTGTCCTTTAATCTATTTAATTGACAGACTGAGTTTATTAATCAAGGATCTTTATAAGTTTGCTTCCGTGTTTCTTTTCAGAGTACATAGTCAGATAGACAACGATGACCTCATTTAGTTTTAAAGTATGATTGACATGTAAAAGTGTTTGTCCTATCTACTCGCAGAAATAAAATCATTTATCATTATGGAAACTATGTTAAGTGTTTTTAAAGTTTCTAGAAATAAAAGGACAACAAAATCGAAACAATTTTTTTTACCTCTTTCAAGCAACATGGCGTGATGGGTGCTAAGAAAAGTAAAGCCACTATATTATTTTGATAAATTATGATCATTCGATGCTCAAACTACAATTTTAAACCATAGGCTCGTAATTGATAAGCTCGTCGCCGTACCGTCGACACGCATGAGTCATATTAAGTGAGCATTGAACTATCTTTATATCAATTCACGTGCAGTTTGCATTATCAGTATTTAGTATTAATGACCTATTATCGATAACCTTCACTTCTATTATTATTTTTGTAGAAAAGCGGGTTCTTATCTGAAAGCTTAGTCGTAGACTCATGACATGCTGTGTGGTTTACAATCTCATTAGAGTTAGAATAGATATCGCGGTCACTTCTATGAAGATTGCCATAACCATCTTGTTTTCAACTCAAACGGGTCCTGAACAGATCGACTGATAAACAGTCACAGAAGTCCTTGTTTACAATGATGTTCATTTCACTTTAAGAACCATCAACTTTATGTCATCATCTGCCTAGCCTTTTCCCAACTATGTTGGGGTCGGCTTCCAGTCTAACCGGATGCAGCTGAATACCAGTATTTTATATGGAGCGACTGCCTATCTGACCTCCACAACCTAGTGACTAGGTAACACGATACCCCTTGGTAAGACTGGTTGTCAGACTTTTTGGGCTTCTAACTACCCGTATCGACTGTCAAAGATCTACAAATGACAGCCGGGACCAACGGCTTAACGTGCTTTCCGAGGCACGGAGGGGACTTGGTATGTAAAGATGGTCACCCATCCGCGGACCAACCGCGGCAAGCGTAGCTTAACCTGATCGATCGACTCGTGCAGCTGTTACTCGTATTACTTAGCCTGAGTTGATGGTTGAGGGGCTTGTCCCTCAACCATCAACTTTATGTATATAGTATAAATAAAGTTGATTCCAGAATGACTTTTACTATTGAAAAAGTCATAGTTTGAGTTGTAGCGCAAACTAAACTTTATTAATTATTGTGTGTTGCAGTATAGTGTTTTTTTTTTTTGTAAGGTGTGTTTTGCCTGAATTAAATGAATTTAATTAATTTAGTAGTTACTGGTTTTGTTTTTTCTAAAAACGTATGTTAGTTTGCATGTTTGGAAAGTAAAACGCCAAAGCAGAATAGTTTCTCGGAACGGAACTCATTTACATCACAACCACAAACCAAAATCTACTTAAGACTTGTCGTATTAGGGAATTATCGTATCCCTGGATTACGGACACTATTACGCTCATGATGCGGTTACGGGACAGTGTATTAGCCAAATATAGGAATACTAAATCGGGAACAAAAAATTGCATACTTTAGGCACAATATAAATGATAAAATAAATAATCCAAAATTACTATGGAAGAAAATAAAATCCACGTTTAATTAAATTAAATTAAATTCATTTAATTCAGACTAATTGATATGTCCATAAATTGTTAGTTACAAAGGTCTTAAAACTATGTTAGTGATCATTGATAATTAAATTCAAAATACATAAAAAATCCAAATACAAATAATTCACTCATGTCAAAAATCATGACAAAATAATAATCATGTCATTCATTAATTAATCACTCATGTCAAAAAAAACATTATCTCGTCACGTGAAGCTGAATGAGCCTACCCAGCAATGCAGACTCTGGCCTCTCAGAGACCATCTTTAGGATTCTGTTGGCGCTCCCCCGAATCCGGCGCATCAGAGAAGCTGTTTTCTTACGCATAATGGCGTAAAAGTCATCGACTCTTGCGTCAGCAAACATGCCCGACGCGCTGCAGAATCGAGGGAGCCTCACCAGAATCCTAAAGGCGTTATTGTATTGTATTCGAAGAGCGTTGTAGGCCCGCTGGGTGTAGTTGAACCATAAAGCGCTGGCGTAAAAGTTTTGGCAGTAGGCCCTAAACAGTGTTACTTTAACCTCTACTGTACACCTTGCGAATCTATGAACCAACATGTTAGCACGCACCGACAACGCTCTTCGTTCCCGCTCGATATCCGCATCGTCATTCAGGGTCTCTGTCACAATGTACCCTAGGTACTTAAACTGAGCTACACGTTCTAAAGGCACTCCGTTCAGATGGACAGGTGGTATATGCTCCGGTTGCTTATTCCTACCTCTAATGACCATACAAACACTCTTCTTCTCGTTGTACCTCAGCCCGTGAGCGACAGCATATGATTCACAGATATCGAGCAGTTTTCTTAAACCACTGAGCGATGGGCTCAGCAACACCATGTCGTCAGCGTAACTGATGTTATTAACACAGACGTTATCTATATGACAACCGACATGGCTGTTACTGAGCTCATCTATCAGCTGATTAACGTACAAGTTAAAAAGTCTTGGAGAGGACAGGCCTCCCTGCCTCACACCGCACTCCAGTGCATACTCATCCGACAAAACATTGCCCCACTTTACGTAGTTCTTCTGGTTTTTGTACCAGAAGGACAAGATGTTAATGAGTTCAGTCGGAGTCCCTACCTCTCCAAGCTTGGCCCAGAGTCTGTTGTAATCCACTAGGTCAAAGGCCTTCGATAGGTCGAGGAAGCAAGCATAGATAGGTGTTTTTCTATTTACATAGTAGTTGACCGTATGTTTCAAAGTCAAGATAGCACTTTCAGTCGACAGTGTCTCCCGGAAACCAAACTGCGCGTCATTAAGCTCAATGTGCTTGCTAAGTTGAGCATCAAGTAGACCATCGAAGACCTTCGCAATCACAGTTGCTAGAGAAATATGCTATGTTTGCACCCACAGATATAGTGAAGCAATATTCACAATTGCTCCGGTGGACCAAGACGATATATCCCGCACAATTTTTAACCTAAATTCAAATGCAGAAGGCTACGACAACATAACTGTTATGTTTCGCTTTAACCATAGTATAAAGAGAGGAAGTACGCTATCTTCATACAAACGCACCGCGCGCGGCTTGTATGTGTGCGCGGCTTGTATCTATGCGTCGCCGCACGCACACTTAACAAAATCAAGCCCGTTTATGAGTGCGCCAGTCGGGGCTAACGCCGCACAAGGTTTGCGCGTCGCGGCTTTTCGGCACTGCTAAATGTATGAAAAATGAGTGATAATCGCAGGAGAAATTATTGCTGTGCGTTTGGGTGTCTATATAATTCATCGATTTCAGAGTTGTCTCTGTTCAGATTACCTACTGAACAAAAAAGGTAACCAAGTCACTTCATATAATTTTTACTTGATGATGAGATACCTACTTATTTTTTGTTGTATTAGAATTTATTAGATAACTATCAGACAGACGAAGTAGGCAGGCCTACTTTCTCACTAAAATGTATTAGGTACCTACTTTTGATCTGTCAATTGATGTTTACGTTTAGTCATGCCGATTTCTCAGTATTGTAGGTATAGTAAAGTAACTAAGTACTTACAGTTATACCAGTTAGTTTTTATACCATCTTTTATGCCATGTTTTTATGCAAATAAATATTATTCTATTCTAAAATCGTAATTTCAAATATTTGACGAATTGTGAATCAGATAAATAGAGCAAAGTTCGAATCGTAACCATTCGTAATAATAGAAAATATAAACCGCAAATATAACTTTGTCATTCATACAAACACTATGAACATCATCGTTTAGGTAAAACCGACCTCACAAACCCTGAACCCAGACAAAACATAAGTAAAAACCGGCCAAGTGCATGTCGGACCACGCACAATGAAGGGTTCCGTAGTTGGAATGAATTTATCCCAAGAACAAACTTACCTTTGTAGTTGAGAAACATGTTCTCCCATACATTCTGTATGGGAGAACATGTTTTTGCAACCGCAAATGTAAGTTGGTCGATTACTACTCGTTAACTTGTAACGCCTACTTAGCTGTGACAGTTTTCCTTTTAATTTCGTTATTATATGCTACTGCCGTGAATTTTTTCACATACCCAAAACCAACCATTAAACTTGCAGGGGGGGGACACACATTTGACTCTAACAAAAATTAGCACTTTAAAGCTTAATATTTCGAAAACGGATTCCTTAATCCAAAAATGGTCTTTGCAAACTTACAATATTTTGGAACGACCTTTCCAACGACACCCCACACTATGGGATTATTGAGAGAAAAAAAAATCCTAATTTTACGTCTAGGGTACCTGAAAAAAAAATATTTTTCATGATTTTATTTTACCACTTTGTCGACGTGATTAATATATATACCCATGCCAAATTACAGCTTTCTGGTACTAAGCGTCTCTGAGCTAAGCCGCGGACAGACAGACAGACGGACATGACGAAACTATAAGGGTTCCTTGTGTACTACGGGACCCTAAAAATAGAACTTCCCGACCCTTGCCAATTTCTAGGTACTGAATTTAAATTTCGCTAAAAGTGACAACCCTGAGACTGGCAAGTATGGTTGGCAATTATATCGTGGATTGAGCCGGAGATGGCCTACTAGAACTCTTTTTACTATGCTTTAACCCTTGGGTGGTTTAATTAAACACAGCTATATTTTATTTAGAGTGTGTGCGATACGTCCGCTCGCTTCGACCGCTGTCAACGTAATGCCGAGCGGGCGGGTCGCAGAGCACATATTTATTTAATAATTATACAGTACATCACATCTCTCCCTTTCATGCTCATTGGATATTGCAGCGTCATGTCATTGTAGTGTACCAGTTTGTCACATGGTAGTGATCACTATCCAATTATAATTTCTTTGGCTGAAAAACAACCGACCTCCAAAAAAAACACTACAAAGTGAAAAATAACTTTAATTTCGGAAGTCGGTGTCTTGGGTTTTGTATTTTCGTTTTTTGCCACCGACTTCCGAAATTAAAGTTATTTTTCACTTTGTAGTGTTTTTTTTGGAGGTCGGTTGTTTTTTTTGTAAAAAGTTTTTATTTTTCACTTTTTAGTTGTGGTACCTACCCCACACACATTCGAATACCACTATCTGCTACCAATGACAGAAACTTAACATATCATCCACATACTAAGTGGGAAAAAAATACGTATTTTGTAGCTAACTCAAAAACTATCCAAGCAAAGTTAATAAAATTTATATGGGACTAATTCGAGAGCACACCCTTTCAAACAAAAAAAGAATTTTCAAAATCGGTCCACAATTGACGGAGAAATCGGTGGACAAACATAAAAAAAAAACAAACATACGCGACGAACATATAACCTCCTCCTTTTTGGAAGTCGGTTAAAAAGACTTATTTAGAAAAATTAAGCCCTCCACTCTTGAGGTATAATTTATCTAACCCTGATTGGTTAGAGTATGCCTCATTATTGGAGGACAAGATCGATACCCTTCCAAATTTAGTTCCTCATGATTTTGATTCCCTTGGTGCCCTCCATGTGTCAAACTGTTATAATAACCTCATTTCTGCCATATCAGCTAGTGCAGACTCATGCTTCCCTGTTAAATACCTGTTAAGCACGTGGGAAGATTCCCCCCACCATGGTGGGATCAGGAATGCACAACAGCTATAAGGGAAAGGGATGATGCTGAGATTGTGTACAATGAGGCGATGGTTAGCGATAACCTAATAGCATATAACAGGACTCTCGCTAAATCTAAAAGGTTGCTGCGAAGGAAGAAACGTGCCGGTTGGGCTGACTTTTGCGGTTCTCTGTCCCCCTCCACTCCTTTATCAGTTGTATGGAAGAAGATCAACCGTTTTAGATCTGGATGTTCCCCTTCAATTTCTTCCCCCATCCCCCGAGGGACTGCTAACAAGTTCTTTGATAAATTGGCTCCTCCGTATGTACCATCGGAAGCAGAATACAGTGTGAGTCTTCATAATGTGCACATATCGAAATGAGGGAGTCTATGCTTAATTTTATCGACGGAAAAAATGGTAATTTTTTTTTTTAGTTTTAAAAAAAAAAAAAAATTTTACAAAAAATTTTTTTTTTTAAAAATTTTTTTTTGCTCTCTTTTTATTATTATCTTATTTATAAATTTTACAATTAAAAATTGAAGAAAAAAATACAGATTTTTACTAAAAAAACATGTTTATTTTCAATTGAGGGTAGTTTTTTTCTCAATTTTAATTTTATGTGGACGGCTACTTACTTTCAATCATTATGGAGTTTGTTTCATCGCGATAGCTGATTCAGTTTAAAAGTTACACAGTTTTGTTACAATTTTTTTTTAATTTCATAAAAAGTATAAAAAACAATATTTAGATTTTTTAAATATTTTTTCTGTCGTTAAAATTAAGCATAGATTTCCTCATTTCGATATGTGCACATTATGAAGACTCACACTGTATAATCAGCCGTCTCTCATTTCTTCAGAAGATCCTTTTGATGCACCATTTTCTATGCAGGAGCTTAACTCTGTCTTAAAATATGTTCATGACTCTGCCCCCGGTATAGACGGTATTGTCTATTCCTTTATGTCACACGCAGGTCATAGAGCAAAAAAATATTTTTTAGACATTTGCAATTTTTGTTACACCAATGGCTGGGTACCCCATCAGTGGAAAACTCAAATTATCATACCTATTTTAAAACCTGGCAAGCACGCCGATGATCCAAACAGTTTCAGACCGATCGCTTTGTCATCAGTCCTTGCAAAATTATTGGAACATTTAATAAAGAATCGACTAGAATTTATAGTGGAATCAAGAGACTTACTTCCTAGGTCTCAATTTGGTTTTAGAAAGGGACTCGGTACCGTGGATAGTGTTGGGGTTTTGGTCTCAGATATACGCTCATCGTTTTCCAAAAATGAATCCGTAGTCGCTGCCTTTTTAGACATTTCCTCTGCCTATGACAATGTCCTTCTTCAATGTCATTCTCAGGCAAAAATTGCAACAGCTGAGGATACCGGAGAGAATGGTACAGTGCATCTGCAATTTGCTCATGTCTCGAACTTTGGTTTTGAGAGTTCCGGGTGAGGAATTTGACGTCAGGATGTCATGGAAGGGCCTACCACAAGGCTCTGTGCTTAGTCCCTTACTGTACAACTTATATACAGCTGACATTGATTCATGCCTCAATAATGATTGTCAAATTCTTCAGTACGCTGACGACTTGGCTTTATATGTTACCAATAAATCAGTTAGCGACGCTGCATCATCTCTCTGCGTGTCCCTGGACTCTCTAAACCAATGGCTAAATTGTCATGGTCTGAGTTTGTCTGCCCCCAAAAGTGCTGTCGTTGTATTTTCCCGCAAGAGGCTGATCCCTCAAATTTCAGTGGGTATCCAAGGGCATTGTATACCGGTTTCTTCAAAAGTAAAATTTTTAGGCGTTTTTTTGGATTCCAAATTGAGTGGTTTACATCACCTAAATTATTTAGTGAATAGATGCGAGAGAACTATTCCCATATTAAAAGTGCTTGCCGGTGTTTGGTGGGGTGCACATCCCTACACCATGAAACTGGTATACAATGCCTTAATCCGGAGTGTTCTGGACTATGGATCCTTTCTTTTAATTCCCTGCAACAAAGGTGCTTTGGCAAGGTTGGACAGAATTCAGGCTAAGTGTCTACGGATCATATCAGGATGTATGAAGTCCTCGCCAATTAACGCGTTGCAAGTAGAGTGTGCAGAACCACCATTGGCCTTGAGAAGGCAGTATCTAGCATCGAGATTCTGGGCTAGAGTCATTACCAAATCCTCCCACCCCCTCTTGTTCAAAAAGTGGACGACTTGGACGTTGCATCCCGGAGTTCCAATTATTGGAACCATAAAGAAATCCCTTTGTTTTTAAAATCCTTTCGTTGTTATCAAAATTTAGATTCCCCTATTATTCAGTTTCCGAAACTTCCTATTTTCAGTTTTGACTACGAAGTTATTTGTTTTAAACCCGATATTTTCTACAATATTGGCATATCAAAAAAGTGTCCTGCGGCGGACTCTATTTTCAACGCGGCGGTTGGTGAGCGTTGGTACAATTTTGAAAGATTTTTCACGGACGCCTCTAAATTATCAGATGCGAGTTGCACTGGTGCTGCGGTATACTACCAAAACTCCAAAATTGTCTTGAAATTAAAATGCCCTGTACAATCTCCAGTGTTTACGGGTGAGTGCGTGGCCATACTAGAAGCGTGTCTATTTATAGAGGCTCATAGCATTCGATTTGGTGTCATCTTTACAGATTCACTTAGTTGTTTACAAGCTCTGGAGCAAAATCCGTATAAGAGTAAACTTCACAGTCCAATTCTGCTTCAAATTAAAAAGTCTCTTTTCTCTTGTGCCAAGAATCATAAAACCGTACACTTGGTTTGGATTCCGAGTCATTGTGGCATAAAAGGAAACGAATATGTTGATGCTCTTGCTAAGGATGCTGTAACGTCCCAAGACGTTGACCATAAACATTTCCAATGTCAGGGCTATGATTTGCTGAGCCTTCCCAGAAAGAGCTTGCTAACCTCATGGCAAGTGCAGTGGCAAAATTCGAGTAAAAAGAAGGGTGCTTTTTATCATGCAATACAGCCCAATGTTACTCAAGCCTTGGTTCTATCCTTATAAGAAAATATCCAAGAAAGTGATCACTATTCTTTGCCGTCTCCGTATAGGCCATTGCTGTTCTCCGGTTTTCCTTCACAAAATCCGGGTCAGAGATACATCGCTCTGCGAATGTGGGTTGGATGAAGGTACTTTGGAGCACATCTTTTTTAACTGCTCCAATAATAACACAGCCCATGACTTGTATAGTTATCTCCCTAAATTAAAGATCCCTGTCCCAACTAACTTTCCATCCCTACTAACACATTCTTCTCCAAAGCTCTTTGCGGCTTTGATGTTTTTTATTCGTGTCAATGAAATCAAATTATGATGATTTTTGTGTGGTTTGTGATCATTTATGTACATATTTAATAATATAACTAACAATAATGTTTATCTGTTTGTTTCAGTGTACTACTAATACCCGTCAACAAGTTTCACACAAAATTCAATGATAGTAGTTTTTTAATTCATTTTTTTTTGTTTTTTTTTTTTGTTTCCTTCCTTCGCACGTTTTCTCCTAACACATCTGACATTGGCAGAATTGTCGACATCGGCACCATTGCCATAGAGAAAAATAGAATAGAATATAATAAACAGGTTACAAAATATTTTGTTTTAGTACCTATAAATCTAACTAGAAGAATGTGCTCAAGCATTTACATTTACGAATAGTAGTTTAATATTATGATAAAGTTTAACATACATTAATATAAGAGGAAACTATTGTAAAAATCTAAAATAAATTTAATTTGGTTTTATCATATTTCTGAACATGAAAACCCTTTTAACGATTTGGTTACCTTCACCCAACTACTTCTCACCTAAGTAATAATAATTAACAAATCTTATGTAGTGGAACTATCTTAAAACTTAATACGATTTCATTGCAATTAAGTATGTATTTAGTTGTCGCGCCGGTAAGTCAACTTCTGATGCAGTGCATGACTTAACAGACCACATCGTTAGGAACTTGGATGGTGGGCAGAAGGTTTTAGGTATTTTCCTCGATTTAGCTAAGGCCTTCGATACCGTCTCTATTCCCATACTTATAGAGAAGATGAGAGCATAGGTATAAGGGAAACGCAATTAAAGCTTTTTGAAGATTACCTTAAAGACCGCACACAGAGCGTTAAAATAAACAGTTACTCAAGTTCCGAAAAATTTATAACACACGGAGTTCCACAAGGCAGCGTGATCGCGCCTACTCTATTTTTAATTTATATTAACGATCTGTGTGCGCTCAATCTCGACAGAGGCAAAATCTTCACATTTGCTGACGACACTGCCCTAATATTCAATTCTACCACGTGGCAAAGCGTTTTCGAAAGTGCTCAAACTGGCCTGAATAAGGTGTCTAAATGGTTGCACGACAATGTCTTTACCCTGAATGCAGACAAAACAAAATACTTAAATTTTGCTATGAGAAAAAGTTCTCAAGATCTGGCACCTCTTTTTTCCATCTCTGCGCACAAATGCCCAATCCCCTACAGCACAACGTGCATGTGCGCCCGCCTTGAGAGAACAAACTCGCTGAAATACCTTGGGGTGATACTGGATCCTTGTCTGAGCTTTCATCTACACGTCGACACACTTACCTCTAGAGTTCGTAAACTGATTTATGTATTTAAGAACCTGAGACACGTGGCGGGTGAAAGCCTTAGGAAGATGGTCTACTGCGCACTTTGCCAGTCTTTGTTAACCTATTGTATAACTACATGGGGTGGCGCACCCAAATCGACCCTAATCCAACTGGAAAGGGCGCAAAGAGCAATCCTAAAAGTTTCTTCTTTTCGACCATTCCGTTACTCCACAACCGACCTATACCGGGAAAGTGGGGTTCTCACCGTTCGCCAACTATTCATTCTACAGACCATCCTGAAACAACACGCGTTTCTTTCTTTCAGTCTCACACTTATGCACGGCAGGAGGCGCTACGATCCTGTCGATCGGTCCCTAAATAGATTTACAACCTGCTTCTCCAGGCGATTCTTCTGTTTTCTAGGAGGCTACCTCTATAATAAAATAAATAAAGTTCGCAACATCTTCCCACTCACAAAACACCTGTGTAAAAAAGGACTTAATGGATGGCTTATGACTCTAGATTATGACACAACCGAAAATCTACTTTCTATTCCAAAATAGTCACCGCATTCCGTATATGTTTATCTCTGTGGCACTCAACAATATGGCACTTAACAATCAGGTTAACACGCACCAACTTCTCCATCACCCACACCCACACGCTCACAATCCACACACCCAACACACACACACACCCCACCACACACTCACAAACCCACTCACGCCACACGAACACTCCTTGCTATAAATAAGTCAATAACTATTGTCTAGTTTTAGTTTATAGGAGACCATAATTTTGTATTTGGGGCGGGGACCTGGTGGCCTGAAATACAAGCTTCGGCTTAGCTTAGGCACCAGTCTCCCACAATATCCTCTTTGAGCCCATGACTGGACAATAAGATTCTTTGTTACTATTTTATAAGGTTATTGTGGTGAGAAATAAATTACATTACATTTAGTTGTAATCTCCAAGTAAAATATCATAATATAATAACATCTACTGTATGTTCCGAAAATCGTTTGAAACACCAATTTAACACCATGTTACTTCAAATTGCAATATAAAATCGTGATAAATATTGTTAGTATCTTATTAATTATTACATAATCATTTATTGTACTTACTGATAAGTTATTAAACATTTCGACGCTTGAAAGTGAAAGGTTATAAAGCCAAAACAAAAATTATCAATATCCACAGCAACAGTTCAGACAAAATTATAAGTTTATTTTGAAAATACTACCAGAATTACTAATATCCTTTGACCTTGTCATATTTGTGTATTAACAATTTAAATGATATTTCTTACATATTAGTATACAGGGTGACTGGTAATTTGACGTATTTCTTCCAGGTCATGATAGTGTGACCCATTTGCAACAATTAAGCACCCCATAAAGCCTAGGCGAAAATTCATGGGATTCGAGAAAACCCATTTTTTTTTAATTTTTGAAAATTTCCCAGAATTCGTCACTAAATTTCACTTTTCTCCAAACTCTTAAATTGAATGGTCTTCATTGCTATTTGATTGGATACCTAATACTTTAACAAACCTTTCGACGCAACCAAATTTCCCAAAACATCAAATACTTAAACGTTAGAGACAGAAGTTTACTAAACATTTTCAAAAAAATTCAACGTACATGAACTTTGACACCAGTTATCTCAAAAATTTACTGAGGCATGAAGCGTACAAATTACGGGGAAGACATCTTCATTTAATCAGCTATCTAACGAGGTACAAAGGTTCAAAAAATATTTGGAGGTGCCGATGTAACAGTCGATAATGCTGGCAAAGGTCGAATTTGTGAATTGTTGAAATATTAAAAAATTGTGTGATAATCGAATTAAGTAACTGGTTTATGCCATCCCACTACTTTCTAACCTCCCAGCAATCCATTCCACGTTAGGCACCTAGGTCGTCATGACCAGGACACAAATCACAAAGCGGCTTTTGAGTTTTTAACATGCCTGACTTTCTACTCGCTAGAGAGAAGCATCACTACAGTCACTCTACACTAAGTATGTGAGGTCTGAAAAACAAATTCAGGAGCACATCCTTGCTGCAAATGAGTTAGTGGAAATGTGCAATTCTAATGTAGTTAAAGTGGACCTGCTGACTCCCAGCAGCCCTCTATCATCATTGCATAGGAAATCCAATCTTGGCACTCTCCAACCTGAGGCAACGGAGGACCCGTACCAGTCAGGTAGTGCTCAGATCTCTATTCCGCATAAAGATTTACCAGATGTTAAACAAGATCCATTGCAAGTAGTTCAGACAGAAATTAGTTCTCCCCCTTGTAATGGTAAAGTTTGTTACCGCTCCATTATGTTTTCGGATAGTTTTGGAAAAGGGTTAGGAAAATTACTTAGTGACAACCTGAGTCATTCTTCTGAAAACTATTGTAGGCCTCAGAATTCCTACAAACAAATAATGTCTTCAATAACTAGGAAGGAATATGATCCTAATGCCATTATCACTGTATTAATAGGTAATAGTTTTAATGTTAATAAAGATGATATTACTGATAGTGTCACCGAACTATTGAAGTTAAATTGTAAGAAAATAATTTTGTGTGCTTTTCCATATTTTGAGCACTTGTCAAACAGACAAAACAACTACATTCACATGTTAAATAATTACATGCATTTCTTAGTTAGTCACCATAGTGACAAGTTTATATTTTTTGACACCAACATTTTTGTTGATAAGCTCAGGTCGACTAGGGATACTGGGTATCTGCCCATTAGTTTTAGACGTCAAATAGCTAGGCTATTAGCTTTTAATATTAACCCAGACATAATTAGTATGTCGAAGTCTTATAGAATTAGTACCACAATTAGTAATAGTACTAATGTTAAGGTGGTTAGCACAATTAGTTTAAACTAGTTTGTAAGACAACAGAAGGTACCAATAACAGTATAATTAAACTTAATAACAAAAAGGTATTTTCTAGCACTAACATAGTTAACTGTACAAAAGGGGCTAAGCAGAAATCCTTGAAATTATTACATCAAAATATTCAAGGTTTTTCTTCCAAACAATTGGAAATTGAATTGTTTTTAGAAAAAACAATGTTTGACATTATATGTTTAACTGAGCATTGGTTAAAAGATTATGAAATGTTAATTAACTATGAGAATTATAGTGTGGCCAGTTGTTTTAACCGAAAATCAATGCTGCGTGGAGGTTCATTAATCTTAATTAAAAGTTGTATTAAATCAAAAACCCGTAATGACATAGTTGAACTGTCGGTTAAACATAGCATTGAACTGTCTTGTGTTGAGCTAGATAAGCATGTTATAGTGTGCGTTTATAGACCCCCAAATTATCAAAGATAATGAGTCAGTAATGGAAGATGTTTTGGCAAAACTTGCAACTTGTAATAAATCAGTAATTATTTGTGGTGACTTTAACATTAATATTTTAGAAAATAATTCAAATACCGGTAGATTTTTAAATTTATTCAAATCATTCAATTTGTCACATGTGTTTGTGGAACCGACCCGAATAACTACATCTACTGCTACATGTATTGATAATGTGTTTTGTTGCTGCGACTATTTAGATAAAGCCATAGTTAATTATCTCCCTTCGGATCACAGTGGTCAATCCGTAACTTTTGAGTCTAACATACCATTACAAAAAGTGCAGATCAAATTCAGACCAATAACAGCTGTTAATTTAAATAAATATAATAGCACTTTAGTTTGTAAGTTAAGTAATCAGGTCCTTACAATGAACAATGTTAATATTTTGTATAAAGAATTCTTTTCGTTAGTCCAATCCGAGTTCAATAATTGTTTTAAGAAGAACACTAAAACTATCAGCCCTAAGTTTTTATTTAGTGACTGGGCAACTACAGGACTCAGAAAAAGTAGGGATAGACTTTTCGAGCTGTATGGCCTTAAGCCTTATATTAACACGGAAACTTTTAATAAGTATGTTGCTACTTACTCTAGAACTTTTAAGAACACTTGTAAGGCAGCTAAAGCCTTATACATTAGCAATAAGGTTAAATCAGCAGACAATAAAATACAGACGGTTTGGAAAATTATCAATAATGAAACGAACAGAAACAAAAAGCATAATTCTGATTATACACTGAAGACGTCATGTGGTGGTCTCATTTGCGATAGCAAAGAAGTTGCTCAAGAATTTGTAAATTTCTTTACCAGTATCCCACTTAAAACTACTGAAACCTTAAACTCCTCGCCCTCACTCTCTTTTGATTTATTAAGGGCCAACGTTTCAGCATGCCCGATTGAATTTAACTTTAAGCATATTAACCCCATAACGGTAATAAAAGCTTTTAAACAAATCAAGATCAAATTGACCGAAGATCTTTGGGGGATGTCCATTAAAGTCTGTACCTCCATAATTGAGACCATAGCGCCTTACTTAGCCTTAATATTTAATTTGTGTGTGGATCAAGGAGTCTTCCCGGATTTAATGAAATACAGTAAGGTAATACCACTTTTCAAATCCGGGGACAGTAAAGACACCAATAATTATAGACCCGTATCCGTGTTGCCGGTATTCAGCAAGGTGTTTGAAAAAGTAATGCTTAATCAAATGCTCAGTCATTTTAACACAAATAAAATCCTTCACAATCAACAGTATGGTTTCACCAAAGGACGTTGTACAACCGACGCTGGTGTAACCCTATTAAGACACATTTTTAACGCGTGGGAAGAGGCCCAAGATGCCATAGGGATCTTTTGTGACCTCTCCAAAGCATTTGATTGCGTCGATCACGAAACCTTACTCTTGAAACTAGAGCATTACGGACTTGGAAAACTTGCACTCAATTTAGTAAAATCTTATTTAAATGATAGACAACAGCAAGTTCAAATAAACGGTATCAATTCACTAGGTTTAAAAGTAAAATTAGGTGTGCCACAAGGCTCGATATTGGGTCCATTCCTCTTCTTAGTATACATTAATGATCTACTCCATTTATTAAAAAAACTTTTTACAAAAAAAAAACCGACCTCCAAAAAAAACACTACAAAGTGAAAAATAACTTTAATTTCGGAAGTCGGTGTCTTGGGTTTTGTATTTTCGTTTTTTGCCACCAACTTCCGAAATTAAAGTTATTTTTCACTTTGTAGTGTTTTTTTTGGAGGTCGGTTTTTTTTTTTTGTAAAAAGTTTTTATTTTTCACTTTTTAGTTGTGGTACCTACCCCACACACATTCGAATACCACTACCTGCTACCAATGACAGAAACTTAACATATCATCTACATACTAAGTGGGGAAAAAATACGTATTTTGTAGCTAACTCAAAAACTATCCAAGCAAAGTTAATAAAATTTATATGGGACCAATTCGAGAGCACACCCTTTCAAACAAAAAAAGAATTTTCAAAATCGGTCCACAATTGACGGAGAAATCGGTGGACATACATAAAAAAAAAAAAAAAAAACAAACATACGCGACGAACATATAACCTCCTCCTTTTTGGAAGTCGGTTAAAAATCAACCACAAATGGTGTTATTTGCTGACGATACTTCTTTAATTTTTAAGGTAGATAGACGTGCTACAAATTTTAACGACGTAAATAACGCCCTACTGCAGGTCCAAAACTGGTTCACTGCTAATAATTTAGTATTAAATGGAAAAAAACTAAGTGCATAAAATTTTCTTTACCAAATGTCAAAAGTAGTGATTGTGAGATAGTATTGAATCAAGAGAAACTAGAATTCGTTGATAAAACTATTTTCCTAGGGATCACGCTCGACTCAAGGCTGCAATGGGGTCCTCATTTAACATCTCTTGCAGGACGGCTAAGTTCAGCAGCATATGCTGTCAGAAAAATCCGTCAGTTTACTGATGTAGATACCGCGAGGCTAGTATATTTCAGCTACTTTCATAGTATCATGTCCTACGGTATTTTACTGTGGGGACGGGCTGCAAACATCGAGTCTATTTTTATTCTCCAGAAAAGAGCGATCAGAGCCATATATTGTCTCCGCAGGCGCGATTCTCTAAGGAAACTGTTTAAGGATATTAACATCATGACGGTACCTTGTCAATATATCTATGAAAACATCATGTACGTAAGAAAGAATTTACATCTTTTTAGCAAAAGAGGTGATAGACATAATTATAGTACTAGAAATAGGGACCTATTAGTTCAACCAGGTTTCAGACTAGCTAAAGTAGATTCATCTTTCATGGGATACTGTTTAAAATGTTACAATAAAATTCCTCCCCACATACTTCAACTGAATGAGACGAAATTCAAATCTTGTATAAAACGCACACTATGCAGGCAGGCATATTATACGTTGGGGGATTACATCACTGATAAAAATGCTTGGCTCAATGCTGGTCCTGCTCCACAACCACAACTAATTGATTAACATTTGCAAATACTGTTGGAGCTGCTGAAGATTGTAAGAGCATCTTTGCATTGTATAAACTCAATCTCTTTTGTATTATATAATTGCATAGCACACTATGTGAGCACTATGTACTAAAGAGTTATCATTTACCGGGTAATATGTCTTGCATTGACTTGAATGTGCCCTGACGGCTGTGAGTATGTCATGCTCACTCAAATGTTTCGCTGATGGTGGCGCGTGTGTTGGATCATTTAGCTCCCTTCAAAATGGTTGAGCTGAATGGTGCTAATCCATGCGTCATGTTCGTGAACGGGCGCCGTCAGTTGGGACTGGTCATCTCTTAGCTGCCAGAGCTTATTTTTATTTTTTTTGAATTGTTCTTTTTTATCTTTTTATTACGGACGCTTCTCATGTGCACATCTTTCTACATTGTTCTCACATGTATAATTTCAACATGAATGATGTAACCAATATTTTGTAACAATTTTTTATTTAAAAGAGTGTCCGTGGAGTTTCTTGCCCGTTCTTCTCCATAGGTACCTACTACGCTTTGGAATGGGCAACTAGCTTCATACCTATTTCTGACTGACCGATTCCTTGACAATTCAAAAGTGCCTGTAAATGGTTTAATTGAAATAAATGATTTGAGTTTGAGTTTTGAGTTTGAGAATACTAGAGAGAATGAGAAACTGGTGTCAAAGTTCATGTATGTTGAATTTTTTTGAAAATGTTTAGTAAACTTCTGTCTCTAACTTTTAAGTATTTGATGTTTTGGGAAATTTGGTGGCATCGAAAGGTTTGTTAAAGTATTAGGTATCCAATCAAATAGCAATGAAGGCCATTCAATTTAAGAGTTTGGAGAAAAGTGATATTTAGTGACGAATTCTGGGAAATTTTCAAAAATTACAAAAAATTGGGTTTTCTCGAATCCCATGAATTTTCGCCTAGGCTTTATGGGGTGCTTAATTGTTGCAAATGGATCACACTATCACGTCCTGGAAGGAATACGTCAAATTACCAGTCACCCTGTATAAGATCAAGAGAAATACAATATTTCATTTGCTCTATGACATAGTCCATCTGCCTAGCCTTTTCCCAACGATGTTGGCGTCGGCTTCCAGTTTAACTGGATGCAGCTGAATACCAGTATTTTACATGGAGCGACCACCCATCTCACCTCCACAATCCAGTAACCGGGCAATACAATACCCCTTGGTAAGACTGGTTGTCAGACTTTCGGGCTTTTGACTACCCATAACGACTGTCAAAGATCATAACAGCCGGGACCAACAGCTTAACGTGTTTTTCGAAGCACGGAGGAGTCTCGGTATGTAAAGATGTTCACTCATCCACGGACCAACCCCGGCAAGCATAGCTTAACCTGATGGATCGACCCATGCGGCTGTTATTACTTAGCCACGAGCTCCTCACTATGACATAGTACCAACTTTAAATTCTGATTTTGCTACTAAGTAAAGTACATTACTTATAAAATATTTTTATCAGTCATGTTAATCAGTTTCTTGTAAATAAAAATATTTATGAACACCAGAATCTAACATCAGTATTTCAGTAACACAGTTTAATTTCTGAAAACTTTTAACATATTCTCAAGACATCTTTTTTTTAATATTAGAATCTTTGTTATGCCAAGCTCCATCATATGTAAACACTTGCATTTTATTCTCAGCCTCATCTAGTGAGCACTAGAATCTTTTTGTAATGTCAAGCTCCATCCTATGTGATTACTTGCATAATTTTCTCAGCTTCATCTTTGTGAGCACTAGAATCTCTTTATAATGCCAAGCTCCATCCTATGTGAACACTTGCATTTTATTCTCAGCCTCATTTTTGTGAGAGCTACAATCTTAAATTTTTTGACGCCAAGTTTCATCTATGTGAACACTTGTATCCTATTCTCAGTCTTATCTTTGCGAGAATTAGAATTAATTATAATCTAGTAACTAATATAGTAACAACATACTCAGTTATTATTGGTTTTATAAGCTTCAATTAACTGTTCAAAAGCAAATTTTGGTTCATTACCTAATAATCTTTCAAATTATCTTACTTAATCATTGTTTTGCTTATAATTGTAATCTTTTATGCAAATACCAGCTGATCGTTTTCTCGTAACAAAACCACTTTTTTTTTGAACTTTTGAATTGGAACATGAATCGTTTCATTTTGTGGAATTCCATATACTCGTACCTAAAGTTTTATTATTATTATTATTCATTTATTCCTTCGAGTAACAATGACTCATACACAAAATACAATATAACACACATAACTTCATCAAACATTAACATTACAATAAAATACAAAACAAAAACCACCTTACACTTACACTAACATAACATTAAAGACCGACGACTGTAGGTGACGTGCAAGTCACTGCAGCGTCGCATGTAGGGACAGTCGAGCCTGTCAGCTATCATCATCAGAACGCTGTTGGGGCTGCCGCGCACCCTGCGCACCAGGGACGCGCTCCGCTTACGCATCGTAGCATAGAAGCAGTCAACGCTAGCTTCGGCAAACATGCCCGAGGCACTACAGTGTCGCGGCAGCCCCATCAGCGCTCTGAAGGCGTTGTTATATTGGACGCGGAGGGCTTGGTATGCTTTTTTGGTGTGATTCACCCACAAGCTGCACGTGTAAAATGAGGTACAATAAGCTGTAAAAAGTGTTTGTTTGACCGACTTAGAACAGCGTGCAAACTTGCGGGCTATCATATTTGCTCTAATTGACAACGCCCTCCGCTCCCTCTCGATATCAGTATCGTCCCTGAGACCTTCTGTAACTAAATGTCCTAGGTATTTAAAATGGTTCACTTTTACCAAGGGAACCCCGTACAAGTTGATGGGAGGTACTCTCATAGAACATTTAGAGCCGGCCTCAAACACCATAAACTGACTTTTCGTCACATTATATTTCAGACCGACCAGTATATTTCAGACCGACTAGTTTATACCAGTATATGTGGAACTTGATGGGTATTCACCCATTGGAATAAATGTAATTTTTGTGTAATTGCATATACTAGTACAGTTTCATACCAGTAAATGTGGAACTTGATGGGTAATTATTTACCCATTGGAATAAATGTAATTTTTGTGTAATTGCATATACTAATACAGTTTTATACCAGTATATGTGGAACTTGATGGGTATTCACCCATTGGAATAAATGTAATTTTTGTGTAATTGCATATACTAGTACAGTTTTATACCAGTAAATGTGGAACTTGATGGGTATTTATTTACCCATTGGAATAAATGTAATTTTTGTGTAATTGCATATACTAGTACAGTTTTATACCAGTAAATGTGAAACTTGATGGGTATTTATTTACCCATTGGAATAAATGTAATTTTTGTGTAATTGCATATACTAGTACAGTTTCATACCAGTAAATGTGGAACTTGATGGGTAATTATTTACCCATTGGAATAAATGTAATTTTTGTGTAATTGCATATACTAGTACAGTTTTATACCAGTAAATGTGGAACTTGATGGGTATTTACCCATTGGAATAAATGTATTTTTTTGTGGTTTTGCATATACTAGTTAAGTTTTATACCAGTATATGAGGAACTTGATGGGTATTTACCCATGGGAATTGTATACAGTATGTATTTTGTAATTCGCTTTCGACTTGGCTAATATTTACAGGCACGACTGGATGTTGTTGTGTAGTCGGTAGCTTATTGAAAAAGAGCAAGAGTCAAGTCTAATTGCAATAGATTGTTTTAAAGTAATCTGTGCACATCATATTTTTCTTTCTTAACTATATTAATTTATTAACTATTACCTCAGACCAAATAAAAAGCATATTATAGCCTATTAAACTTATTTTTCTTTCTTTCTTTCTATTACTTGCATACAAATAAAAAGTAAGATTTTGTGAACGATAATTACTATATTTAAATAAGTACTTAGTCGTGCGGTATTATTCAGAATGTAACATAACATATCATCACGCCTTGTTTTCCTCGAAGGGTTGGGTAGAGGTGTCCCTGTAGCAGGTACACCCACATTTCACCAGTTATGTTTAAGTCCCATGTAATAGGGGGCGAGCCTATTGCCATCAACCGGGCACAAATCCAGACTCCGAGCTGTTACTGAGAAATTTCAGATAGAAATACCCAATAACACTGCCCGACCTGGGAATCGAACCCAGGACCTCATGCTCAGCAGTAGCACTTGCAACCACTAGACCTATTAGAGAATGGGATACGACTGCAGAAAGAAAATGCTTATTTGTAGTGCAACAAAAAATATATTTTTTGACTAAAATTACTACGGTTGCTAGGACACAGTAAGCAGCAGACAAGATGCAGTTTATATTAAACTTATAGGCTTGCAACCTATAACAAGACCAACAAGGCAGATTCAGAATGTAAATAGTTATAATTAAATGTAATGTGGGTAAGTCGAGAATGACACGGAGAATATCTCACTATGTTTTTGGTCGTGATAGTTACGCGGTATTTATACAATGTGGGTACCTATATAGTTATGATGGAATGTGCACACTAGCTACACAACAATATTTTATTGGTAAATATTAGCAGGCACTGGTTTTAAGGCTATTTTGACCGAAGATACCAATTGTCAGTAATTTGCTTTCACTTAAAATATTTCTTATTTTACTAAACACTATATTTATTTATCTCCATATCCCTTTTTAAATTGAATAAGAGAAAATAGAAAACAATATTTAATTGTGGCGAAATAGATAACCTCGGTTATTCACTTTTTTTTTTACTCACTTACTTTATCCTCGTCGCCAATGTTATGTTTCGCTTTAACCCTTGGGTGGTTTAATTAAACACAGCTATATTTCATTTAGAGTGTGTGCGACGTCAACGTAATGCCGAGCGGGCGGGTTGCAGAGCACATATTTATTTAATAATTATACAGTACATCACAATAACCTTAAGTATGCTTAATCTAACTTTACCGCACACTTTAGCAACTATTACCTACATCATTAACTATTCCATATGGACATCAGTTTCCTTACCAATGGAAAATTGCCACAGTTAGACCCCTACCTAAGAGTCCAAACTCTGTAGAAGTTAAAGACTTGCGGCCAATAAGTATTTTGCCCTGTCTTTCAAAAGTAATGGAGAGGGTAGTATGCCGGCAATTAACTCGGTTTTTGGAAGAGAACGAAGTGTTACCTGATCTACAATCCGGTTTTAGGAAACAGCGTAGCACTTCTACGGCATTACTGGATGTAACGGACAATATTCTATCAGCCCAAGATAAGGGCATGTGTTCACTGATGGTACTACTCGATTTTCCCGTGCATTTGATTGCATTAACGTCTCACTATTACTGTCAAAGTTAAAATACTACGGTTTGGACGACAATGCCGTTTTATGGTTCCACAGCTACCTCAGTAACAGAAAACAACTTAGCACCATAGGTATATTATAATTTTGTATGTGTTACTGACACCCACATGGCATACAGGCATGCGACCACGGCTTTATCTTGACCATTTTTGTACCTATGTCTTGATTTCTGTCTGAAATATTTGCTT
Organism: Agrochola lychnidis; assembly: GCA_963680765.1. Classification (NCBI taxonomy): domain Eukaryota; kingdom Metazoa; phylum Arthropoda; class Insecta; order Lepidoptera; family Noctuidae; genus Agrochola; species Agrochola lychnidis. The sequence continues at coordinate 28,519,717 of OY796851.1, forward strand.
GTTTCGTACTTTTTAGATCATTTTTATTTTCCCGTAGTCGGGTTACAGTTTTTTATTAAACTTTATTTTTTATTTTATACTGTTCCGTTTTTACGCTTGCTAAACGTTCCGACAACGTAAATAAGAGTAATGCAATAGGTCAGTAACTAACCTATTTTACGTTCCAATAGCAGTGCATAGTGCTTTAGACGAAACCATAGCGCGATTTATTTCGACGCCAACACCATACTCAGAAAGTTTTACGACTAACAGTTTTTGTCTATGGGACACTGGCTAGTTTTGATAACGATTAAAACTATGACTCTTTATTTTTTTTTAAACTCAACATTCCAAATTCGAAATTCCCTCCACATTTTTTATGAGCAAAATCAAAATACTCTGTCTCACTGAAAATTTAATTTACAACGAGAACATTTTCGCGCGATGATTTTGTACGATTTCAAATGTCGACTAAAACCAGAAGAATCATTTGAAAGACTTCGAATGGTGTTCATAGACAAAAGCCCTTCTAAAGCGACTGTTTTCTGCTAGTTCAACGAATTTAAGTGTGGGCAAGTAACTTTGGCGGACGAATAAAGAAGTGGCCGTCATAGGGCTATGACGACTGTTACATAAGAAAACGTGCTGGCTGTGAAAAATTTAATTTAAGAGAATAGTTGAATTACAGATGAAGAGATTCAGCATATACTGCAGATTGGATCGGGAAGTGTGCATGAAATTCTACACGGGCATCTTCGGGTAAGGAAGATACTTTCATGCTTGGGTACCGCACAATCTAACGCAGGCTCAGAACGAGGTTCGGGTAGAACGGTGCCGAGACATGATAGCAACATTTGAAGCAGGCTCGTCTCGACGCGTTTATGATTTCATTACGGGTGAAAATCATGAATTTATCATTTTTGTTCCCCAAAATAAAAAAACAACTCTAGGGAAAACAGTTTTCATCACCGGAAGATGCACTTGCTGCATTTGATACCGCACAATCGTACTGGAAAATGTGTTATGAAAATTGGTTTACACGCATAAAACTGTGTATAGACGCCAATGGAGAGTCATTTGAAAAGATTTAATAATAAAACATAACTTGTGTAGTATATTTTTTTTAGTACCTATCGCAAAATCTTCTGAGTGCCCCATGTTTATCGATATCGAGCTTCGAAGAAATCCAAAATACAAATATTTCGTTGTACTTGTTTTTCTTCATAAAAGTGGAATTACAAATCGTTACTATTTATTAAGATTTGATTAATTGCACGTTGGTTGCATCTTGCGATACTTCGTAGCGCAGTTTCACTTTTGCTTGTTTTAACAATTTAAACATATTTACTTACTTTGAAAGTATAACATTATACACATAATTGTAATATGCTTATCAAGACCTTTCTTTTGATACCAAACATGTCATGATCATCTCATTTTAATTTTTTTCGAGGGTAGAAATTTACGTGGAAAGTCCACCATATTAAATTTAGGGAAAATTTATATAGCCTATGTCACCTGGATTATTATTACGAATCTATTGATACCTCATTCATCAAAATCGGTTCAGTAGTTTAGGCGCTACGGTGGAACACACTTAAAAGCAAACATACACACATATAAACATACATACATAGACTGCTAAAGTCAAAGTCAAAGTCAAATCATTTATTTCAAATAGGCCCATGTATGGCACTTTTGAACGTCAAAAAATTACAAAATAATAAAATTGATTCTAGTTGCCCCTTCCAAAAGGTAGTTTTCGTATGGAGAAGAATGGGCAAGAAACTCCACCGTTACTCTTTTAAAAATGTTTTACAATTGTTTGTATATGTACATACATTTGTTAAATAATTATTATATGTGAAGACGATGCACCTAGAATAAAATTACTATACCACAATAGGTAAAAAGAATTAAAAATGAAGCAACGATAGATAATTTAATATGTGATAGATACATTGTGCTCACATATTTACAAACATTGTAAAAGTAGACGATTTTCCTAAAATTTTACAATTAATAAGTGTGTGAGGAAGTCACAGAATGTAAAATCAATGTCATAAAACACAAAGTAATAAATTTTACAATTAAATTAGCAACCAGTTTGATTTTGTCTTGATTCTAAATTGTCCTATGGAGCAGGACCAGCATGTTTCCAAGCACTCTTATCTTGGATATAATCCTCTAATTTGTAATATGCTTGTTTACAAAGTGTACTTTTTATATGAGTTTTAAATTTTCTTTCATTTAATTGCAATATGTCACAAGGTATTTTGTTGTAACATTTAACACAGTACCCCATAAAAGATGTATGTACTTTAGATAACCTGAAAAATGGTTGATCTAGTTTATCTTTATTTCTAGTATTAAAATTATGTCTATCACTTATTTTATTAAAGAGATGTGGATTTTTCCTTACATACATAATATTTTCATAAATGAATTGGCAAGGTACCGTCATAATATTAATCCTTTTAAAAAGTTCCCTGAGAGATTCGCGGCGACGTAGATTATAAATGGCTCTGACAGCTCTCTTTTGCAAAATAAAGATTGATTCAATGTCAGCAGCCCGACCCCACAGTAAAATGCCATATGCCAATGCACATAATGCTGTGGAAGTAGTTAAAATAGACCAAACGCGCGGTTTCTACATCTGTTAACTGTCTTATCTTTCTAACAGCATAAGCGGCCGAGCTTAACCGCCCCGCAAGAGATGTTATATGAGGTCCCCATTGTAATTTCTCGTCTAGCGTGATTCCCAGGAAAACCGTTTGATTAATAAATTCCAGTTTTTCTCCATTCAATATGATGTCACATTCGCTACTTTTAACATTAGGTAATTTAAATCTAATGCATTTGGTTTTTTTTTTATTAAGTACCAGATTATTTACCGTAAACCAATCTTGGACTTGCAGAATAGAGCTATTCACGTCGTCAAGATTTTGTGACCGTCGGTTTATTTTAAAGATTAATGATGTGTCATCTGCAAATAACACCATCTTCGGTTGATTTTGAAGTAATTGGGGTAAATCATTAATGTAAACTAAAAAGAGGAATGGACCCAATATCGAACCTTGAGGAACGCCCATTGCCATTTCAGACCCTAATGAGTTTACGCCGTTTACCTGAACTTTAACCTTTCTATCTTTCAGGTATGATCTAAGTAAATCAAGAGCTGTATTCTTAATCCCATAGTGCTCTAGTTTCAGCAGAAGTGTCTCATGGTCTACACAATCGAACGCCTTCGAGAGGTCGCAAAAGATTCCAATGGCATCTTGTGCTTCTTCCCAGGCCTTAAAAATGTTCTTTATTAGGGTGACACCGGCGTCAGTAGTACAACGCCCTTTGGTGAAACCGTACTGTTGTTCATGAAAGATGGAATTTTTATTAAAGTGACGTAACATTTGATTGAGCATCAACTTTTCAAACACCTTACTGAGAACTGGCAGAATTGACACAGGCCTATAATTGTTGGGTTCTTTACTATCACCGGATTTGAACAATGGAACTACTTTACTGTGTTTCATGAGATCCGGAAAGACTCCTTGGTCTACACTGGTGTTAAATATGTAAGCTAAATAGGGCGCAATGGTTTCGATAATAGATCTACAGACTTTTACAGACATTCCCCAGAGATCTTCTGTTGATTTAATTTTAAGATCTTTAAAAGCTTTTATAACCGCCTGGGGGTTTGTATGCTGAAACCTAAACTCCAAAGGGCATGCCTTCACATTCTGTCTAAGTAAGGCAGCAGAAAGCGCGGGTGAGGAATTTAAAGCTTCAGTAGTTTTAAGGGGAATATTAGCAAAAAAGTTTTCAAATTCTTGAGCTATTTCTATATCTGAGTTAATGGGGCCATGTGCAGTCTCTAAATTAAATTCAGTATTTCGCTGTTTTTTCCTACCTGTTTCATTATTTATTACTTGCCAGGTAGTTTTTATTTTATCATCAGCTGATTTTATTTTATTGCTAATATAAAGAACTTTGGCTATTTTGCAAACATTTTTAAAAGTTTTTGAATATTTTGCAACATACTTATGAAAGCTTGTATTATTCATATGTTGCTTTAAGCCATAAAGTTCAAATAGTTTTTCCCTGCTTTTACGAATACCTGGAGTCGCCCAATCACTAAATAAGAATTTTGTGTAAATACTTTTAGTCTTTAGTGGAAAAGTGTAATTAAATTGCGTGTTTAATAGTGAAAAGAACTCGGCGTAGAACTCATTTGGGTCACCTATATTATTAAAACTCTGAACACATAATTTATTGGCCAAAGAATGATTTAATTTCTCTAAACTTTTACATGTTATTGGCCTAAACCTTATTTGAATTTTTTGTAAAGGTATGTAGGAGCAAAATGTTATTGTTTGTCCACTGTGATCTGATGGCAACTTATTTACAATTTGTTTGTGTAAGTAATCACAATTACAAAAAATATTGTCTATACAAGTGGCAGAAGAAGCTGTCACTCGGGTTGGTTCAATAAAAACATTTGACAAATCAAATGACCTAAAAAGACTTAATAATCTGACAGTATTCGAGTTATTTTCTAATAAGTTAATATTAAAATCACCACATACGATTATTGACTTACTACTAGTACTAAGTTTCTTTAATACATCTTCCATTACAGAATCAAACACGGATAGATTCTGGTAACTTGGAGGTCTGTATACGCATACTATAACATGCTTATCAAGCTCAACACAGGACAATTCAATGTTGTGTTCAACAGACAGTCCAATAATGTCTTTTCTTTCTTTCGATTTAATGGAATTTTTTATTAATATTAATGACCCGCCATGTATCATACATTTTCGGCTGAAATGGCTGACTACACAATAATTTTCATAATTCATTGACATCACTTCATGATCTTTTAACCAATGCTCTGTTAAACAAATTACATCAAACTTGGTATTTTCTAAAAACAATTCTATTTCCAGTAATTTGGAAGAGCAACCTTGGATATTTTGATTGAATAATTTTAAAGTATGTTGCCCCCCCTTTGGTTTTTTATTATTATTTTTATGTAAAATATTGCCAGAAGATACCTTTTTATTATTCTCTAATAATAATTGGTTAATTGAAGGGGTAACTTCTGTTGTCTTACTGCCTAGTTTAAAGAAATATCCGGAGTGACCTCCACAACTACAACTGAAGAATCTAAAATGCCCGTATGTGTTCCAGCAGGAAGGGAATACCCAGTCTGACTGGTAGTGGCCTCCAAGTATGTTGGTACTGTAGGTGGATCCTCCTTCGTACATGGTATTACATAATTATTCACTATGTTGTTAGTATAACTAGACAACACAGATTCGTCACTAATACTACACTGAGTTATATTACCTATAACCTCATTAATATTATGTGCTATCAACATAGCAATCATATGTCTACATTCCCAAGACAGAGATAAAGTTCTCTGAGTTAACTTAAAACCACTAACAAATTTGTTAGTGTCAAAATACAATAATTTGTCACTATGACAACATGTCAGCCTATGAATAGTATTATTCAACTTAAAAATATAGTTGTTTTCATCATATGATAAATTATCAGAATAAGGAAAAGCACACAACATCAGCTTTCCTACATTTAATTTTAATAAGGTGTCCACACCATCCACTATGTCCTTTCTGGTAATACCAGTACTATTACCTAATAATAAAACCATTGTAGAATAATTAAAATCTTAACCCTTTTGGCTTTGCCGTAGTTAGGTAAAAAGTGGAATTACAAATCGTTACTATTTATTAAGATTTGATTAACTGCAAGTAAGTATCATCTTGCGATACTACGTAGCGCAGTCTCACTTTTGCTTGTTTTTAACAATTTAAACATATTTCTTTACTTTAAAAGTATAACATTATACACATATTTGTAATGTGCTCATCAAGACCTTTCTTTTGATACCAAACATGTTATGATCATCTCATTTTAATTTTTATCGAGGTTAGAAATTTACGTGTAAAGTCCACCATATTAAATTTAGGGAAAATTTATATAGCCTATGTCACCCGGACTATTATTACGAATGTATTGATACCTCATTCATCAAAATCGGTTCAGTAGTTTAGGCGCTACGGTGGAACACACGTAAAAGCAAACATACATACAAACATATAAACATACATACATAGACTGCTAAAATCATAACCCTTCCTTTTGGCTTTGCCGTAGTCGGGTAAAAATTATGTATTAGGTATGTTGAAACTGTTTGTACTCCTCGTCACTTGTACTTTTAATGGTTCATTAGAAAACCAGCGTCAGACAGCATCTGTCTGGCATTAATGCTGAAATGAACCTTTTTTGGCGCAGCCGTGAGGCACACACTATTGTTAAAATATTATTTTCATTTTATTTATATTTTTACCCGACTACGGCAAAGCCAAAAGGAAGGGTTATGATTTTAGCAGTCTATGTATGTATGTTTGTATGTATGTATGTTTGTTTTTACGTGTGTTCCACCGTAGCGCCTAAACTGCTAAACCAATTTTGATGAATGAGGTATCAATAGATTCGTAATAATGGTCCGGGTGACATAGGCTATATAATTTTTCCCTAAATTTAATTTGGTGGACTTTACACGTAAATTTCTAACCTCGAAAAAAATTAAAATGGGATGATCATGACATGTTTGGTATCAAAAGAAAGGTCTTGACGAGCACATTACAAATATGTATATAATATTATATTTTCAAAGTAAATAAATATGTTTAAATCGTTAAAAACAAGCAAAAGTGAGACTGCGCTACGTAGTATTGCAAGATGTTACCAACGTGCAGTTAATCAAATCTTAATAAATAGTAACGATTTGTAATTCCACTCTTATGAAGAAAAACAAGTACAACGAAATATTTATATTTTGGATTTCTTCGAAGCTCGATATCGATATATGGTGTTGGCGTCGAAATAAATCGCTCTATGGTTTCGTCCAAAGCACTATGCACTGCTATTGGAATTTAAAATAGGTTAATTACTCTTATTTACGTTTATCAAGTGTAAAAACGGAAAAGTATAAAATAAAAAATAAAGTTTAATAAAAAACTGTAACCCGACTACCTACGGGGAAATTAAAATGATCTAAAAAGTACGAAACAAGCAAATATTTCAGACAGAAATCAAGACATAGGTATAAAAATGGTCAAGGTAAAGCCGTCGTCGCATGCCATTATAATTTTGTAGGTGTTCCTGGCACCAACATGGTATACAGGCATGCGACCACGGCTTTACCTGGACCATTTTTGTACCTATGTCTTGATTTCTGTCTGAAATATTTGCTTGTTTCGTACTTTTTAGATCATTTTAATTTTCCCGTAGGTAGTCGGGTTACAGTTTTTTATTAAACTTTATTTTTTGTGTGTTTCGCGAACTGTGTCAAAATAAATGTTTTTTCTTTCTTTCTTTCAAAATCACCTCAAGAGTTTTGCTAGATCACAGGAAAAAACTCAGATTATAATAAGCTGTAAAAAAAAAACTGATAATCAAATACATACATAAACACACGCTTTCTTCCCATGACACAGAAGCAGAAACTATAGAATAATAACTGGAGCTTTATAATGGAAGAATTATGTCTATCAAATAACTAGGAACAACTCTTACCTAGGTATACACGGCCGAGGTGGTAGTGTAGGTTTGACACTGATGACCTCGTACTCATCATTCCTAGTCACAGTGGTTGCGTCCTCCATGGCACTCATACTCTTCGTCAGCAGGTCCGCTACTTCTTCTGACACGTCGCGTTTGCCGTTCATTCCTTCGTTGCCGTAGTATACTGGAAAAATAAAGTAAAAATAGCTTAATGGGTAAAAACGCTTTCGCTCAGCTTATGACATTCCACTGTTGGACATGGGATCAGCAGGCAATAAAATTAAGTTGACTTCTGGAAATAATTTAAAATCAGGTACAATAAAAAGAAAAGAAAACCGGCCAAGTGCGTGTCGGACTACGCACAGTGAAGGGTTCCGTAGATGGGATGAATTTATCTCAAGAACAAACTAAACATTGTAGTTGAAAAACATGTTCTCCCATACGGAATGTGTTGGAGAACATGCTTTTTCAATTTCAAATGTAAGTTGGTCGATTTATTATTAGCTGTGATAGTTTTGCTTTTAATTTTGGTTATATATACTACTACTGTGAATTTTTCCACATATCCAGAACCAACCATTAAGCTGGCAGGGGACACTCACTCGACACTAACAAAAATTAGCATTTTAAAGCTTAAGGCTCCGTGCCGCCGCACCGCACGAAATCACTGATTTTGATCAATTTTGTTTATTCGTTGTGAGAAAGGGGGCGAGAATTTAAACAAAATTATTTGTGATTTGAAAAGTCCAATTCTTCGTCTTGTACATAGGGGAAAGGGATTTTTGAAATAAATTAAGGATTCGTGGGAAATCACTAAAATTCGCAACAAGTTTTCCAAAAAATGACGTAAGTAAGTAAGTATTTACGAGACTGACGTTTGATCGTTTCGTTAGAAGAAACTGCTTTTGATGTTGAAAATTAAAAAATATCATCAACATCATTATATGGTCTACTTGTACATAGGGGAACCACTTTTTTCAACTTTCATACAAAATATAGCAGAAAAAAAATGTTGAAATAACGTAACTTTCTCAAAACTTCAAGCCAAATAAATATTTTTTTCTAATACTTAGAAACACTTTTAAGAAATTAAAAAAAATATATATTAATTTTAAGTTAATTGTTTAATAGAATCTAAATTTTATTTTATAAATAAACAATTACTTCATTACGTAAATAAATGGCAAAGTGAACTATATAAACGATCGCGGAAAATCTATTCCGTCAGTAGCGAACGGGCCTTCCCAGCGTGAGGACGTATCACTTTGCGTCGCAGCACGCACACACGCACGTACGTGTCCGATGTTAACATATTCCAGAAATTGTACGTCGACTACCACATTTTGATCCGCTATTTATTTTAAAGTACTTTGCTTGTTTTTGAAGAACATTAAAATTTTGCATGCCTGGCAATAAATAAAATACCGGTGTACGTGTGTTCGTAATTCTTCGTATCCTAAACGGCTTGACTGATTTAGATGTTTTTTTTTTTAAGTTCTTTTTGTGTAACTTGGATGGTTCATAACTATAGTTGGACTCGCGTGGCGCTGTTGTCGCAGGACAACATCTGCCTGCTGGGTTCACTAGTTATATTTTGAGTTTAGATTTCATAGTTTTGAGTGATTTTTGGTAGGGGAAAAAGTTATGGGTTCGCGTCACCGATATGCCCGCGCCTATATGCTGTTGTAGCAATAAGTGAAGTATTTTTGGAACGAAGTTTCTTTAACGCTACTGAAGACTACTTTAAGTCAAAATAAAGATCCAAGATGGCGGCTGCGAACATTTAAAAATATTTCGTCATGGGTATCGTTTTCATAGTTTTCGAGGATGCTAAAGCTGATAGTGAGGTCAAAATATAAATCCAAGATGGCGGCTGTGGGGTGCGTACAGAAAACCTCCACGCGTGACTGACACCTGCTGGTCCCTTATGGATACGTTCGGGGGGAAGAGCAGTTGTCAGGACGGTGCACCCTGGGCATGAACAATATACTCTTCGGAAAAGGTTTGGGAGTTTTTCGGAGAGGGTATTGTTTGTGGCTAATTTCTGTGGGCGGGGGAGCAGCATGCTCCTCGACGTTCTTCCGCTTGTCCCTCTGATTTGCAGAGGGCACAGTGGGGGAACGAAGGAGGCGGGTCGCTCCTGATCGATCGACGTACGTCGATTGACACTGGACGTGACCCCAGCCGCTGCGGTGCAGGCGCACCAAAGCGGCTATCGTTTCTCCCTCAAGAGCGATCTTGAGGGAGAACTTTCGGCGGGTTCGCTGAGCCAGGTTATCTGGACAGCGGACGGAGGCATGTATAATGCCGCCGCCGGGGGCTTGGCTTAACCGCCCGGCCCAGAGGAAGGACACCTCTAAGATAAAAAACCACCTAATCCTAAGTTTTGAAGCGCGGCGAGAGGATGAGTGGCTGGTGGGGGACCAGTCGTTAGCGTTTCACCTGTAGATACCTGCCGAACTCTACAGTATGTAGGCTTACCTAGGCAAGAGGCTCTGCCTAGGTGGACATGTAGTTCCTCAATACTCGTGGGATTAAGAATGGAAACAATTATAACAAACAAAAACAAAAACAAAGATGACGTGCCAATTGTATTGGCGGAGAAGCTACCAATTGCCGGCAACGGCAACAAGAGCCGAGGAGGCTCCAGTCCCTCAGGGGACCAAAGCATGTCCGACCAGGACACAAAAAGCGGGGGCTCCAAGTCCAAATTCTGGGGCAAAAGATCGCGCGGGTCGGAGCGCACAGGATCGGCGGGGCAATCCTCGGGCGAGGAAAGCCTCCCGATCGCGAAAGTGCCGACAGTCAGGAGAGGCCGAGGACGAGCGGTAGCCGGAGCAGCTTCCGCTTCGAGGCCGGGGCGGGGCAATCGGGGTCGCCTCAAGCGGCCTGATACGCCGCTCATCAGTTCGGAGAGCGAAACCGGGGTCTCGTCATCCGAGGCCTCAACTGAGGAGTCGGAGGTGGTGGTCGCCGCCTCACCGGTGGGCACGAAGGTGCGGCCTGACGCCGTGAAGAGTGCTCTGGGTGGGGTGGTCGCCACCGAACAGGTCGCCGAATTGGCCCGTCCGCTCCGGGAGCGGGCCAAAAATAAGCTGGACCACCGTGGTGATGAGCCGGACGCCGCTGGTGGCTCCAATTCGGAGCGAGCGGTCAAGTTCGCGGAGGAGGTAGCGGCCGCGATCAGGGAGGTGGCCTTCAAGAGGACGAAGTCCTCTAGAGGCAAGGCAGTATCCGCGGCTACTGCCTCTATCATGGCGGCAGCGGAGGCCCTCCAACCCGGGCCTCCGCCGGACGGTATGTCGGAGATGCGGGCGGAGATCGCCCGCTTGACAGCCGCCATGGAGCTTCTCCAAAAGGAGAATGCGGAGCTCCGAGCGGACTTGGCCGGGCTCCGAGGAGCCGGCCCCCGAGAGGTGCCGCAGGAAGGGGAGCGGCATGGGCAGGGACGGCCCGTGTCTGCAGAGGACCGGATCCTCAACCTGGTGCGGCAGGAAATGGCTGCTCTACGGAGCAAGTTTTCCACCTTGGAGGCCATAGTCCTGCGCCCCCCGTTGGCGGCAAGCCAGCCGGCCCCGGGCCAGCTAAGGGCGTTGTCTTACGCCGCCACTGCAGCTGCCACAGCCGGTCCAGCCTCGTCGGGGCCGACCAAAGGTGGGGCGGCTGCACAGGCGGCGAAGGCCCCAGCCAAGGCGGCGGGGGTCCCGGCCAAGGCGTCGGGGGCACCGGCCAAAGCGGCGAGTGCCCCAGTCAAGGCGGCAGGGGCCCCGGCCAGGGTAACCAGGGCCTCGGCTAAGGCGGCGAATCGGCCGCCCCCACCACCTTCTGAATCTCCTCCGGCCGACGCCGGATGGCAAGTAGCCGGGGAGAAGAAGAAGGCTGGTAAGGCGGCAAGGGCGGCCAAAAGGAAGGCGAGGCGGCAGCGGCGCAAGGAGCGAAGCGTCGCGGCTAGGCTCCGCGCCCCGAAGTCCGCAGCTGTAGTGATTACACTACAGCCGGAAGCGGCAAAGAAGGGCGTGTCCTACCAGCACGTGCTCGCCAAGGTGGATGCGGCGGTGGATCTCAAGGAGACCGCCAATGGCGTCCGGCTCAAGATAACCGCGACTGGGGCCAGGATGCTGGAGATCCCCGGTGCAAACAGCGGCCCGGCAGCGGACGCTCTGGCCAATAGGCTCAGGGCGTCCCTGGATCCGGACGAGGCCCGAGTGTCCAGGCCCACCAAACGCGCTGACTTGCGCATCCGGGGCCTGGACGACTGCGTGACGGCAGAAAAGGTGGTGGCCGCGGTCGCCAGGACTGGGGGGTGCTCTGCCGAGGAGGTGAGGGCGGGCACCATCCACCCTGACTCCACGGGGATGCGAGCCGTTACGGTGAGCTGCCCCGTGTCCGCGGCCAAGCTGATAGCCGGGGAGGGCCGAAGGCTTCTGGTGGGTTGGGTCTCCGCGCAGGTCAAACTGCTGGAGCCCAGACCTCTGAGGTGCTTCCGCTGCCGGGTGGGCGACCACGTGGGAGCGAAGTGCACCTCGGAGATAGACTGCAGCGACCACTGCTTCCGCTGTGGTCAGCCTGGTCATAAGGCCGGCTCGTGCAACGCCGCGCCGCACTGCATTATATGTGCGGCGGCTGGCAAGCCGGCCGATCACCGGGCTGGGAGCAAAGCCTGCGCTCCACCCGCCAAAGCCAGAGGCAGGGGCAAGCCCTCCGCCACCGCCGTCACCGCCGCAGCCGCCGCCACTACTGCCGCCGCCGCTGCCGCCTCCACTGTCGTCGTCGCCGCCATTGCCGCCGCGGCGGTGCCCTCAGAGGGGGCTAGGGAGGGGGTTGAAATGGAGTGTCAATAACGGCCCCATTACGCCTCCTCCAGGCGAACATCAACCACTGCGCTGCCGCTCAGGATCTGTTGCTCCAGAGCATGGCGCAGTGGTCGATTAACATCGCCGTGGTCGCTGAGCCGTACTTTGTCCCGCCCAGGGATGACTGGGTGGAGGACCTGAGCGGCTCAGTGACCCTCATTTCGTCGGCCGCCGCTGGTACCCCGTCCCTCGAGTCTGTCAAGAGAGGACGGGGTTGCGTGGCAGCACGGTTCGGGGAGATTGTCGTGGTAGGGGTATACTTCTCCCCGAACCGAACTCTTGCCGAGTTCCACAACTCCCTCGTGGAGTTGAGAGTCGTCGTCGTCGGGTTCGGTTCCCTCCCCGTGTTCGTCCTCGGGGACTTCAATGCCAAAAATCTGGCTTGGGGTTCCCGCTTTACGGACACACGGGGCAGGATGGTGGAGGACTGGGCTCTGGAGACAGGCCTGGTCGTCCTAAACCGGGGTTCTGTCCCCACGTGTGTGCGGATGCGGGGCGAATCAGTGGTGGACATTTCGTTCGCCAGCCCCGCTCTGTCGCCGCGTGTAATCGACTGGCGCGTCATAGAGGAGGTGGAGACCTATTCCGATCACCGGTACATCCGGTTTGACGTCTCCGCCCAGACCTCGAGCGCGCCGGTCCGACAGGCCCCGAGTGGTCCGCGGTGGGCGCTGAAGCAGATGGACCGGGAGCTTCTCCTGGAAGCCTCGATCGTGCAGGCCTGGGTGTCATCACCGGACAGGCCTGCCGACATCAACGACGAGGCGGAGTGGTTCCGGGAGGCCATGTCCAATATATGCGACGTGGCAATGCCCCGGGTCCATCCTGGACGTGCTTCGCGCCAGCTGTACTGGTGGTCGCAAGAGCTGGAAGCTCTGCGCAGGGCGTGCGTAGCTGCGCGACGCCGGTACGCCAGGCACCGCAGGCTCCGCATCCGCCCTCCGGATACGGAAGCCATTGAGGCGGAGCTGTACGAGGGGTACAGAGCGGCGAAGACCGCCCTCCAAGCGGAGATCCTGCGGGCCAGGACACTGGCCCGCGAGGAGTTGCTGGAGTCTCTGAACAGAGACCCGTGGGGACGCCCATATAAGATGGTGCGGGAGAAGCTCCGCCCATGGGCTCCCCCGCTGACGCAGAGTCTCCGGCCCCAGCTTGTGGAGGACGTGGTGAGCGCTCTGTTCCCTTCAAGAGGGGAACATACGCCCCCGCCCATGGCTCCGCCTGGTGCGGTGCCCGATGCGGACCACACCGCCGACGACGACGACGATGCTCCGGAGGTGACCGAGGTAGAGATGAGAGTGGCGGTACGCAAGATGAGTGCGAAGAATACCGCCCCAGGACCCGACGGCATTCCCGGAAAAGCCTGGGTCCTGGCCATGGGGACTCTCGGGCCTCGACTAAGGGGGCTCCTATGCGCATGCATGGAGAGGGGCCAGTTCCCACTTTGTTGGAAGACTGGGAAACTGGTCCTCATTAGGAAGCCGGGGCGCCCGGCGGACTCTCCGTCCGCCTATCGGCCCATTGTGCTGCTCGACGAGGTGGGCAAGCTCTTTGAAAGAGTCATTGCAGACCGCCTCGTCGGGCAGCTGGTGCGAGTGGGGCCGGATCTGGCGGAGAGCCAATTCGGTTTCCGCAGGGGGCGCTCTACGGTGGACGCCATCATGCGCGTGCGGGCCCTCACGACGGGGGATGCTGTGGCCCGGGGTGGGGTCGTCTTGGCGGTGTCTCTAGACATCGCCAATGCCTTCAACACCCTGCCCTGGAGTTGCATCAGGGAGGCACTTCGGTATCACCGGATGCCGACCTACCTCTGTCGTGTGGTCGAGGCCTATTTGACAGATAGGGCTGTCATCTACCCCGGTCACCAAGGAGAGTGGAACCGGCGAGAGATGTCGTGCGGTGTCCCACAGGGATCGGTCCTGGGGCCGCATCTGTGGGACATCGGATACGACTGGGTGCTGCGCGCCGATCTCCCTACTGGCGTCAGCGTCGTCTGCTACGCTGACGACACGCTGGTCCTGGCGCAGGGGAGGTCGTACCAGGCGGCGGCCGACTTAGCGACACGCGGGGTTGCGACAATCGTCGACAGAATCCGGCAGCTGGGACTCGAGGTGGCCCTGCACAAGTCCGAGGCCATGGGTTTCTATGGTCCTCGTAGTGCGCCACCGCCGGGTTCCCAGGTAATGGCGGGAGGGGTTCACATCGGCGTCGAGTCGACGATGAAGTATCTGGGACTCGTCCTCGACAGCCGGTGGAACTTCGTGGAGCATTTCCGACGTTTGGCTCCCAGACTGGACCGGGCCGGGGCTGCCTTGAGGCGGCTCCTGCCCAATCTGGGAGGTCCAAACGCCTCCTGCCGGAGGCTCTACGCGGGGGTCGTGCGGTCCATGGCCCTTTACGGGGCGCCGGTGTGGGCGCCTTCATTGAGGCGACAGCCAGCCCGCCGGCTTAACGCGTCCCAAAGGGTCATGGCCATCCGGCTGGCCCGAGGATACCGCACGGTCTCCTGCGAGGCGGCGAGCCTCCTTGCCGGAGTACCGCCATGGGATCTGGAGGCAAAGGTCCTCGCGCACATATGGGAGTGGCGCGAGGAGGCGAAACGCCGGGGCTTAACACCGATGCTGCAAGAAGTTGCGGCGCAGCGGACGGAGCTCCGGCGGGATCTCATGGCGGAATGGAGAGTGCGATTGTCGCAACCCAGCGCTGGGCACGCCGCAATTGCGGCGATAAGACCCCTCTTTGAGGAGTGGCTAGAGAGGCGCCACGGCGTCCTCACCTTCCGCCTGACACAGGTGCTCACCGGACATGGCTGTTTCGGGAGGTACCTGTTCAGGATAAAGCGGGAGGAAACGCCCGGGTGTCATCACTGTGTGGATCGCCCGGAGGACACGGTGGAGCATACGGTGGAGGTCTGCCCGGCTTGGGCAGAGCATCGCCGTGTCCTCGAGGAAGCGATCGGCGGCGGTGATCTCTCGCGTCCGGCCCTGATTCGGGCCATGCTACGGAGCGAGAGGAAATGGCAGGCCGTCACCTCGTTCTGCGAAGCAGTAATGCTCGCGAAGGAGGAGACGGAGCGCGTGAGGGAAAGGCAAATTTCGCGCCCTCGCGCCCCTAACCGCCGCAGCAGGAGACGCCCTGGGCGTCGGGAGTCACGAGAGGATTTCCGGCCACCGTAGGCGCGGGCTTGCGGACGGTGAGCAATGGGTAGCTCGCCGTCCGATAAGGACCAAGCCCGGGTCGACGGCGCGTTGTGTTCCACGCGCGCCTCAAAGAGATGTCAGCAGAATTGACGGGGTCCGCTAGGGCCAATGCCTGCCGGGGGTTCGAAGAAAACCGATAGGGAAATCGTGGCCCCCTGGCAACACGGCAACTGAAGGAACACGGGTGGGTTTTAGTCAGTAAGAGTCTGACACGCCCTCCCGCTCCGCCCAGAGCGGGAGAAGTTATTTGATGATTTCCCACCCAAAAAAAAAAAAAAAAAAAAAAGATGGCGGCTGTGACAATATTCAGATTTTTCGTCATGGGTGTCTTTTTCATAGTTTTTGAGGATTCTAAAGCAGATTTTGATGTCAAAACGTAAATATAAGATGGCGGCTGCGAAAATTTTCACATTTCTTCATAACATCACGCCATCAATTTCAAAGTGTTGGGGCCCTTTGAAATTGATGGCGTGATGTTATGAAGAAATCTCATTTTCGCAACTTTTTCGCGCAAGTGGGTTCGCGCAAGTGTCTTTCGCGAAAATGTCTTTCGCGCAAGTGTCTCAGATCCCTTTATGGATACTGGTGCCAATTCTCTTGTCACAAATTAATGCCTCAAAACTAGACTAAAAATCACCAAAGTTTCGTTCATTCCTGTCAAACGATGATTTCCCATCGTGAAATAATTTTAGAATATATTTTATTTTGACAGCACTAAGATGGCAATATGGTGCTGATTCTCTTGTATACCGAACTAAACTTACTAAACTATCACTAAAATTCCTTACTTTTGGCTATGAAAATCTTGAAGCTATTCTGCAACAAAAATTTTCTAAATTTAAATATATTTTGACACACTAAAATTATATTTGACAATCGCGAGTCCACGTGGTACTTGTTTGCCCTACCCCGTGAATTTTTTTTAGAGCTGGAGGCGCGCAGGGGGCAGCCTTGACGTTTTATATAGAATTTTTACTTTTTGTAAGGAAAATAAGAAAAAATATTACCTACATGTAGAGTGTCAGGGGTTTAAGGGTTTTATAAAGGGGATCGAAATTCTCATTATTTTTGCGATTGGACGCACCATTTTTGAGATATATGCAAAAGAAAAAAAAAAGATACAGTACTGTTTTTTGCACCTGAAGCGAGGTGTTGGTGTGAATTTTAGTTCAAGATAACTAATTTTATTCCGCACCTTTTTAATCGCGATTAAAAATAGTCAGATTTAGTTAGACATGATGCCGATTCTCTTGTCACAAATGCCTCTAAACTAGACTAAAAATCACCAAAATTTTGTTTTATTCCTGTCAAACGACGATTTCCCATTCTGAAATAGACTAAAGTGACACAACTTAACTAGATTTTAGTTTGACAGCACTAAGATGGAACTGAGATTTTCATTTAGTGAAAATAGCAATTTTACTATTCTGAATTTGACGTTTTTCACTTAAAATTTAGATTTTCTAACCGAATCTGACTATTTTTCGCGATTAAAAACGTGTGGAATAAAATTGATTGTCATGAACTTTAAATTCACACCAACACCTCGATTTCACATGCAAAAACAGTACTGAATCTTTTTTTTTTCTTTTGCTTATATTTCGAAAACGGTGTGTCCAATCGCAAAAATAATGAAAATTTCGACTCCCTTTATAAGACCCTTAAACCCCTTATACTCTACATGTAGGTAATATTTTTTCTTTTTTTCCATACAAAAAGTGTAAAGTTCCTTAAAAAACACGTCGAGCGTGCCCGCCTCCGGCTCTAAAAAGATTCACATGGTTAGGTATCACGTGTGGAATCGCGATTGTCAAATTTGATTTAGATGTGTCAAAAATTTTCTTAAACTTAGAGAATTTATTTTGCATAATTGTGCCGATTCCCTTGTTCACAAACTAAACTAACTTTAAGTGCATCTTTTTCTTTCTATTTCATTAAGAAAAGGACAGAAGATAAATTTTAGTTTAGTCCTGTCAAATTAATCAGCGCTTGACGTTAATTGACGTAATTTTAGTCGGCAAGTTTTTAATCACGTCTTAACTTGTATGGAGAGTGATAGGCGGTGATTAATTTGACAGGACTAAACTAAAATTTATCTTCTGTCCTTTTCTTAATGAAATTGTAAGAAAAAGATGCACTGAACTTAAATTTAGTTTAGTTTGTGATCAAGGGAATCGGCACCAATAGCTTTGAGATTCTCATAGTCAAAAGTAAGAAATTTTAGTGATAGTTTAGTATAAGAGAATCGGCACCAATCAAAATTTTAAGTGAAAAAAGTCAAATTCAGAATAGCGAATTTTTCATTTTCACTAAATTAATAACTCATTCAGTTGCAAAAACTGTACTTTATCTTTTTTCTGTTCTTTTGCTTATATCTCGAAAATTGTGTCTTATCGCAAAAATAATGAAAATTTCGACCCCCTTTATGAAACCCATAAAACTCAACATGTAGGTAATAATTTTTCATGTTTTCCATACAAAAAGTATAATATTCCATATAAAACAGAATTGTTATAAATATACTAAACGAATATACACAAACATTCCAAACTTATTTCATAAGCGTACCTACGTAACTTAACAAAATACCGTCTATAGGATCAAAACTGTTTAAGCGATCACTACGCTCGATGTTTAGGCGTGTGTGCGTGAACGGTGCACACAAACATAGCATCGCAAGAATTTACCTAAACTCTGTCGAGTGAATTCACAGCCAGGAGCCTTAAGTGTTTCTCAAACGGATCCCTGAATTCAAAAACCGGCCAAGTGCGTGTCGGACCACGCACAATGAAGGGTTCCTTAATTGGGATGAATTTATCCCAAAAACAAACTTAACTTTGTAGTTGAAAAACATGTTCTCCCATACGGAATGTATGGGAAAAAATGTTTTTACAACTGCAATTATAAGTTGGTCGACTATTACTCGTTCACTTGTAGAGCCTACTTAGCTGTGATAGTTTTCCTTTTAACTTCGTTACATAAACTACTGCTGTGATTTTTTTCACACATCCAAAACCAACTATTTACGGTACACTTGACTAACAAAAATTTACACTTTAAAAGGTTAATATTTCGCAAACGGATCCCTGAATCCAAAAATGGTTTTCACATACTCACAATGTTTTTAAAGGACCTTTCCAATGATATCCTACACCATGGGATAGAAAAAAAAACACCACTTTACGTGTAGGGGAGGTACCATAAATGATTTATTTTTTCATCATTTTGTTTTACCACTTTGTCGGGGTAATTAATATGTATACCCATGCCAAATTACAGCTTTCTAGTACTAAGAGTCTCGGAGCTAGACCGCGGACAGACAGACAGACGGACATGACAAAACTGTAAGGTTTCCTTGTTTACTATGGAACCCTAAAATTGATTCTAACAAACTCACAATATTTTTTAATGACCTTTCCAACGACATCCCTCACAATAGGATAGATGGGGAAAAAAAACTATGCCCACTTTACGTGTAAGGGAGAAACCCAAAAAAGAAAAACATGGTTTTATTTTACCACTTTATCGGCGTGATTAATATGTATACCCATGCCAAATTAAAACTTTTTAGTACTAATATTCTCTGAGCTAAGCCGCGGACGGACAGACAGACGGACATGGCGAAACTATAACGGTTCCTTGTTGACTACGGAACCCTAAACACAGGCCAAAAGCTCGGACCATGCACAATTAAGGGGTCCGTAGTTGAGAATTGAGATGAATTTATCCCAAGAGCAAACATAACAGTGTAGTTGAAAAACATCTTCTCTTCTCCATTATCTGTGCGAGTTAATTTAATCGAGCAATACTCGCGCCAACAAAATATTGAAATTAACGGCGTACCTGAAAACAAAGCGGAAAATTTGGTGAAAACAGTGGTGCAGATGGGGAACGCGGTAGCAAGCGTAATCAGAGAAGAAGACATACTGTCGGCTGTGCGAGTGCGGAAATTAGATCCCGGAAATGGTAACCCTAGAGCGGTTGTTGTTAAGCTGCGCACCACTCAAACGCGGGACGTAATATTAACCTCGGTCATGTACTTCAACAAGGCACACCCTACTAAAAAACTAAATTCGCAACACCTAGGGTATGGCGGTCCCGTCAGGCCTATATATGTGTCTGAACATTTGTCACCCCTTAACAAGCAAATCCATGCGGCTACTAGAAGGGCGGCTACTGCAAAGGGATACAAATACGTGTGGATTCGTGACGGTAAAATTTTAGTAAGAAAAGCTGATGGAGAGCAAGCTAAACAGGTAAGAAGCTTGGACGCTGTTGCACTACTTTGAAACCTTCTACAAAAAATCCTGATACAATACCGTATACAATACAACAACAATTCAACGTCTACTATCAAAACTTTAGGGGTATGAAAACAAAATTAAACATGATCGAATTATCCACCCGATCGCACAATTATGATGTCATTATCGGCACAGAGACTTGGCTAGATGACAGTATAAGTGATGGCGAATTATTTGACTCCAGGTATAATATTTATCGTAGAGACAGAGTATCAACCGTCAATAGTGGCAAAAGAGGAGGAGGGGTATTGATTGCTGTTTTGAAATCAATAGACTCTGTCCGGATGTCGCAGTGGGAAACAGACATTGAAAACCTATGGGTCAAGCTCAAGACTGTCAAAGGGAATAAATCCCACAACTTAAATATCTGCGCGGTTTATCTTCCCCCTCCAGTTCAACATCGGACACTTGACTCATTCCTTGACAGGGTCTCCTCTGTCATCGATACAACTGGCGACG
Organism: Agrochola lychnidis; assembly: GCA_963680765.1. Classification (NCBI taxonomy): domain Eukaryota; kingdom Metazoa; phylum Arthropoda; class Insecta; order Lepidoptera; family Noctuidae; genus Agrochola; species Agrochola lychnidis. The sequence continues at coordinate 28,540,111 of OY796851.1, forward strand.
AAATCCTGATAGCTGGAGATTTTAATCTGAGTTTCATTAACTGGGAAATAGACAAAACTTGTTCCCACACTTCCAGTAACACAGCTTCTAACTATGCTAACGCATTGGGTTACTCACTGATAGACTTTATGTCATTGTGTAACATGGAGCAAATAAACTCTGTCAAAAATTGTTATCACAAAACTCTAGATTTAATATTGTGTAACTTCTATGGAGGAATTGTTAGTATATGCAATAACCCGTTATCAACAGTAGATGTCTACCACCCACCCCTCGAAATACTAATAAAAAACACGTCCCCCGCGTTATTAAAGAGTAAGATTCCGGTTAGATACAACTTTAGAAAAGGCAATTATACTTTAATCAACGCTATAATTAGCAAAATTGACTGGACCCATATTTTCTCAGACTTGCACGATGTCGATGTTATGGTGACACACCTATATAAGCACCTTAATGATATAGTTGACGAGCACGTTCCAAAGTCAAAAAAACCGAGTGATAAGTATCCCTCCTGGTTCTCTAAACCTCTCATTAGACTCCTAAATGAAAAAGAAAAACTTAGAAAACGGTTTAAAACGGTTTAAAACATATAAAAACCCAAGGGATCACTTTGAATATAGACTATTGGAGGGGAGATCGAAAACCATGATGAACTGCTGTTACAAAAACTATATGAGCTTAACTGAAAAGAGCATTAGACATAATCCAAAACTGTTTTGGTCCTTCGTCAAAGCGAAAAAGTCCAAATCTAACGACATTCCCTCGGAGATGTGTCTAGGAAATGAAACAGTATCTACTGGTGATGAAGTCTGCAGCCTTTTTGCTAAGCATTTCTCTTCTAACTTTACTCCCTCGATTGGTTCACCTACTGTAGCTCAAACAGGATCCAAGTATCATCAACATGCATTAGGTAGTGTAGTATTTACGGAACGAGATGTCCTGAAAGCATTAAAAGAACTTAACATCTGTAAAGGGCCGGGGCCAGATGGTTTGCCGCCGGTATTTGTAAAGAGGTGTGCTACTAGTCTATCCTTACCGCTTAAAATAATATTCAATCATTCGATTGCGACATCGCAGTTTCCGACGGAATGGAAAATGGCAAATGTCGTACCAATTTTTAAGAAAGGAGACTCTAATGACGTGCAGAACTACCGTCCTATTTCACTCCTTTCAGTTTTCGCTAAGCTCTTTGAATCCCTGCTATGTCCTTTACTTACATCACACATTAATCCTCAGCTAGTACCCCAACAACATGGTTTCTGTGTTCGTAAGTCTACGACTACTAACTTGGTCCACTACGTCAATGAAGTAAGTAAATTGATGGACTCTCGTGTCCAGGTAGACTCAATTTACACTGATTTCAGCAGTGCGTTCGACAAGGTGGACCATAAAATCCTCTTAAAGAAGCTTGAAGGTTTCGGCATATTTGGCCAGTTGCTTCTTTGGTTTAAATCGTATCTCTCAGAAAGAAAACAAAGAGTGGTTGTTAAGGGCTATGAGTCACCAGTTTATTTCTCTACATCTGGAGTCCCCCAAGGTTCGCACCTAGGCCCAATTCTTTTTCTAATGTTCGTCAATGACATAGTTCTCTCAGTAAAACACAGCAATTGCTCTATTTTCGCTGATGATTTAAAGATCTATAAAGAGATACATTCATCCGTCGATGTTCATTTACTCCAGGTTGATCTCAACGCAGTTCACGATTGGTGTTTAAAAAACCGCATGTCCCTCAATGTGAAAAAGTGCTACCACATAACATTTACCAGAAAACGGAAACCTTTACTTACGTCTTACTCAATAAATGGGGTAGCACTACAAAAGGTAGACACGATTCGTGACCTAGGAGTCCAGCTCGACTCTAAACTCACATTTGTCAACCACATTGATAATATCACTGCCAAAGCTAAATGTCTGGATTTGTAAAAAGAATATGTCGGGATTTCCAGTCCATCTCTACTCTAAAGGTGCTCTTCAATACTCTTGTGAGAAGTCTATTGGACTATGCATCTCCAGTTTGGAACCCTACTTACCGTATTCACGTAAACAGGATTGAACGTATCCAAAGAAACTTCACCAGATACCTTCGTTTTAGAAGCTCTAGCTGTCCACGAGGTTCTTCTTATGATGAAAGGCTCAGTCATTTTAAAATATGCTCTCTTGAACACCGTAGAGACGTAACAGACCAAATCCTTCTTTACAAAATTACTAACGGTTTACTAAATGTTCCCGATCTTTTGGCGGAATTAAATATAGCTGTACCTCGACAGAAAACTATTCGATCTGGTCGCGAGACCATTACCTTTGCCACAACTGCAAGTCGTACTAACCTTGGTAGCACCGCACCCATGAATCGACTAATGAGAAATTATAATAAAATCGCTACACGAACCAATAGCATCGACATCTTTTCTAACCCTTTTCGTCAATTCCGTACGAGACTTTTAACCAGCTCGGAGTCTCAAAACCTCTGTACGACATAAGCCGCCTATTAATAAAATTGTATCCACTTCCATTTCCTTCTTCATAGGTCTTTTTTTTTGTTATTTAGTTAAATATTTCATCTTAGTTGTGAACATAATTCATAATTAATATCCATAATTAATATCTATTTTCATTTTATTTTATTTTTATTTTGTCAATAATTCAACTAACGTTAAATAAAACTTCCTGTAATCATTAAATTCTCTGCTAGTGCTGTGCACTTCTGTAAGTGACGAGTTCACAATACCTATATAACTGTATGTGATTTTTGTGTGTGTATGTTTAAGTGAGCAAGTCGTTGAGGTGCCAAATAAATAAATAAATAAATAAATAAATAAATACAGAATGTATGGGAAAACATGTTTTTGCAACTGCAAATATAAGTTGGACGATTATTACTCGTTAACTTGTTAAGCCTACTTAGCTGTGATAGTTTTCCTTTTAATTTCGTTATATATGCTACTGCCGTGAATTTTTTCACATACCCAAAACCAACCATTAAACTTGCAGGGGGGGGGGACACTTGACTCTAACAAAAATTAGCAATTTAAAGCTTAATATTTCGAAAACGGATCCCTAAATCCAAAAATGGTCTTCGCAAACTCACAATATTTTTAAACGACCTTTCAAACGAAATCCCACACTATGGGATTATTGAGAGAAAAAAAATCATCTACACTTTACGTCTAGGGGAGGTACCAAAAAAAAAAACTTGATTTTATTTTACCACTTTGTCGGCGTGATTAATATGTAAACCCATGTCAAATTACAGCTTTCTAGTACTAAGCGTCTCTGAGCTAAGCCGTGGACAGACAGACAGACAGACAGATAGATAGACAAACAGACAGACATGACGAAACTATAAGGGTTCCTTGTTTACTACGGAACCCTAAAAACAAGCGGCGATTTTTTTTTCTTGAAAATGACCACATAGTGGTTTAAGTGTGATTCTTAACAATACCCTCACGGATCGGACAGGGTTTTTGTTACACGCTGTACATAGTGTACATACTATCGCCGTGAATTTTTACACATAATATCCAAAAACAACCATTTAGCTGGCAAGGACACACACACTTGACTCTAACAAAAATTTGCAATTTAAGCTTAATATTTCGCAAACGGATCTCTGAATCCAAAAATCGCTTTCACACACTAACAATGTTATTGAACGACCTTTCCAACGACACCCTACACCATGGGATAGATGAGAAAAAAAAATGGCCACTTTACGGGTGGCGAAGGTAGGTACCCAAAAAAATAAAACCTGATTTATTTTACCACTTTGTCGGCGTGATTAATATTTATACCCATGCTAAATTACAGCTTTCCAGTACTAAGAGTCTCTGAGCTAAGCCGCGGACAGTCAGACAGACAGACGGACATGGCGACACTATGCGCGCCCTAAGCCGAGGTTCGTACCCCACAGGGGGTACCTCAGCGAGCGTTCGCCTAGTTTTAATTTAGAATAGTTTATGCTCCTGGCTGGAGGCTTTACAGCCAAGACCTTAGTGGTCAAAACAGCCAGATGCCCTAGTTAAAAAAAAAACAAAAACCGGAATCCTAAAAAGGAATGAAATGTGTTAATATTTGTAATTGTTATTTATGTTTTTTATTTGTCAGGCATATTATTATATTTAAACTAGATACCCGGTGAACTTGGTACCACATGGGCAATTCCCATACAAAGTTTGTTTTTTTTTTCGATATTTCGACTGTTCCTTTGGGTTTTTCCTAATTTTCTTTTTTCCTAAATCATTTCAATATTGAGGCGAACAAAAAAAAAACGATTCAAATTTTCGAGTTTTTACGAAACGCACAGCAATAAATGTACGGCAATTGATTTTTATATATACACTAACTTTTGCCCGCGGATTCGCCCGCATGGATGTCGAAAAATATCCCACGGGAACATACTACCGGGATTACACACCTAATACCCGAGGAAAGGTCATTGACTGATACCACCGCGCCCGCGTTGCCGTCAACCATAATTATGTAGTTCCGCGTAATTTTGAATTTGTGATCTTTTAAACTATTCATTAAAATGATATGATGTCAAGGCACATTTTAATCGAAATTTATGCTTAATTTAAATAACATATTTTATTGGAAAAGGATTAATATAATACCGGTAAAATAGCTTCGGAAATAATAATGAAATTTTTATCAAATTCTGAAAGATAATAATGGTTACTAGAGCAGTGGTGGCCCAGTGGTAACGGCCGCGACTTACGAGTTGTACGTCGTAGGTTCGAACCCAGACAGGCGCTTTACTTTGTTTAAATTATTTCATCACCACTGCTCTCAAAACGGTGAAGGAAAACATCGTGAGGAAACCGGCATGTCCTAGAACCGAAAATTCGAAGACATGTGACATCTACCAACCCGCACTGGGCCCGCGTGGTGGATTACGGCCCACTCCCTCTCACTGAGAGGAGGCCTGTTTCCCAGCAGTGGGAACATCATAGGCTGATGAAGACTGTGGGTCATCTTTAGAAGATAGACATATCGCACATCACAAACAAAAGGGGATTATCTGCAAAAACAGTGTTTTGAGATATCGCGTTTTGAAAGTTTGAAAATTCATAACTCCTGAAGTAAGGATTTTAATGTCTTAATTTATATACAGATTTGATGGTACATTGGTGCCGATTCCCTTGTTCACAAACTAAACTAAATTTAAGTTCAGTGCATCTTTTTCTTTCTATTGCATTAAGAAAAGGACAGAAGATAAATTTTAGTTTGGTCCTGTCAAATTAATCAGCGCTTGACGTAAATTGACGTAATTTTAGTCGGCAAGTTTTTAATCACGTCTAAACTTGTATGGAGAGTGACAGGCGCTGATTAATTTGACAGGACTAAACTAAAATTTATCTTCTGTCCTTTTCTTAATGAAATAGAAAGAAAAAGATGCACTGAACTTAAATTTAGTTTAGTTTGTGAACACGGGAATCGGCACCATTATCCTTCTTTATTTTTAGTAAGTTTAGAGCTTGTATCAGTGGTAGTTTTAATTTTATTAGCACGTTTATATGGTCGGGTGAAGATAATACTGTATAAGCAGTTCAAACTGCTAAAATGTTTGAGTTACGACTGTCTAGCCCGAACGAAATTGACTTTAATCTGATATTATCAAGTAGTTATTTAAAATGATACATTAAAAAATACAAAATGTGATGTTTTAACTCTAAAAGTACGGGACTATCTAAACAAAAAAACGTAGTTATTGTTTAATACAAAAAACAGGTTTATTAAAATACACTTAAAGTAAGTATCCCAAAACGTTAAAAAACAGTTACAATTAAAAGAATATTAAACATAATAGCTCAATAATGTAATACTGCATAAAAAAAGACTTATTTTTCGATTCGCACGAATTTACTCGCTCAAAACGGGCGATTCGTCACTTTTAAATACAAAAATCGAGCGATCCTTACAGTTGTCGCATATGATGTGTAACATCTGATATCTCACGTTGGTAATCAGCAACATTTAAAAGGTAATAAGTAACATTTTAAGTTAATAAGCAACATTTAAGTTAATAAGCAACATTTAAGTTAATAAGCAACATTAATGGGGCGGGGCCTCGTCAAGGTCGTTTCTGACGGCCAATTACTGCGCAAGCACTGCGCGCTCTAATTGGTCAATCAAGGAAAGCGAGAGGAAAGATTTACAGGAAAGCGAGAGAAAAGATGTTACACATCAATATTATTTTTCTCTATGCGAAAAAGCACGAAGTTCATTTATCTCATCATCTGTTACGATGCCTCATTGAGGTGGATAACAATTAAAATTCTATTGTGTCTCGTTAATGACAGTTGAAAGGTTATTTGTGGGCGAATCGACAAAACACAATACGATAAACACAGTATAACTGGCACATTTTCAATTTATTGCAATAAAGTTAAGAAAAATATACACTAGGAACTGTATTTGCCAATATTTTTGTCTTAATTTTATTGTAAAAATTCAAAATGCCAATTGCCTAATACGTTTTTCTGGATTTATCGATTCGCCCACAAAAAAACTTAATCGTTGTTTGTTGCTGTTACGTCTGCTAAGAAATTATTGGTTTCACCAGTCAACGTACTATCAACAATTTCTAAACTATCAAATATTTCTAATAAGTAATTCGCAATCATCGAAGGACTTAATAATCAAAGTGATCCCAGCAAAGAAAACTGTTGCATTTACTACGTGATGAGAAACCTTCAGAACAACAAGTACAAATTCGCATGTTTGACGACTGCCCGATGATTTTGACATAGATCGAGACCGACAATTTTCATCTCGAAAATACTTACAGTACAATACGAAAATATTAATGTCATCATTATCTGCAAAGGGATCTCATTTTCATCATTTGAGTTGCTCTCAGGTGTAATTTGGCGATCATGAACTGCCCTCAGCATTTTTTCTGTCCTCTTATTTCTCTTCATAATTTTGAGTTAAGCTAAAACATAGTAAAAAAGTAACAAACTTCATTTAACACTCGGTCATTGCGCAACAATTAACGTGCAATACAGTATTATCTCAAACAAACCGATGGCTATAAAGTATCATTTAGATATAATTTCGGTGAAAATCTCAAATCCATCAAAACAAAACAATCAATAGAGTATTAAGTCAAAATAATACTGTATAGAATACTCACATTTTATGCTTTCGCTCCGCAAAGACGTCGTAACTCGAAATAAATACGTGTAACGACGACGATCGGTGAGCGGCAACTGACTCAACTAGAATGCGACCGTATTGATTGGTGCGTGAATGACACGAGTGAACAGTCAATAAAGAAATGTATGATCATATCTCTGAAACTATTTGCGCTAAAAATACCATTGTCTTGCCAGTTTGTAGAAAAAAAAATCTAGATTCCGAAACGGAACAAAAAAAAAATTGGCATCTTCCGACTTGATACCTTATTGTTTGTGACGTGCGATATGTCATCACGGACTTTTTTGTTGAACTTTTTATGATGAACAATACTGTACCTCCACAACCTAGTGACTAGGTAACACGATACCCCTTGGTAAGACTGGTTGTCAGACTTTTTGGGCTTCTAACTACCCGTAACGACTGTCAAAGACCTACAAATGACAGCCGGGGCCAACGGCTTAACGTGCTTTCCGAGGCACGGAGGGGACTTGGTATGTAAAGATGGTCACCCATCCACGGACCAACCGCGGCAAGCGTAGCTTAACCTGATCGATCGACCCGTGCAGCTGTTATTACTTAGCCACAAGCCCCTCTTACTACTTGTAATTAAGTAACGTAACGTATATAAATTCATTTTGAATATGGGGTCACTTTTCTGGGGCAAAATGGAAAACTAAAAAAAAAAATGCCCACTGTACCGTGTGACATATCAAATGAAATGGCTTGTTGTGAGGATCTCAAATTATATTTTTTTTATAATTTTAAAATAAATACGTTTAAAGATATTTAAGAAAATAGATGGAAATTGACCATCATTGAATTGACTTATCTCCGAAACTACTGAGCCTAAAATTTTGAAAAAGTACGGAAAACGGTTTTTTACTCATAGATTACAGAAAACCTGTAAGAAGTCTATGGTCTGAAAATAACATGGTAAATCTCTCAATATTATGTGTGCAAACTTACATTTGCAGTTGGGATGTATGGGAGAACATGTTTTCAACTACAATGTGAATGTAATAATTTTTTTTTTTTTTTTTTTTATCATTTTTATTTTTATTTTTTTTACGAAACCCTTCATTGTGCGTGGTCCGACACGCACTTGGCCGGTTTTTTTCTTTACATACTATTATTATTGTTCCTTTGTTAAACAAATGAATAAATTACTTATGACTTAAGTAGTACATACTAAAATCACATGTAAAAGAATTTGTGCAGAGTATTACCACAAGAATAAAAAACGAGCAGAAGGCAAGTTTCCTAACAGAGTTCAGAATTCTTACCTACTTTCATAGGGCTGTCACTCGGTTATTGAAAATAAAAAAAACCGGGTAAGTGCGAGTCGAGATTCGGCGATGAGCACAGCCGGACGGACGGATGGACAGCTGGACAGACGGACAGACACGTACTGTGACTGAGGTGATCCCGTGAGTTTTCCGTTTTCCAATTACGGTACTGAACTGGTAATTATTTTAACAGTTTGTTTAAAATTAAGTAATACCTATTTAATGAATCATACTGTGAAATAATTATTTATACACACACGCGTACACAGTTGTTCAACTGAGACCCTCCCTTTTTTGAAATCAGGTAATGAAATGAGCAGTGGTGGCCCAGTGGTTTACGGTTGCGACTTACGAGTCTGGGGTTCGAACACAAGCAGGCACCTTACTTTGTGTAAATTATTTCATCACCATTGCTCTCAAAACGGTAAAGGAAACATCGTGATTAAACCGGCATGTCCTAGAACCAATATTTCGAAAACATGTGACATCCACCAACCCGCACTGGGCCCGCGTGGTGGATTACGGCCCACTCCCTCTCACAGAAAGAGGAGGCCTATTTCCCAGCAGTGGGAACATTATATCTAGGCTGATTAAGCTTATATGCTAATAAAATACGATAGTAAAATGTATGTTAGTAATTATTTATACTGTGAAATAGTTATACATAGATAGATACATACGTTGCTTGCTTTTTTTGAAATTGGTTACTTATCGTGACTCATGGACGGACGGACAGACGGACATGGCGAAACTATAAAGTTTGCTTTCTTGTTTTACTATTTTACGAACGTAAGTGGTACCTACAAACCTACTAAAACAAAAATACGTAACAAATAGGAGACGAACAATAACTCGCTAATATAGGCGGTAAACCATAAGATTAATAAATAATAATTCTTATGGGAAAACGTAATTGCCATCTTTGTTATTTAGGATACTACTCACCTCGTAACTAAATCATTCTGCAATAAGCATTAAAAATGAGTAGGTATGGGTAGATATAGATAATTACCTGACGAAAAAATACTTTGGATATAAAAAACTTTTCCTACTATTATTGATACACACAGTACTTACAACAATTAGCCATTTTTATTAAACCTAAATGTCCGCGCCACTCGTACCGCTGCTAGCACACGGCACGCAGCGTACCCCTGACGTTTGTCGTCTTACTGAGCCGGCTCAAACCGGTTTGGCCTCTAGCGGGCGCCGGTGCACCCCCCGCGCGCCTTGTCTGTGACATTGCATGCACACAAAGCTGTGCGTGTAGTAGTGATCTCGCGCAAAGCGTTAGTATGTAGCTTGCAGTCTGTTCCTTTTTAGGGTTCCGTTGCCAAATGGCAAAAAACGGAACCCTTATAGATTCGTCATGTCTGTCTGTCTATCTGTCCGTCCGTATGTCACAGCCACTTTTTTCCGAAACTATAAGAGCTATTGTTCCCGCAAGCGCCTACCAGAATTCGCATGCAGTTCAATGTCGAGGCTACGTGGATTGTAGCTAATCGTTTTTATTTTCAACGTCTGTCGACCGGCAACCAACATCTATAATATTATCACAATAAAATTGCACGATCACATCAAGCAACGTATTTTTTCATTATTCCCGTAATTATACCTGGATCAATCGCGCACATGGTCCTTCGAGCCGGATTCTGGAGATTTGAAGAATATTTACTCCGATCAGCGAATTGTTACAAAGGGATTGAAGAGAATTGGTGGACATCAAAAATCATAGTCGACGCCCGGTGTGGCACGTGAATTCTGCTGCGTCATTCAGAAGATTGTTGGAATTTACGTGGTCTGGATACTTAATAGCTGAGAAAAGGCGTATTTATTATTGAATTTGTGTACCCAACACTCTATTTAACAAGTATAATTAGTGTAAGTCAGCCGTTAATAGCCAGGTTAGTACGAAATACCTATTGTCATTTTTCTTTGTTCTGTGAGTGGTTATAAATTGTAGTACAATTATTAACTGATCAGTAATTATTGTTCATTTTGTTATTTACACATTGTTAAAGAGTAGTTCTTTGTAGTAACTGCATTATTTTGCTTTCCGGTGTAATAATTTTACAGTTATTGAGACAGTTAGGTAATCACATTAGTTAGCACAGATAGACAATAGAAATCATTGCAATTGCAGTGTTATTGCAGTGTTATTTAGTCAAATATAACCGTCAATACGCATAGTTTATTATAAATTCTAAATTATTATTTATGTAAATTCACTCTAAAGTTAGTGTATTTTAATCTTGTACGTATTTCAGGCTGCATCATTTGTAATTGTAATTTAAACGTTGCTATAACTTTATTTATATACATTCCAGGTTGATCATACCAGATTACTCGTTAGGAAACGAGCGAGTTGCAAAGGAAAGGTGACAATTTTCTCAAACCTTTTAAATTCTTTGCATCCCTCTTCTTTGAGCCCTACTGAGGTAAGCGAGTTGCAATTACGTTTTACTAGACTCGAGGCATTGTATGCCCAATATGATGAGGTGCAATTATTGCTGGAGTGTAGTACTGATGACTTGGATGGTCAGATGTCGGAACGCGCAGAGTTTGAATCTCTTTATTACAAAACCCTATCTAAAGCTAAACAAATGTTGGATGATAATAGGAAAGGAGATTCTTACGATATCTGTGACGTAATGTCGCGTTCTAGCAATCATAAGTTTGTTAAATTACCGACTATTCAGTTGCCGAAATTCAGTGGTTCTTATACAAACTGGTTGGAGTTTCACGACACATTTGTTAGTCTCATCCATTCAAACGATGATATGGACGAAATAAATAAATTTCATTATTTGAGGTCATCCCTAGAAGGGTTTGCTGCTGTGGTGATCAACTCAATTCAGTTTTCTTCTGCAAATTATTCGGTAGCGTGGAATCTTCTCTGCGAGCGGTTTGATAACAGACACCTGCTTATCCAACATCATGTTTCTGCATTATTTCAAATTGACACCCTTCAAAGGGAGTCATCAGTTAATTTAAAGGGTTTACTTGATGTTGTTAACAAAAACATACGTGCCCTAGAATCCTTAGATGAACCTGTTAATCATTGGGATACTTTACTCATTTATATTATCACACACAAATTAGATACCAAAAGCTATCGTGAATGGGATGAGTATAAGGGCCGCTTGGACAAGAATTCTAAAGTTACGTTTGGATTATTTATTACTTTTATTAAAAACCGTGCTGAGATACTAGAAACGTTCGAATTGGAAGCTTCAACGAATACTAAACACTCACACACAGGTAAAAATCCAAACAAGGTTAGGTCAATGTTGGTACAGGATTCTAATAAAAATAATTCAGCTGAAAGTTCAAGTAAACAGGACGATGGTGTTTCAAATAAGCCTAAGAATTGTGTTATGTGTAACGGTGATCATAAGTTAAGTAGTTGCCCTCAGTTTTTATCGTTGAGCAATGAAGCTCGTTTGCAGTTATTACCTAAATACAAAGTTTGTTACAACTGTTTTAATCTAGGACATTATGCAAATAACTGCAAAAAGCCAGGTTGTAAACTATGCCGTCGTAAACACAAAACGTTCTCGTTGACAAATTCTTGAAGTCAGACGCAAGTGGTGCTTCTGCTAGCAATGTTGTTGTTGACACGAATGGCAGTGCGACTGTCTCCACTCTGCCCGCTACTATAGGTATAGGTACCGGTGTATCGCTGTCCGTAACTGTTGAACACGGTGACGTGTTATTGTCCACTGCACTCGTCAAGGTCATGAGTATCAATGGTCAGCAGTATATTGCTCGTGCTGTGCTTGATAGTGGCAGCACGTCATGTCTCATGACTGAGAGGTTATACCACCAGCTAGGTTTGACTGCCAAGACAGTTAACAATTCTATTATAGGTATCAACAACTCATCATCTTTTATCAATAAAATGTGTTCTGTATCAATAAAATCTTTAAATAATCATTTTAGTATGGATATCAATTGTTTTATTCTCCCATCCATCATAGATGAAATTCCAAGTAAACATGTTAACTTGTTAAAAATTAAAATTCCATCTGATGTTTGTCTCGCAGATCCCAACTATTACTCACCGGGGCCTGTCGATATGTTGCTAGGTGCTGACATCTTTTGGGATTTATTGGAATCTCAACGAATTAAGTTAGGTGATGGGCAACCATTTCTTTGTGAGACTAAATTGGGTTGGTTGGTCTCCAGCCCAATTAACAGTTGTATTTCTTCTAAAGTTTTAAAATGTAATTTTATAAAGGTGCGTTCAGACTGTGACGATGAATTAAATTTTAATGTTGATCAACAACTCACAAAGTTTTGGCAACTTGAAGAAGTGTGTATTTCCTCTCCGTATTCCTCAGAAGAGAAGCTATGTGAGGAGCATTTTATGAAAAACACTACTCGTTTGGAAAATGGTCAATTTTGTGTTAGGATTCCTTTAAAATGTTCCCCGGACAATTTAGGCGAATCTTTATCAAGAGCCAAACATTGTTTTGCTTCTCTGGAACGTAGATTTAATTCTAAAACTCAATTTTGTAATATGTACAAAGAGTTCATGATGGAATATGAAACTTTAGGTCATATGTCTAGATGTAAAACTATTGATAATCAAGCGTTTTACATTCCGCATCACGGAGTTCTTCGCGAAAGCAGCGCCACCACTAAGTTAAGGGTAGTTTATAATGCAAGTAGTTTAACTAGTACTGGTATTTCTATTAATAATATCCAGATGGTTGGACCCGTGGTACAGGACGATCTGTTATCGATCCTGTTGCGTTTTAGACAACATAAGTATATCCTGGTTGCTGATGTTGTGAAAATGTACCGGCAGATAGTTGTTCATCCAAATGATAGGTATCTTCAACAAATTATTTGGCGTGATAATCCGTCAAATCCATTACACGCTTATCAACTTAATACCGTGACCTACGGCACGGCCAGCGCTCCTTACCTAGCAACCCGGTGTCTTCGGCAGTTAGGGCTAGAGTGTGATGATAAGGAGATTGGTGACGTCATCCTCCACGACTTTTACGTGGATGACTTGCTCACCGGAGGAGATGACATCAATAAAGTCAAAGAGTTGCGTCATAAAGTTACTTCTACTCTCGCTTCAGCGCAGATGAATCTAAGAAAGTGGAATTCGAATGATATACAATTGGTAATTGGTTCTGACTTTCCCCAGTCTTCACTGGATTTAAATGTTGGTGGATTTGAGTCAACCAAAACCTTAGGCATAGGTTGGCAGCCACAGTTAGATTACTTATGTTTTCCAATTAGTCAGTCAGTTAATTTTAATAACACAAAACGTGACATGCTTTCGATTGTTTCACAAGTTTTTGACCCGCTTGGATTATTGGCTCCATGTGTAATTGTTATGAAAATGTTACTTCAGAAGTTATGGTTGAACAAACTGTCTTGGGATGAACAGCTATCACCGGACATTAGTAAGCTTTGGAATGAAACTATTATTAATTTACCTAAATTAAATGAAATTCATATTCCACGTCGAGTTTTAATTGATTGTTATGAGTTTTTGGAATTTCACATTTTTACTGATGAGTCTGAACGCGCCTACGGCGCTTGTTTGTATGTACGAAGCGTTGATAAGCAGGGTCAGGTTTTAGTGCGTTTATTATTAGCCAAAGGCAGAGTTGCGCCACTCAAGCCGACGACCATACCCAGACTTGAGCTATGCGGTGCTCTTGTCGGTGTTCGCATCTTTGAAAAGGTTGTGGCAGTATTACGAGTCAGCGCGCGGCGCACTTTCTTTTGGACTGACTCCACTATCGTTTTAGGGTGGCTAAAAATGTTACCAAATAAATTACAGCCGTTCGTTCGCAACAGAGTTGCCAAGATTTTAGATAAAACTGGTGGCTGTGAGTGGAGACATGTTCCAACTGACCAAAACCCTGCTGACTATTTGTCTCGTGGATTAGACATTAATTTATTACCTAGTTTAGATGTTTAGTGGTCCGGTCCTAGTTTTTTAATGAGTGAAATGTCTTATTGGCCTTCTAAATTAATGAATTTTAATAACGAAATTTTGCCCGAAATGAAATTAGACCACACATTGCATGTTTTATTAAATAGCAATGAATTTGATGAGTTGATAAATTTTACACGGTTTTCAAACCTTTTAAGACTTCAGCGAACAGTCGCTTATGTTTTACGTTTCATTGACGCATGTAAAAAACAACCTATTCGCGTTCCTCTTTCTGTGCATGAACTGGAAAGGGCTTTAAACTTTATCATATGTTTATCTCAAAGTCAATCCTTTAAAGACTATAAATTACTATTTAATAATAAAACGTTACCCAAGAAAAGTGAATTAAATAAGTTTAACGTTTTTTTGGACGAAAATAATATAATGCGGATTCGAGGTAGATTAAAACATTCCGATTTTCCTTATAATAAAAAGCATCCGATTCTTATTCAATCTAGTCATCATTTCTCTAAGTTACTTTTTAATTATGAGCATAAAAGATTGTTTCACGCTGGACCCCAGTTATTGTTGGCGTCTATACGAGATACATACTGGCCCATTCGAGGTCGCAATTTAGCTAGGATGTGCTGTAAACAGTGTATTCGTTGTTGCCGATTTAGAGGTGAAACCGTAAGTCCTATTATGGGAGATTTACCACAGCAGCGAGTTCTAGCAGGTTGTCCTTTTGAAAATATAGGCTTGGACTATGCAGGTCCTATTCAGTCAGCTGTTCGTCAAGGTCGTGGCTGTAAATTAGTAAAAGTTTATATAGCTATTTTCGTTTGTTTTTCTACAAAATCAATTCATCTTGAACTAGTCGGTGATTTAACAAGCAATACTTTCATTGTGGCGTTAAAGAGGTTCATATCACGTAGAGGTAAGCCGAGAAATATCTACTCGGATAATGGCACCTCATTTGTTGGTGCATCTAATGACCTTTCTAGGTTTCTTAAGGCGAGTTACGAGTTGTAACCTTACCTACGAAGAGCTATACACCATGATGGTTCAGTTTGAAGCCATTTTGAACTCCAGACCACTAACGCCGTTATCATCGAACCCCGAGGATCTGACGCCGCTCACACCCGGACAGTTTTTGATTGGACGTCCTATGACGTCGCTGCCGTCACCTGATTATCGAGACCAGTCCATCAATTCTCTGACTCGATTTGAGCGTATTGAGCTTCTCCGACAGCATTTTTGGAGCAGATGGAGCAAAGAATACATATCGGAGCTTCTACTTCGCATGAAATGGCGAGCATGTAAGGGCTCCTTGAAGCTTAATTCTTTGGTCCTGTTAAAAGAAGATAACCTCCCCCCAATCAAGTGGAAAATGGGTCGGATCGTTGCTACGTATCCAGGGACAGACGGCGTAGTCAGAGTTGCAGACGTCAAGACTTCTAGTAGTCTGCTGCGCAGATCATTTAGCAAGATTTGTCCGTTGCCGATATATCCGGAGTCTGAAGATTCTTAGTGGTTGAAAGGCAGGCTTTCAACGCCCGGGGTATGTTCCCGCAAGCGCCTACCAAAATTCGCATGCAGTTCAATGTCGAGGCTACGTGGATTGTAGCTAATCGTTTTTATTTTCAACGTCTGTCGACCGGCTACCTACATCTATAATATTATCACAATAAAATTGCACGATCACATCAAGCAACGTATTTTTTCATTATTCCCGTAATTATACCTGGATCAATCCCGCACAGCTATGCTGTTGAAACTTGGTAAGTAGATGTATTCTGTGAACCGCATTAAGATTTTCATACAAAAATAAAAAAAAAAACAAATAATTTTGGAGTTCCCCATACTTAGAACTGAAACTCAAAAAAAAAATTTTCATCAATCCCATACGTGTGGGGTATCTATGGATAGGTCTTCAAAAATGATATTGAAGTTTCTAATATCATTTTTTTCTAAACTAAATAGTTTGCGCGAGAGACACTTCCAAAGTGGTAAAATGTGTGTAATAAAAGTGATAAAACTAAAAAAAATACATGATGTATGTAAACTTCCACCGAAAATTGGTTTGAACGAGATCTAGCAAGTAGTTTTTTTTTAATACGTCATAAATCGTAAACCGCAATTTACCTTTCATTCAATATTACTTGCTGCTACGGAACCCTTCATGGGCGAGTACGACTCGCACATGGCCGCTTTTTTTAGTCTTGTGGTATTACCATCATCGTTATTTTAGTTGAATGGATTTCTGAGTTTTAGTTTCATGGGTGCCGTTAACTCGTTATATTTTTGTCCGATGTCAGTAACACATTCTCATCCTTGTGATGTTGGCGTCCTTAATTGGTGGAAACCTGCACCCTAATTGCGTAATACAACACAATCACAATTTGTTTCGATTTGAAACAGATTTCTAATCCATTGCTTCATAAGTTGGAAAAAATCTGTTCAATAACGTAAATAACGCAATGAATGATGTTGTTGAAATGTCAAAATGAAACAAATTTCGCGAAATTGTTTACGAAAATGAGTTACGCAATTAGGGTACTGGTTTAAACAGGTCAGCCACTGGTCTGTTTACCAGCACAAAATACAGAAAAGGTTTTGAGATGAAAAATGAGCAAAAGATTTCAAAGAATCGAAAAATAGTTCCTTACCAATATCAGTGAGCTTCGAAAACGCTTCCAAAGTAGTCTCATAGGGCCTCTGTTTAAAATTCGACACTAAATTCCACACCACGTCCGTTGTATTTTCAGTAAAGATATCCAGTTCCGCAAAAGATTTATTCAGTACTTGGGACTCAATATTCGGCTCAACAACGACGTATGTGTTTCTGTCATGACGAGTTTTCGCTGTCTTTACATGATTCTTTAAGTAAGCGACGAATATCTCTGCATTGCCATGTTGGAAGTAGAACGTGGTCTGCCAAACTCCTGGTTTGGTTGAGAACTGCATTTGCTGGTTGTTTCTGGTTACCCTGAAGGTTTTGAGCTCGTCTATGGGTATCTTAATGATGCGTGCGCGGGCTGTTGCGTAGTCCGACGTTATGCTGCCACTGAGGGTACGCTGGCGACGACCTGGTGGTCAAGTTACGTAAATTTGATACAAACGAATATTAAAAATAAGTTAGAAGAAAGTAACAGTAACTAACGTAACAGCAATTTTGAAAGAAAGTAAGAAAAAAAGACAGAAACAATTTGAAAGTAATAGGTACTAGAGTGAACAAATTCGTAGTACCAACGAGTTTGGAATTGTGTATTTACATAGGTTTGAATACTATCACCAGCCCAATGGATATAGATAAGTAAAACATTAAAATCGCATATTATCTTTGTGAAAACTAGGCCTGACGTGCAGAAGATGCTGTCATCTTCTGCAAGTTAAAAACCGTTTTCCCTGGTCTTTGCATTTGTACGCAAAGACCAGGGAAAACAGTATTTAACTGTTCCCGTGCGTATAGTTGATAACAAGGATTTGACGGAACATTTCAAGAGGTGAGGGTGCGTTTTCAGAGAAGCTTTGCGATTTCAGACGGTGCCGGTTTGGTGCGTAAGTAAGCACATTCAGGGGGACGTAGCCAGAAGATAGCTCCCGTCATCCTCGTTAACCTCATAGCAGTATGTCAATCAGCCGACTTTCCGGACGTCACTCGGGTTGGCCGCGATACTTAGCTTTAAAGAACCTATACTCGTAGAAACTTGAAATAAAAACAAAAACGGGACGACACCACCAAAAACGCAGCCGAAGCGGCGAAAAAAACTATTAATAAATAAATCTACCTTTAGCATAAGACATGCTAATACCAATAGTATTGACGACTGCCCATTCTTGGTCTTGGGTGTCAGAATCTATGGTGATAAGATCGTTAGGTCTCCATTCGATGCACTTGCTGGTGTCTTGGTTCTGCACAATGCAGAGCATTCCGATGGCGTTGAGGTCCGTGACTGGTCTACCCAGGCACGCTTTGAGAAGCACTCCATCTTGGGTGAACAGGTCCTGTGAAGGCGAAGGTTTATAATATAATAATAATGCATTTGACAGACGAACTTGGATTTATAATGTAAAAATCTCACTGTGCAAACTTGAAGGTGGTGCTGTTCTACCTGATGACGGGATTGACAATTATTCACAGAACAGATCGGCAGATTAGCGCCAATAACAAGTCTCTCTAATGATGGTCCTATTGTTACTATATCTATCTATATATGTATATAAAATTCTCGTGTCACAATATTAGTTACTACACTCCTCCGAAACGGCTTGATCGATTTTTATGAAATTTTATATGTATATTCGGTAGATCTTTGAATCGGTCGTAATCTACATATTTTTTTTTTTTTTTTTTTTTTTTTCTTTTTTAGTTATAAGGGTGGTCCACCCCAAACAAATAATTTATATGGCACTAGCTTTTGCCCGCGGCTTCGCCCGCGTGGACATAGTATAGAGGTAGTAAGCTATCTTCATAGAAACGCACCGCGCGCGGCTTGTATCTATGCGTCGTCGCACGCACACTTAACAAAATCTCGTCCGAGTGCGCCAGTCGGGGCTAACGCCGCACAAGGTTTGCGCGTCGCGGCTTTTCGGCACTGCTAAATGTATGAATTGAATGAAAATACGCGATACTTTAATCGTTTGTTTACGTTGCCGAAAAAAGTCATTTTATAATGGCAGATCATTCTCTTATTTCGCTAAGTCCTGAAATGTTATGGGACTGTTGTGGCCAAAAGGCTGACAACGAAAAATACGCTAAATGCGTAAAATGTCTTAAGGCATATCATCAAGCCCGTCCCATCTTTTGATGTCCTCCCTCCGGATAACGCCCTAAGCCGAGGCTCGTACCCCACAGGGGGTGCCCTTAGCGAGCGTTCATCCTAAGCTTTTTAGCTTAGTTTATGTGTGCCCTGGCTGGAGGCTTTGAGTGTAGTAGCTTAAGGCAACCACAGGATTGACCGGTTAAACAGCCACGGTTTCAGGAACCAGCTGTGAGATGCCATTCAGAAAGAAAAAAATAAATAAAGGCATATCATTCATTAATCATTATACATGTCTTTGGTTAGCTGATGACTACAATGTACCTACTAAGTGGCATTGTCCCGAATGCCTAAACTCAGGCCCGAAACTTAGCAAATCCGATAATACACCTTTGCGTAATATCTCAGTTACCAGAAGCAATAAGAGGCAAGCTATTGGGTCTCCACCTCAGGCGCCTGTTGAAATTACTTTAGCACCCGACGATATTCGTAAATTCATTCAGGAAGCAGTTAAAGAAGAACAGGCAAAGATGCTAACTAAGTTTATGAATAATATGAAATTTACCTTGAATCAACAATTGCAACCAATAAAAGATCAAATGGAGAACATGGAAAAATCTATGGCATTTATGAACCTTCAGTATGAAGATCTTTTGAAAGAGTACACAGCATCCAAGGAGAATATGAAGGAGTTGCAAAGGGAAAATTCAGAGATGAGGGTCTGTATTAACGATTTTTCTTCACGCATGAATCAACTGGAACAGCAATCCCGTGCAAACAATGTGGAAATTCAGTAAACCTAAATCCCCGATCTATATTACAGAACATCTGTCCACTACCAACAAGGCACTCCATGCTGCCGCTAGAATCAAGGCAAAGGAGCTCGGATATCAGTTTGTCTGGGTGCGAGGTGGTCGCATATTCATGAGGAAGGCACAGGAATCGGAACACGGAATAAGAATACATTGAATAAGCTAGTTTCATTTTATTTTTTCATCTAACGGTTTTTTTTGAACGAAAGTTCCTTATCGCGCGTTGCGAAAGGAGGCTAGACGGAAAAAATTAAGACCAAAAGTTGTAACGACAGTTTTTTATTGTGTAACGACACTTTTTTTTTTATTTTAAATATCTCGGAAACGGCTGGGA
This sequence comes from Agrochola lychnidis, assembly GCA_963680765.1. Lineage (NCBI taxonomy): Eukaryota > Metazoa > Arthropoda > Insecta > Lepidoptera > Noctuidae > Agrochola > Agrochola lychnidis. The sequence continues at coordinate 28,560,357 of OY796851.1, forward strand.
ATATCAAAGTTTTGATAAAATTTCCCCCCCCCCTAGTACCCTCCCTCTCAGCTAGAACCTACATTCAGTTAGACCCCTTAGACCCATTTTTTTTTTGACCCCCAATATCTGTAATTAAGTATATCTTACAACTCTCTTATATATATAACCTCCCCCCGAACCCCCCCTCGATATCCTCCCGCGACCCCCTGATCCCGATACACCCCCTGCACACCTCCCGCCTTTCCTCCTCTTCTCCCCCCTCCCCCTTCAGGGTTACCTCACCCCCCGGGTCTTAACTTTGGAGCCAGAGGTCGTAGACCTATCAAGTTTGGAGTCCCCGAAATCAGGAGAAAAAGACCTCTCTTTTAACTCCATTAAAATCACGGGAAAACGCCGCATTATTCCCTATTTTGGTATTGTGTGGTGCTGCGGTGTACGCTGTGTGTGGCGTATGCACTCACTTACCTACTCATTTTATTACAATTCCTTCACTAAAAAGGAACTTCGTTCCATCCGGGTGTACCTTGACACCTCTCAAGTTTTTTTTTTTCTTTCATTCTGGTTTTAGTCAATGTAACAGTAAGTAAAATTCATTATCATTCTCGGATTTAAGGATATATTATCAAAACACTAGAGGCTTACGCACTAAATGCCCAATTTCCATCTTTCCCTTTCTGTCTAAAGTGCTTGAGGCCAGTGTCCATAAACAATTCTCCCGCTTTATTCACCACAACTCCCTCATCAGTCCCTTTCAATCTGGTTTCAGGCCCGGGCACAGTACCGTTTCTGCTGTCCTTAAAGTGACTGACGATATAAGGCGCGGATGGAAGACACTAAAGTTACAGTCTTAGTGCTAATTGACTTCTCCAATGCTTTTAATACCGTCAGTCACGATGTCCTTTTATCCATCCTTTCCTATCTTATGGTTTCTCCGGTGGTGTTGGAATGGTTTTCCTCCTATCTTCGGGGGCGTCAGCAGTCTGTTCATGCTGGAGACTTATCATCGAGTTGGTGTGATCTTGCAGCTGGCGTCCCTCAAGGCGGTATATCATCTCCTCTTTTGTTCTCCATTTTTATTAATCTTATTACTACCGTGCTTTCGACTGCGTATCATCTTTATGCTGACGATTTGCAGCTATACTGCCAGGCAAGTGTTGACAGCATTTCCGATGCCATTGATGAGCTGAATCGGGATTTAGGTGTGGTTAAGAGCTGGTCAGATCGATTTGGGGTAGCGGTTAACCCCACGAAGTGCCAGGCCATCATAGTAGGGAGCCCCTATAGCATGAGGAAGCTGAATGGCTTAACTGTGCCACCTGTAATATTCGACAACTCTGTCATTCCGTTTAGCTCGGATGTTAAGGACGTGTGTGTGACAGAGTGACATGCAAACCAAGATGGTTTGCATGTCGACACTTGTCTTGACTAGTAAAAAAGTCACTGGAACGTTGCGGTCGCTCTATCGGTTGAAAAACCTTCTCCCATCACACATACAAGGCAATGCTTGTACAGTCCCTAATCTTTCCCATAATTGACTATGGTGATGTGTGTTATTACGACCTGAATGCAGATCTCCTCAATAAACTAGACCGCCTTCTTAATAACTGCATTCGATTCGTTTTCAATCTTCGTAAGTATGACCATGTATCCGCGCATCGATTGCTTTTAAAATGGTTGCCCATTCGTCAGCGGAGAGATTTGAGGGCTCTATCTATGTTGTTTTCTATACTCGAAAAACCCACTTCTCCTTCTTACCTGACTTCCCATGTTCAATACTTATGCTCTGCCCATTGTAAAAATCTTCGTTCCACCAACAATCGTCTTCTACGATGTCCTTCTCACCGCTCTGGTTTTATTCACTCTTCTGTCTTCGTCCAGGCTGTCTTTCTTTGGAATGCGCTCCCTCTGAACATCAGGACGGCAACCAGTAAATTATCTTTTAAAGTGAAGGCACGTGAATATATTCACAAGAAGTTGATAGAATCGTCCCAGCGCTGATTTGCTGGAATCGTTTTCTCCTCTACCTATCGTTATTTCTCCTGACTAAGTTTATTTTGTATATATGTATGTACGTATCTATGTATTAGTATTTATCTTATTCGAGTTATCTATCAATTATGTTGCATCTGCCATGTTTTGTCTCTGCATCACCCTAAGGTTGACTGATAGAAAATGCCTCAGGCATTAAGTCCGCCTTTGTACAGTATTTTTTTTACTTGTGCATAAAGTTTTAATAAATAGGTAAATAAAATAAATGTCATAATTTTTATCGTCAAGTTTCGTTCGAAAACTATGATGTAATAATATTTATTTATTTATTTATTTAAGGAAAAACAAACAGTAGCACAATAAAAAAAACAGTCACAATATCTTAAATATATCATTTTGAACAATTATGCTACCCACTACGTTTTCCACAGATTACAATAGGAAGTATTTAAAGACTAGCTAGTAACACAGATACAAAATCTATACAAACGGTTTTTTCCTGGAACTCATATCTGGATTTTTTAATTTATAAAAGAAACAAAAAAAATAAAATAAAAATTAAAAGCAAGTTTGTGTGCGCAAAGCATTGTATAATGACGCAATGCTTGATATTAGATCAAACATTACGTCATTACACGATACTTTGCTGATCCTTTAGGGTTGCTTGGATTTGCTTCTTAAACGCATTTTTACCAAGAAAAAGAATGTCGATTGAATTAAACTCATTGTTATATGTCTCAACTAAACGATGAAGTGGTGAACGCGAGCCAGCGTTGGATTTACAAAAGCGAGTAGCAAATAGACGTCGAGAGCGTACCTCTCGTACATGAACTGTTCGAGGAACCAAGTAACATAGACTCCCAACTAAGTCCGGACAGTCAAAATGATTGCGGCAAACATTGAACAGAGTCATAACTTCCAGAAGTTTCCGCCTTGATTTTAAGGTTAGAAGATCATACTTTTTAAGAAGTAAGTGGTATGACATTTTATTCCGATAACATCTAAAATTCATTGCACGAAGGTATTTACGTTGTACTAGTTCTAATTGTTCACTATATTTTACGTAAAAAGGGTTCCAAATAGGTACTGCAAACTCTAACTGTGGCCTAATTATTGATTTATATAAGTGCAAGAATGTGGAAGGTCGTCGAAAATCCCTGGAAGATCTCATGACAAAGCCAAACATTTGGTAGGCCTTGTTAACAATTTTTTCTATATGAGCATCCAAATGTAGCTTCGAATCTAGCAGAACACCAAGATCACGGAGAAAACCTACTTTACTAATTGGCGTATTGGCTAGACATATTAACCGAGACATGGTTAAATGATTCTGTAATGAGCTCAGAGCTGTTTGATAGCAGATATGTAGTCTATAGGCGAGATAGGGATAACAGGAAAACAGATGGTGCTGGTGTTCTGATTGCCGTACTAAAGGGAATAAATTCAAAACGTATTACTCAAAGGGAAAGCAATTGTGAAGATTTGTGGGTTATCTATCATAGACTTCTCCATTACAAAGTGTTCATCAACTAGCTCTGTGCGCAGTTTATTTGCCTCCGCCTGTACTTCGTTCAACCCTAGAACACTTCTTGGACTCTTGTAATACCGTATTTGAACAGTCGGGTTTGAAGTCGTGTGTAGTTGGTGACTTTCAACTTAAGAGGCCGGCGACACGGCTCGCAACTACAAATCGAGATGTTTGCAAAATTCAATTCCAAGCACGTTGCGCTAGTGTGAGTGCCTGTCGGAGCGATATACACCTATAGTGAGCAATACTACCATGCAAACATTGACAATTATTGCTTGACGCGATAGTACTACTAGCTTTCGAAAATTTATGATAAATTTGGATGTGTTCCGTAATACAAAAAATTATGAATGAAAACTTAATGTATTTCCATTTTTTTTCGATAATTTGTAACTTGATAACATAAACTATGCTTCTGCGGAAACAATATTACAAATATTGTTGTTTATAATACAGAAAAAACAATATGAAAACATGTCATTTACGCTGTAAAAACATACGAAACGCAATTCTCTTACACTTCATTTAAAGGTAAAGTTTTTGGAAATAAAAAGACGTAGGAGCCTAGATAAATACTGTCTCAATCCGAATATCAACATAATATGGTGGAAATATGCTCAAATTGCAAATGATTTATATACTACGTTTGTATGGACAATTCATGCGTCGCCGCATTCTTAAGTAAAATTTATTGGAGTTTGGTAAGTGAGTTGGATAATAGTTATGTGGCACCAGGTATTGATCACTTGCTAACTGATTTTAGTCATATAAACAAATTATTTCAACTTACCAATATAACAGGAACTAGTATTAGTCCCCGAGAATATGTATCCCATGTCATAGAGCGCATCGACTTCCTGAAGCAGAAAGTTTATGCATGGGCAAACTGTATCCGTCGGTACAGGCGAAGAGTGGATCGGTACACTCAGAACCGCATGTTCCAGAACGATGAAAGGTGGGTATAAAGAGCATGGGAGCGGCCCACTCCCAATCGAGGTGTGACTGACGCACGTCCACCGGATAGTGATGCCATGAAAGCTTTTTGGCGAAGCATTTGGTCGATGTCCGTCAGGCACACTGAAGGTGATTGGATGGGTGTTGTTGAGCAGGCATGTGATCCAATACCAGACATGGAGGCCATTATCATTAGTCCTCTGGATGTGGCCCGTGCAGTCCGTCCGTTGCCTAACTGAAAATCTCCAGGACCGGACCAGCTCCGGACGCACTGCACAATTTCTGGCTTAAATGGCTACGAAGGTCACACGCCTGCTTAGTCTCGCAATTCCAGTCATCTTTAGAGACTGGGTCCCTCCCATTGTTCTTCACAACAGGAGTTACCCACCTGCTCCATAAATTGGGCAGTACTGCGGAACCTAAAAATTATAGACCAATTACATGTTTACCGACGGTCTATAAAGTTCTTACATCCATTCTTAGAGCAAAAATTTCACACCATATTAACAACAACTTAATTGTCTGTCTCAGAATGGGTCCCGCGGTACCAAGAAGCTGCTCCTTATAGACATGACCATCAGCCAACAGGTTCGTAAATCCCGGAAGGATTTGTCGACTTGCTGGATAGATTATAAGAAGGCCTATGATTCGGTGCCGCATACATGGGTCATGAGGGTGCTGGAGTTGTACAAGATAGATGCCACTCTGCGCACCTTCCTGATGTCATGTATGCGGCAATGGAGGACGGTCCTTCTCTATCCAAGATGTCGACAGACCCGGGGAATCGATGAACCGATCAGGAATGAGCGGGGAATATTTCAGGGCGATAGTTTGAGTCCGCTTTGGTTTTGCTTAGCCTTGAATCCTCTAAGCACACTGCTGGAGGATTCAGGTCTAGGCTATTGGTTGAGAAGGGGTCAGGTGATATCTCACCTCCTTTACATGGATGACTTGAAACTCTTTGCCCCCAACAATTTACGACTGATGGAGCTACTGAAGGTAACCGAAATGTTCAGTAGCGCCATCAGGATGGAATTTGGTGTAGAAAAATGTGCAGTCATGCATGTAAAGCGAGGGGGATTACGGAATCCGTGGGAACCCAACTCTCGGATTCCATACACCTTAGATCCCTCTCCTCAACCGAAACCTACAAGTACTTGGGTATGTCGGAAGCATTAGGCATCAATGTGGCCGCCTGAATAAAGTGTTAAATAGTCTTTTATCAGGCGGAAACAAGGTGCGTGCCTTCAACGGTTGGGTCATGCCGGTGTTGATGTATTCTTTCGGCATACTCAAATGGACTCAGACGGAACTTGACGCTCTTGATAGGAAGGTCCGTACATTGCTGACAGCAAATCGGATGCATCACCCACGGTCATCAGTGATGAGACTGTACATCCCGCGGAAGTGTGGGGGTCGAGGTTTCCTAAATGCTAAAACCCTCCACAACCGCGAGATTTACAGTCTCAGGGAATATTTCCTTCAAACTGACGTGGGTATGATGCACCGAGATGTGGTCGCAGTGGACAAGGGCCTCACCCCGCTCTCCTTGGCAAAAGAGAACTGGCGCAAACCTGCAATACTTGATACTAAAGATCGTAAGGCAGTATGGCAGGGCAAAGAGCTACACGAACGCTTTTTCCGGGCCCTCCACGGGCCTGATGTAGACTTTTTGGCATCTGTATCCTGGCTACGCTTCGGTGACCTCTTCGGGGAAACCGAAGGTTTTGTCTGTGCAATTATGGATAAAGTTATCCTGACGAATAATTATCGGAAATACATTATCAAGGACGGTACGGTAGACATCTGTCAAGCATGCCACCGCCCCGGTGAATCAATCCGACATATTATTTCCGGTTGTTCTCGTCTAGCTAACGGCGAGTACTTGCACATACACAATCTAGTGGCTAGGATTATCCACCAGCAACTTGCCTTGCAGTACAACCTTGTGGAATCCGAAGTACCATACTACAGGTATGTGCCCGACCCAGTTCTCGAGAATGGTCACGCCACATTGTACTGGGATCGATCTATCATCACTGACAGGACTATGGTAGCTAATAAGCCTGATATTGTGGTGATAGATCGACGAGAGCGCCGTGCAATGATTGTTGATATCGCTGTCCCTCATGACGAGAATCTCGTAAAAGCTGAGAAAGATAAAAAAATCAAGTATCTTGACTTAGCACACGAGGTGTCGACATGTGAAATGTGGACTCTGCAATCATTGTACCGATAATCGTTACGGTTAATGGCCTAATAGCGAAGAGCCTCGACCAACACCTCAGGAGGCTCTCATTGCGCGGCTGGATCAAGGGCTTGTTTCAGAAAGCAGTACTCCTAGACACGGCACGCATAGTGAGGAGGTTCCTCTCTCTAGAGCCCTGACAGGTGGCAACTTAATTCAGGAAGTGGAACAGATAAGAGACTTGGGAGTTTTGTTCGATAGGCAGTTAACATTTGTACCCCACATTGAAAATGTAATTTAAAAGCCTCTAGAATGCTTGGGTCTGTTATTAGAAATGTTACCTGTTTCCGTTGCAATAAGACAAAAATTCTGCTTTATAATTGTTTGGTCCGTAGCTCGTTAGAATATTGCAGCACTGTATGGAGACCTCACTATGCCGCTCACACACTAAGATTGGAAAGGGTTCAAAAACGATTTCTGTGGCATTTAGCATACTCTTCCGGGATAGCTAAAAAGAAACGATCATATAAAGATAGACTCTTGTATTTCAAGATGATATCCCTACAGAAGAGGAGAGATATACTGGATTTTTGATTTTATTAAAAATGTTGAATAGTAAAATTGACTGTCCTCAATTGTTGAGCAGGATCAAAATCCGCGTACCCGCGAAAAGCCCACGAGCTCCTATAACCCCCTTATGTCGTCCTCTTCGCAGAACTGTTCTTGGAGCTAATTCTCCAATCCCCCGTCTATGTAAATTATTAAATAGCTGCAGTGATCTTATTGATGTGCACTCTGACTCACTTGGTATGTTCCAAAGCATTATATGCAAAAATTTGTAAAGTCATTTCAGTGCTGTAATTTCGATTTTAATTTTAATTTTTGTTTTGATTTTATTTTTAGTATTGATTTAAATTTTATGTGATTTGAATTTTTGTTTTAAATTCAATTATAGATTTTAAATTGGAATCTTGTTGCAATAATGATTATGTTCGGTGAGTATAAGAACTCATCTAATTTTAAGTAGACACTAAACAGCAGCATGCAGTAGCATGATGTGCTTACCTGTAAGAAATTGGTACACTAGTCTACAGGGTTACTGGTAACTCGACGTATTCCTTGCAGGACGTCATAGTAGGGTTAAAATGCAACAAATTAAGCCACCAAATGTTCTACCGAAATTCAGTAGTTTTTGAATTAGTTAAGAGTTTTAGTTTTTTTATGAAAAATCCCAGATTAAATCATTTGAAACCAATTTAAAAATGATTTACGGCGCGACTGTACTGAAATTTAAGTTATTATCATAGTTGACGCCGTAGCAGACCTTTGTTAATAATTAAAAGTTCAATAATGCCTAAAACTTTGGCAAATATCACTAACCAAACATTTAATTTTTTGTAATTTTTGCTATTACTTCATAAAAAATGTAGTCTAGCGCAAAAAAAAAATGCTACACCTGGTGTACAAATTACTAAGAAAATATCCTTGTCTTATCAGCTATCCAAACTACTACTTTCCCACTAAAATGTATTAGGTACCTACTTTTGATCTGTCAATTGATATGCCGCTAATGCTAAGTTTACTTTTAGTCATGCCGATTTCTCAGTATTGTAGGTATAGTAAAGTAACTAAGTACTTACAGTTATAAAATCGTAATTTCAAATATTTGACGAATTGTAAACCAGATAAATAGAGCAAAGTTCGAATCGTAACCATTCGTAACAACAGAAAATATAAACCGCAAATATAACTTTGTCATTCATACAAACACTATGAACATCATCGTTTAGGTAAAACCGACCCCACAAACTCTGAACCCAGACAACACATCCTTAATATTATAAATGCGAAAGTAAGTTTGTTTGTTACGCTTTCACGCTAAAACGGCTGAACGGATTTGGATGAAATTTGGCACATATATAGATGATGCCCTGGAAAAGAACATAGGATACTTTTTTTTTCCCACGGGATCGAGACTTATGCGGGTGAAACCGCGGGGCGCAGCTAGTAAGTAAATAAATAACAGTTTAAAAAACTAAAAAACACGCTTTTCATAGAAAACCGAACTAAAAAATCTAAAATAAATTTTAATAAATTTAAATTAAGAATAGTGTTAAAAATTTTGATAAATATAAATTAATAATAGTGTAAATAAGAAAAAAAATTATTTTATTTTAATAAAAAAAGCGTGGGGTGTATGGTGACAATAGTTATAAATATTTCATTGACAGATATGAGTAGAAGGATTATCATTTGGATATTATTTTAAAAAGCACCCCACGCTTTTTTTATTAAATTTTTTTTTTTCTTATTTACACTCTTATTAATTTATTTTTATCAAAATTTTTAACACTATTCTTTATTTAAATTTATTTTCAATTTTTTAGTTCGGTTTTCTATTAAAAGCGTGTTTTTTTAGTTTTTCAAACTTATTTATTTTCTACTTTTTAGTTTGGTTTATTTATAATAGCTTGTTTTTTTTAATTTTAAACTATTATTTGTTCTACTATTAATCCGTGATAACTGTAAGTAGCTAATTATTTTCCAAATTATTCATGTGTACGGCTGTAATAAATGGTAAAAATTAAATCTCGATTTTAGAAGTCATTCAAAGATTTTAACGTTGTCAATATATACAGTGAGACTTTAATGGTATAAGGTTATTGCCGAACAAGTGATAATGACAAGTCTTACTTTGTAATCGAAACATTTCATCTAATGCTTCTCTGTTACAAGGGGTTTTACCTGTTAGCTTTGAGCAATCAAGTTCTTCAATTCGAATTTCGTCCAAAGATCTTCCACGACTAAGTGCTACATAAGCTTGTCCAGCTGCAAACAGTCGAGAGCCTAGATAAATGACTGCATGATCAACTGTACAGCCTTGCATCTTGTGGACGGTCGATGTTCAACTCAGAATCAATGGCAACATACGTCTCTCAGCAGTTCCATAGCTGTGTTTTGCTGGGAACTGTACCGACATTGGTTTAATTACTTGAACACCATCTGTACCGAAATCGATACGTACTGATGGAATGTCTTCTGCATATAATTTTTTCGTTTGGTTTTCTTTAAAAGCGTGTTTTTAGGGTTCCGTAGTAAACAAGGAACCCTTATAGTTTCGTCATGTCCGTCTGTCTGTCTGTCTTTCTGTCCGCGGTCTAGCTCCGAGACCCTTAGTACTAGAAAGCTGTAATATGACATAGGTATACATATTAATTACGCCGACAAAGTGGTAAAACAAAATTATGAAAAACATTTTTTTTTAGGGTATCTCCCATACACGTAAAGTGGTGATTTTTTATTTTTTTATCTCATAGTGTGGGGTATCATTGAAAAGGTCTTACAAAAACATTATGAGTTTGTGAAACCGTTTTTGGATTCAGGGATCCGTTTGCAAAATATTAAGCTTTAAAGTGCTAATTTTTGTTAGAGTCAAGTGTCCCCCCCCCTGCCAGCTAAATGGTTGGTTTTGGATGTGTGAAAAAAATCACAGCAGTAGTTTATATAACGAAATTAAAAGGAAAACTATCACAGATAAGTAGGCTTTACTAGTTATCGAGTAATAATCGACCAACTTAACTTTGCAGTTGCAAAAACATGTTTTCCCATACATTCCGTATGGGAGAACATGTTTATCAACTACAAAGTTAAGTTTGTTTTTGGGATAAATTCATCCCAACTACGGAACCCTTCATTGTGCGTGGTCCGACACGCACTTGGCCGGTTTTTTTTTTAAATTCTTGCTTATTTTGTTGAATTAAAATTCTCTTTGGTATTGAAAAATTTGTTAATATTAGATCGTTGAATCGGTTAAAGATAATTAGAAATTTTAACATACAAATATCACAATATAATAATATAAATATGAATACAATAGGGTTTCGGGGCGAAGAACACGTTTCGTAAAAAATGTAATCTGATGCGTTGCACAGCTGACGGATGACAGACTACTTGTCTAAATAAAAAGCGTGTTAAAAAGGTGCGCGTCGTTTATCTTTTTGACGGGTTCTAGAACATTCTAGAAGCTGCGGATTGTGGCGGGAGCGGTTTGAAACGAGATCGCGTTATATCCTCCCCCTTTTGAGTTGGTTATGACCCCATGCCTGGTCAAACAAAATAAGGAACGCATGCTCATACCTACTCGAAATTTGTAATCCCGCTACCCGGTAAACTGCTTTCCGGATTTTGTCTTGAGAAAATCATGGTCGCCCTACACGGTATACCAATTTCTGTATTTTGTCCCGGAAAATTCATGGTCACCCTACTTTGTGTTTGACAGTGACAAGAGCTATCAAAATTATTTTTGCAAATATTGCGATGTTTAGGATTCAGTTTTGAATTAAACGAATCACAATTATTATGTTCTTTTATTTCACTAACAAAAATCTTATTTTGCAAATTGAAAAATGGAATAATTTTATCAAATTAATGTATTGTCATCGGTCCTCGATAAATCTACAAAGTTTGAACGAAATCTGGCCGTTTAAAGTGGGTCAAAATCGCGCCCAAAAAGTCGGTTACAAACAAACATACAAACAAATAATTTTATCAAATTAATGTATTGTCATCGGTCCTCGATAAATCTACAAAGTTTGAACGAAATCTGGCCGTTTAAAGTGGGTCAAAATCGTGCCCAAAGGAGTCAGTTACAAACAAACAAACATACATACAAACAAACAAACATACAAACATACATACAGGTGAAGCTAATAAAAAGCGTGTAAAAATAGAACTTCCCGGTCCTTGCCAATTTCTAGGCACTGAATTAAAATTTTGCCAAAAAGTGACAACCCTGAGACTGACAAGTATGGTAGGCAATTATATCGCTGATTGGGCCGGAGATAGCCTTCTAGAACTCTTTATACTATGGCGTGGATGTCGGGTAATATCCCACGGGAACGTACTACCTAATACCAGGATTAAGGCGCAACTAGCCGATACGTTTTCCATACAAATTTCGGGGGGGTTTTACTCCACTGTTACACATTGTACATCCAAAGTAAAACATGAAATCGTTTTGTCTTATTATTAATTTTGTCTGTACAGAACCAGAATAGTAAAAAAAAAAAACAATTAAAAAGTTATGAGCCAACAAATATTCGTTTTTCCTGCTAATTTTAACGCAACTTTGGGAGTAAATAAGTAATAAAAGAAGTATAAAATCTCCAAAACAAAGCTCGTTCCGACAAAGCTCAATTGTCGAAGATTATAATAAACTTTATTCGTAATTGATTTATTCTGTTGGGCATCTCACAGCTGGTTCCGAAAACCGTAGCTGTTTAACCGGTCAATCCTGTGGTTGCCTTAAGCTACTACACTCAAAGCCTCCAGCCAGGGCACAAATGAACTAAGCTAAAGATTTAAGGATGAACGCTCACTAAGGGCACCCCCTGCGGGGTTCGAGCCTCGGCTTAGGGCGTTATCCGGAGGGAGGACATCAAAAGATGGGACGGGCTGGATTGATTTATGCAATAGTTTTTTCATAAAACTCCACCTTCCAAAGGACTTTTCGTAATTTTTTACGCGCTCGTTTTACTAAAATCGTTCTGAACGGTGTTTGTGTGCGTACGAACTAGAGTTTGTGCATGTAGACCAGCGTATAACCGCTCATCACTGATACTATCTCTGTCGGACACGATGCCAGGTGAGATAGCGTGCTTTTTAACCAAGCCCACCAATGAGTTCGAGCCCGCGACTAGTTCAACCTTAAATACATATACCCGAGAAGACTCCTACCGCTGCGCCCGCGTTGCTACACTTGCTACGCGTAATTTTGAAACTGTGATATCTTTTAAACTATTAATCTAAATTAAATGTCCAATAACATATTTTTTTGGATAAGGATTAATACTATACCGGTCAAAAAAGCTTCGGAAATAACAATTAAATTTTTATCAAATTCTGAAAGATAAAAATGGTTATTGTGGGTCATCCTTAGAAGATAGACATATGCCATCGGGGACGTTTTTGTTGAACTTTTTAAGATGAACAATACCGTAGAGCATCAATTTTATGTATCTTTTTCGGTTAACGCAGCGCACGCCAGTAAAGCTCCCAGTCGGCTTGATTTTTTCCGACTTCTTCAACAATAATCGCCAAACAGCCAATTTACACAAAACTTTAATGAATTATACACTAAAAACATTCCGCATGAATCACTCCGTCCATTGGTGAAAACCGTTTGAAAATACGAGTTTATCGCGTTCAGACAGACAGACGCGGCGGGGGACTTTGTTTTATAATATGTAAGGAAAACAACGTTTGCCGGGTCAGCTATGTAGTATGATATAAGATGACAAAAACCTAGTGAAAAACTCATTATGTGGCCGGCTCGTTGATTAAAATAAATAAACACAAGCTAGGCCGAGACGAATCCCACGAAGTCCATTCCCACCGGCAGCGGCGCCGCCGCCGGCCGGCCCGGCATGACATCATTCACGAATTTTACTTGTTTACAATGAATATTCGTCATTTCGTTCGAACTCTAGGCCTGTACCAGTAGAATTTACTTTGCTGGAACAGGTCTGGAATGAGGAGCCAGACCAAGCGAGATACAAAAACCCGCAGGGCAGCATGTGGCGAGCTGTTGGGCAGTAGGGACCCCACGGACCGGACCCTATTTCCTCACCTCTGGCTTGCCTTTATTGGCCGGCTGGAGTGAACACTGACGAGGAAAGGAGCTCCCACCTCATTCTTGCCTTAATTGGCCGGCTTGAGTGGAGATTCGCAAGAGCAAACGTGCTCGGAGGAAGGAAGTATTCCAGTAAGATGCTGGTAGGGATCTTGACCGTACTTCCGGAAATGTCCTGATAGCCGTGGAATACCTCTCCACTCCTCATAAGCACCTCAGGACGTGTTGCCCCCTTGTCGCTACGACACTTTGTGCTAGCGACCGTTTTCGGGGGCCCATTATTGAGCGTGCAAGTCACCCCCTGCCATTTTATCTGTGTATGTTATACTAGCGACCCGCCCCGGCTTCGCACTGGTATAAACCGGTTTATTATACATATAAACCTTCCTCTTCAATCACTCTATCTATTAAAAAAACCGCAACAAAATCCGTTGCGTAGTTTTAAAGATTTAAGCATACATAGGGATATAGGGACCGAGAAAGCGACTTTGTTTTATACTATGTAGTGATAAAACATTGATCAGGCAGGGGCCATAGTCCTTCCATAGTCCTAGATTACCAGTCCACTTTAGCCACCCAAACCCATAGTCCAATATCTTTGTTTCCATAATCTTACAATAGTCCTACACCAACCAGGTTGTCCTTGGCTGCACTTGCATAGTGCGAACAGGGATAATCGTCGGTTGGCACCTCATTTCATTAAAAACGTCTAAGGGGCCTCTGCGAGTTGGCTTCGGCCCCTCGTACGCCTTCCAAAGGTCCGGGACCCCTGGGTCCCGAGAAATGTCAAAGACAATAATAATAAATATTTATTCAATATCAAAAATTGTTAAAATATTATAATATATAGCTCTTGGAGTATGGGGAGCAGGGCCCTCTTGTCTACTTATAAAGACAAGCTTTTTATCATATTTTTTCTATGGTACGGATTTATTAAGGCAGCTACTGTTTAATGCGCACCATTTAAAAAATAAATACTACAAAGGTTGTTACTAGGGCATGCAATCTTGAGTCGAGGTTGGCAACTCGAGATATCGCGTGCAAAGACTGGGGTCGACGTTGGGAACTCCAGATCTCACGTGCTAAATCTAGGATCGAGATTGGCCATTCGAGATCACGCCCGATCTTTTGCAGAGAACCTTAGATTGGGCAGAATTTGTAAAAAATATTGTCATCAGGAAAGCACATCCCATAGCATTCATCAAGAACAAGCTGGATTCACCAAGTAGCATCAATAGGGCCCACAAAATTTGTACACGCTGATATTGTGAATGCTAATAATAACTACAATATTTGGAACATCAACAATTCAGATAAGCTTATCAGTATGACAAATATTTTTAAGTCGCAATAGATATTGGTAAGTGTAGAAATTTCATACAGCAACGCTAAAGGAAAATGGTCTTGAATTAGTATGCCTTGCACAAGGCAGTGCAGGCAGTGGTAACGGTCGCGAATTACGAATTGTATATCGTAAGTTCGAACCCAGACAGGCGCTTTACTTTGTGTAAATTATTTCATCACCACTGCTCTCAAAACAGTGAAGGAAAACATCGTGAGGAAACCGGCATGTACTAGAACCAAACATTCGAAGACATGTGACATCCACCAAACCGCACTGGGCCAGCGTGGTAGATTACGGCCCACTCCCTCTCACAGAGCTGAGGCCTGTGTCCCGGCAGTGAGAGCATTTACAAACTAATATAAAATCCACAAGAATGTCTGTCTGTATGTTCTTCTTTAATAATATAATAATACCAGCCTATTATTGTCCCACTGCAGGGCAAAGAGCTCTTCTCCTACAGAGAAGGCATGAGCATTAATCACTATAGTTTCTCAACTTGGCGATTTCTGACTTATTAACAATAAAGTCTAGGTTTCCTCACAATGTTTTTCTTCAGCGATGATAGTGATGTCCAAGATTAACTTAGAAAGGCCATATGAATTGAAAAATTCAAATTGGTAATTGCCAAGATTTGAACCCACCACCTTGTGCATGACTACTGTTATTCTTTACTTTTTCAAAACTAGGGAAGCCGGCCCAATCATATTGCAGTGAGCAGTTAATCAATTCCATTTTAAAATATGTGTAAATTTAATACTATTTCTGTACATACATAAGGTAAGAAGGATTATTAAACTACAAGGTTCAGAATAATCTTTAGAATTTTGTGCTCTAAAAAATTTTTTCTTATCTGTACCCTAATTGCGTAATACAACAATATCTCAATCTATTTCGATTTGAAACAAATTGGTAATCCATTGCTTCATAAGTAGGAAAACAAAATCTGCTCAACAACGTAAATAACGCAATGAATGTTGTTGAACTGTCAAAATGAAACGAATTAGGCAAAATTGTTTATGAAAATAAGTTACACAATTAGGGTACTGATCAGTAAAGATAACTATGATTAAAGATACCTGGAAAATTCAATATAACTTTATATTGGCAACAAGAGATAGCTAACTTGATCAAAATGCTTATCATAAGGAAAAAGTTGAGTTTTTAGGGTTCCGTAGTAAACAAGGAACCCTTATAGTTTCGTCATGTCCGTCTGTCTGTCTGTCTGTCTGTCCGCGGTCTAGCTCCGAGACCCTTAGTACTAGAAAGCTGTAATTTGGCATAGGTATACATATTAATTACGCCGACAAAAAGGTAAAACAAAATTATGAAAAACATTTTTTTTAGGGTATCTCTCATACACGTAAAGTGGTGATGTTTATTTTTTTATTTTTTTACCCCATGGTGAGGGGCATCATTGGAAAGGTCCTTCAAAAATATTGTGAGTTTGTGAAAACCATTTTTTTTTAGGGTATCTCTCATACACGTAAAGTGGTGATGTTTATTTTTTTACCCCATGGTGAGGGGCATCATTGGAAAGGTCCTTCAAAAATATTGTGAGTTTGTGAAAACCATTTTTGGATTCAGGGATTCGTTTGCGAAATATTAAGCTTTAAAGTGCTAATTTTTGTTAGAGTCAAGTGTCCCCCCCCCCTGCCGGCTAAATGGTTGGTTTTGGGCATGTGAAAAAAATTCCAACAGTAGTTTATGTAACGAAATTAAAAGGAAAACTATCACAGCTAAGTAGGCTCTACAGGTTAACGAGTAATAATCAACGAATTTAACTTTGCAGTTGCAAAAACATGTTTTCCCATACATTCCGTATGGGAGAACATATTTTTCAACTACAAAGTTAAGTTTGTTTTTGGGATAAATTCATCCCAACTACGGAACCCTTCATTGTGCGTGGTCCGACATGCACTTGGCCGGTTTTTTTTTTATGGTGAAGTAATTAGTGATTACGTTCTCTTGTCTCTTTTTGATGGTCAAAACACTTAAATTCAATTCATTAAAGTTGTTTTAAGCCAGACAGCCTTGTGGCAGCCTATTGTTTTGTATTCAAATGTCAGGCACTATTTTAGGGTTCCGTAGTCAACAAGGAACCCTTTTAGTTTCGCCATGTCCATCTCTTCTCTAGTACTAGATAGCTGTATTTCACTCTTAGTACTAGATAGATGTAATTTGGCATGGGTATACATATTAATCACACCGACAGTGGTAAAATAAAAAAAATAAAAAAAATTTTTTTTAGTGTCGCTTCCTTACAATGTTTTTTTTCTTCTTATCTATCCCATGGTGCGGGGTGTCCTTGGAAAGGTTGTTCAAAAATATTGTGAGTGTTGTGAAAAGTGCAAACCATTATTGGATTCAGGGATCTGTTTGCGAAATATTAAGTTTTAAATTGCTAATTTTTGATAGTCTAGTGTGCCCCTCCCCCCTGCCAGCTAAATGGTTGGTTCTGGATATGTGAAAAAACGCACATAGCCGGTTTTTTAAAAAAAATAAGCAGTTAAGTACTAGAAAGTTAGTTTAGTGAGAAAATCTCCAGTAGTAAAACAAGGAAAACCACATACTGTAGGTATGTTGTTGTTTACAGGGGTTTAGCATGTTTACATTATTGGCAAAGATGAAAATAATAATATACTTAGACGTAAAGTAATTTCTGTTCAAGATAATGTTATTAACTTAATAGGGTTTTGATGACTCAGCATGTAGGTACGTAAGTTAATTTCGATCAGATGATGATACTGGTTACCAAGATCTTGATACAAACAATATACATAATTGACTATGGAACGCGCCTAGTGTGTTTAGATAGGTCATCGAGAATCTCCTTCCCGACTTAATAGCACAAAACCAAGGAATTTTTATGACGCAATACCAAACACGTCCTTCGGTAGTACCATACAATTACAGCGTTGTTTACAAATATCTAACAGACTTAAACAGAAAATGTGAGCAAAGGTCACGACAAACGACGGACAATGAATAAATAAACAACAAAAAAAAAACAACAAACTCACTTTACATTGTTCAGGAATATCTTCCACGGAGCTCGATCTCGACATTTTGAATACACAGGACTCTCAACGATGAAAAATACACTTCAAAATCAACGAAAATACTTGGAATAATAGATTTACGCCATTCTTTTCAAGGATTTCCTGTTCAATCAAAATAAATAAAAACACTCAACTAAACTAACTCTAATTCACAATAATGAGAACTGTAGAGTTGCGACGTAAAAAACTAAACTTTCGGTACAAAATTCGAAAATCAAAACAAGTTCGATTAGAAAAGAAGCATCAGTTCAATAACTTAAAAATGTCAAAATAAATAAACAGTTTTTCTATCATGACAAAAGTTTTAATAAATTTGTATCATTTTTATTTAATATTTTATTGTATAAAACAGCATTAAATATTTCCGCAACTGCGGGAGATATTTATGACACCGTGTGGGTAACACTGAACAAACGTCAATCTTTAAAGCGTTCCATTTCAAGCTTTATAAGTTTATATTTATAACTTAGGACTTAGAATAATGAATGTTTGATTAACTATATTATTAACCAAAACCAAACAAATGATTTGATGGAATGTTTAGTACAGTATGTACATCTCTCAACTCCATGGTAAAAAACCGGTCAAGTGCGTGTCGGACCACGCACAATGAAGGGTTCCGTAGTTGGGATGAATTCATCCCAAGCACAAACTTAACATTGTTGTTGAGAAATACGTTTTCCTATACATTCCAACTGCAAATGTAAGTTTGTACACAATATTGAGAGATTTACCGTGTTATTTTGAGACCACAGACTTTTTATAGGTTTTCCTGTAATCTATGAGTACAGAACCATTCTCCGTATTTTTCCAAAATTGTAGCCTTAGTAGTTTCGGAGATAATAATAATAATAACAACCCCACCGCCGCCGCCGTATCTCTACGTTGACGCCTGTCGTGGTGGGGCTTGCGCGCTCCAAACTCTAGGCCTGTGCCGGTAGAGTTTACTTTGCCGGAACAGGTCTGGGATGAGGAGCCAGATCAAGAGAGATACAAAACCCGCAGGGCAGCATGTAGCGAGCTGTTGGGCAGTAGCGACCCCACGGACCCTATCTCCCGGGAGAAGTCTTGTTCCTCATCTCTGGCTTGCCTTTATTGGCCGGCTGGAGTGAACACTGACGAGGAACGGAGCTCCCACCTCTTTTTTGCCTTTATTGGTCGGCTTGAGTGTAGATTCGCAAGAGCAAACGTGCTCGGAGGAAGGAAGTATTCCAGTAAGATGCTGGTAGGAATCTTGACCGTACTTCCGAGATTGTTCTGATAGCCGTAGAATACCTCTCCACTCCTTATAAGCACCTCAGGACATGTTGCCTCCTTGTCGCTACGACACTTTGTGC
This sequence comes from Agrochola lychnidis, assembly GCA_963680765.1. NCBI lineage: Eukaryota > Metazoa > Arthropoda > Insecta > Lepidoptera > Noctuidae > Agrochola > Agrochola lychnidis. The sequence continues at coordinate 28,579,370 of OY796851.1, forward strand.
TAGCGACCGTTTTCGGGGGCCCATTATTGAGTGTGCAAGTCACCTCCTGCCATTTTATCCGTGTACATATAAAACATTGATTAGACAGGGGCCATAGTCCTTCCATAGTTCCAGGTCACCAGTCAACTTAAGCCACCCAAACCTATAGTCCATGTACGGTGCAACCGCACATTCTGCAATTCAGCAGTTTACGCAACACATTCATTTCAACTCATATTTATATATTATTAGTTTAGTTCGCGTTGGGCTATCAATGCAGCCAGGCGTTCTCGTTACAGCCAACAAGGGCCGCGTCACTCACTTCATTTCCACACCATCAGTTCATTAAGCTCATTTTACTTTAAAGTACCTTTGGAACAATACAGTAGTGTTTTGATACTTTACCTTCTTTCATTCCATTCATCCAACATCTAACAGTAGTGTATGGTCTATCAAGGGATCATACATTCTTTTTGGTCCTAAGACAGTGAACATCGCACGCTACATAGTCCATTTCGCGCGCGTGAACAGTGTAGCGGATAGCTATCGAGTGACTCTTAAGTGTGTGCTGTGTTGAGTGACTATAAAACTGTGAGACTAACAAGTGACTCAGGGTCAACAAGGACCCGTAAACTATCAGGAGTTCAGTGCAAGGATTTTAGACTTTGGGACTAACACGTGTCTCAGGGGTCAACAAGGACCCGTAAACTATCAGGAGTTCAGTGCAAGGATTTTAGACTTTGGGACTAACACGTGTTTCAGGGGTCAACAAGGACCCGTAAACTATCAGGAGTTCAGTGCAAGGATTTTAGACTTTGGGACTAACACGTGTCTCAGGGGTCAACAAGGACCCGTAAACTATCAGGAGTTCAGTGCAGGGATTTTAGACTTTGGGACTAACACGTGTCTCAGGGGTCAACAAGGACCCGTAAACTATCAGTTCAGTGCAGGGATTTTTGACTTTGGGACTACCAGGTGTCTCAGGGAGCGTTTTATCATCAAGAGCAGAGGCTAGCAGGTGTCTCAGGGGATCAACAAAGATCTGTAAGCAGTTATCAAGAACATTCAAGTAAGATCTTTCCATTTATTTCTTACTTAAAATAAGCCCTCGTCATGGAGGCCATACATGCAAGTCAGGACGAACTTTACACAGCCATCCTAAAGTTGGCTACAAATATCAAAAAGGACTCAGCGGATCGTAAGACTGCTGACAATTTCAAGCGACGTTTAGAAAACTTAAATCAGTATTGGTCCGATTACCAGTACCATCACGACCGCCTTCTTGCGGAAGAAAGCAAGTCTCATCCGTATTTTAGTGGCCGTGCATACGAACGAACAGAAGAGCTATAAAGATGAAAGAAACTCAACAGGGAGGTTCTACACAGGAGGAACAAGGTCCTGCATGGTCTGAGCAAGAAAATCTGGTGGGACGACCATCGTCGCCCGTCAAGGTATGCTCCAGAGGTTCATCTAGCAAGCATGATGAACTGTTGAAAAAACAAGCAAGCAACTTCAGGGCGCTGCAGCGCACTGTAGCAGGGATAAATTTGAGTTTTATGTCCGAAAAGTGGGAGTTGAAAGATGCCTTACGTACTCTACAGTCTCGATGGTCTATCATAGATTCCTTACATTGGGAATTAGACAGCGAATTGGAAGGTACGGATCATAGAGGACAGTAATATAGGTACGGATCAAGAATATGAGGTGTCTTATACGAAGCAAGAAACTATTTATAACGAATTAAAAAATGCAATTAATAGAAAACTCGGGTCCGTAGTTCACAAGGAGAATTGGACACCAAAAATTGACATCCCGTTCTTCAATGGTAATTACCAAAATTGGGTGTCTTTTAAAGACTTGTTTGTTGAAGCTATCCACAGTAACGTCTCCTTATCAAACGCCCACAAGATGCAGTTTCTTAAAAGTAAGGTGCGAGGAGAAGCTGAACGTTTAATACAGCATTTACAAATCAGTTCTGACAACTACACGGTTTGCTGGGAGATATTGAACAACAGGTACAGCAACACTTGGTTGATTTTATATCTCACATAGATCTCCTGCTAAATCTTCCAGTAGTTCAACAAGCAAACGTCTCACAGATCAAGCAAATTCATGACACTACACTAGAGTGTTTAAACTCAATACGGAACCTAGGCGTTAATACAGACAGCTGGGATCCATTCATCGTGCGTATTTTATTGTTAAAATTAGATGCGGACACGCATGATCATTATTTGGAATCTCTGAAGAAACCCAGAGAACTGTCAAAATTGATGGAGTTTCTAAGCTTTCTAGAGAGCAGATTCACCGCATTGGAATCTTCGCGCAAGAAAAACGAAAATTCCAAACCATCAACAAGCAAGCAAAATAAATCATCGTCGTCAAATTTCAAGAATAAATATTCAGCAAGTAAGACTTCGGTAAATAATATTGAATTAACATGTCCGTTGTGTAAAGAGTCACACGGAATATACTATTGCAGTAAGTTTTTAAATATGACACCAAATGCAAAACGACAAACTATAACACGATTGCATTTGTGCAAGAATTGTCTTTATTCGCATGGGGATAAAGAATGTACGTCAGAAAGACGCTGCCGCGAATGTCGTGGCGAACATAATACACTTGTAGTGACACAGTACCTGTCACACAGTCACCAGAGAACAGTTACCAAATACCACCGAACCAGCTACCATATACCACTGAACCAGCTACCATATACCACATACCACTGCACCATTACCACGTTTTTGACAGTCCGCAAGAAACAGAGAAGCAATCATCTTGATAAAGACGAGTAACCAGTATCTTAATAAAGAAATAAGATAATCGACGCAGCACGAGCGTTATCACAACGCCGCACTCGTTCGCCGGTTCGCTTCGAAAGAAGCGGTTTGTAAGCGCAAGCAAAATAAGCAGAAGCACCAGCACACTCCGTATCTTCACGCTTCGAGACCACGCAGATGAACATCTTCACTCGACGACGGCTCACGGCGAAAAGGACCGAGCTCTGCGCGCGACTTCTATTTATGCCTTCGCAGCGAATAATGCCGCGTGCAACGCAGCGCCCCGCGCCCCTCGCGCGGCGCGCCCTACGGCGCATCGCTATTGGTCGATTTATTGTTAAGTAACATGCTAGTGCCTAAGAGTATCAATGTATGAATAGTATAAAATAAGGTGTTTTAGGAAATAAAATATAGTCTATCTGATTTCGTTCTTCTGTACAGTCTAGTTTTATTTACGACAGTAAGAGTACTCTAATACACTCTACCTAATTAGCGACCCCAAACGCTTAAAGTGGTGACCTCGTGAAGCTGAACACAATCCTGAAGCCGAAGCCTAAGTTCCTGCAACATAGAACTCCTGCAAGATCCCACTAGAATCTCAGAAGAACCATCATCATGCCGAACGATACCGACGGATTTAGCGATGCTCAGGGCATCACAACAGTGAAGAGCGACGTGGCATCAGTCTCACTTCCTGCACGTCTACCACCATTTTGGCGCCAAAATCCACGCCTGTGGTTCGCGCAATTTGAAGCCGCCGTTGCTGCCAGCAAGATAGGTGATGAGCAGAAATTCAACCTCGTCGTTCCGCTACTAGGCAACAGTGACCTAGAACAAATCGGAGACATCATATTACATCCACCGATCACCGGCAAGTACAGTGCGCTCAAGGACAGACTCATTTCTACGTACCAAGAGTCAGACCACCGGCAGTTACAGAAGCTACTCAGCGGCCTCGAACTCGGCGATAACAAGCCAAGCCAGCTGCTGCGTAAAATGCGAGACCTCAGTGGCAAGCTACTATCGGATGAAGCGTTGAAGGTTATGTGGCTCAACCAGCTGCCCACACAAGTTCGCGCCGTGCTCTCTGTCAACACCGAGTCATCGCTCGAAGTGCTAGCTGCGATGGCAGACAAAATGATGGAGCATTTTGAACCCGCTACAGTCGCCGCAGTCTCCACAGCAAACCCTCCGTCAACAAGTCCAACAGTCAATGAGGTACAGCTAAACGCGATAACAAGTCTTCAAATCAACATGCTTACGAAGCAAATAGAGAAATTGTCACTCGAAGTCGCCGAACTCCGCAACCATCAGTATTCGTCGTATCGCCGTTCCCGCCAAAACTCCGCACATCGTAGCCGCTCACGCACACAATCAAGACAGCGTACTGATAACGCCCGCAAGCCCGGCGATCCCGACTGGCTGTGCCGTTATCACTACCGATTCGGCAACGGGGCACGCAAATGTGGATCGCCATGTTCCTTCGTAAAGCGGGAAAACTAGAACGTACATCGATAGTGGCGGGTGTCGATGTAAACCAAACAAGTCGCCGCCTATGTGTGATCGACACCAACAACAGAGAAAAATTCCTTGTCGACACAGGAGCCGACATATCAGTATTAGCCGCTCGAAACCAGAAATATTCAAGGCCGGCGGAGAACGCAGGCTACAAACTTTTCGCGGCAAACGGAACAGAGATTCGTACCTACGGAGAGCGCACACTCGAGCTCAACCTAGGCTTACGAAGAAGTTTTAAGTGGACTTTCGTCGTCGCCAATGTGAAGACATCATTATTGGGTGCCGACTTTCTAGTGCATCATAAACTGTTAGTCGACTTGCACCAAAGAAAACTCATCGACCGTGTAACCGAGCTCAGTGTAAACGCCATCAAAGTAAACAGCAAAGAAGAATCGGTCTACATTATCAACCGCGACCACACTCATCACGACCTGCTGAAGAAATATCCAGATGTACTTCGACCAATGACATTAAAAACTCCAGCCAAGCATGACGTCACTCATCACATCGAGACAGCTGGGCCGCCGATCTACTCACGGCCGCGCCCTCTACCGCCCGACAAATATAAAGCAGCTAAACTCGAATTTGAGCGAATGATCGAGATGGGAATTTGCAAGCCGTCAAACAGTCCGTGGGCGAGTCCACTTCACATCGTGAAAAAGAAAGACGGATCACTTCGAGTATGTGGCGATTATAGAAGACTCAACGCTGTCACCGTTCCCGACCGATACCCCATTCCACGAATTCAAGATTTTACATACCAACTCCACGGCAAGAAAATATTCTCGAAACTCGATTTGAAAATGGCATATTTCTGGATACCTATCGCTAAACAAGATGCTCAAAAAACAGCAATAATAACACCGTTCGGACTTTTCGAATTCACCTGCATGACGTTCGGCTTAAGAAACTCCGGTCAAACTTTTCAACGTTTCATGCACGAAGTTCTACGAGGACTAGATGAGAACGTATTCTGTTTCGTCGACGATCTGCTTGTACACTCGAGAAATAAGGAAGAACACCGCCGCCACTTAGAATTAGTACTCGAACGCCTAAATACCTACGGCGTCAGTCTAAACATCGACAAGTGTGAGTTTGACAAGGAAAACATCGAGTTCCTCGGATACGAAGTGTCATCAGAAGGAATCAACCCCACTCAAGAACGAATACAAGCCATAGTAAACTATCCGAAACCACAAACAGTTCAAGAACTTAGAAGATTTTTAGGTATGATAAACTTCTACCGTAGTTGTTTACCCCATCAAGCCGAGTACCAACATGAATTGAACAAATACCTACACAACAGCAAGAAGAACGATAAAACTCCGATACAATGGTCTCAAGTTGCAGAACAAGCCTTTGAGAAATGCCGACAAAGCATTCTCGAGGCAACGACACTGACTCACCCGATACCTAACGCGCCGCTATGTTTATTTACCGACGCATCGAATACTAGCATCGGCGCCGTTTTACAACAAAAAGTGGACAACATTTGGAAACCTCTGGCATTCTTCTCAAAAACTATGAGTGAGACGCAGCGACGCTACAGCGTGTACGATCGCGAATTACTAGCAATGTACACCGCCGTGCAACACTTACGACGACTAATAGAGGGCAGTGACCTAACAATATTCACAGATCACAAGCCGCTAACTTTCGCGCTGACAAGAACGCCCAGTAGCAGCGATACACCACGAAGAGAACGCCAGCTACACTACATTAGTCAGTTCTGTGCAAAGATCGAATACATTCACGGTGATAAGAACGAAGCAGCGGACGCCTTATCACGCATCGAAGAAATCAACTTGTCGCACTCCACGATCGACTACAATCAACTCGCTCAAGACCAAGAAAATGATGAAGAACTGAAGATCTGCATGTCCAACCCAAGTCTAAAATTCGCGCCTATCACATTGCCCGGAGGTCAACGACCCATCATATGTGAAACGTCAACTGGCAACGTTCGCCCATACCTACCATCAACTTATCGTTTAGTAGCATTCAAAGCGCAACACGAACTAAGTCACCCTGGTGTGCGAACAACAAGAAAAATAATGGCTACAAAGTTTTTTTGGCCCAGTATGAACAGAGAAGTTGGATTGTGGGCAAAATCATGCATCGGTTGCCAGCGCGGGAAAATACATCGACACGTCATCAGTCCACTCGGCGAGTTTCAAAAATCATCGCGTTTCGAACACATTCACGTTGACATCGTGGGACCTCTGCCACCATCTAATGACTACAGATATTTAGTAACGATGATCGATCGCTGTACTAAATGGCCGGAAGCAATACCTATTCGTGACGTCACCGCCGACACTTGCTAAGGCGATTTACGAGGGATGGATAACGCGATTTGGCTGTCCGTTACGTGTAACAACGGATCAAGGAAGACAATTTGAATCGTCGTTATTCAACGCACTGATGAAGAAATTTGGCATCACCAGGATTCGAACTACTGCATACCACCCGCAAGCAAATGGTCAAGTCGAACGCTGGCATCGAACGTTGAAGGCCGCGCTCATGGCAAGAAGCGCTGGCACACACTGGAGCAATGAATTAGCGACCGTGCTACTTGGACTACGTACAGCGCTTCGTGAAGACACACAAGTCAGCCCTGCCCTGATGACCTACGGATCGACACTAAGAATACCGTCAGATTTCTTCGTGCCTACACAGCCGAAAAATGAAGACGCCGAATTCGTCCGCCAGCTGACCGAAACAATGGCATCACTCACACCAAGCGGCAAGGCACGTGGCAACAAAATGAGCACGTTTGTTTACAAGGACCTAGCGACGTGTAGTTATGTTTTCGTGCGAAATGATACCGTGCGAAGTCCATTGACCCCACCTTACGACGGCCCGTTCAAGGTGATTCATCGTGAGAGCAAGCATTTCACCATACAGATGCCACTTCGAACTACAGTTGTCTCAATAGACAGACTCAAGCCAGCGCACCTACTCAATGAAGAAGAGTTTACCACTACTTCAACAACATATGCGCAACAACAAGCACCGCCCACTAAAAGCACAACCTTGACGGTCGAGCCGCGATCATCGACCCCCAGTCCACCACGCGACGCATACGTCACTCGATCCGGCCGCGCAGTGAAACCGAAAGTACGCTTCGCTTAGGGGGGAGTGATGTAGTGACACAGTACCTGTCACACAGTCACCAGAGAACAGTTACCAAATACCACCGAACCAGCTACCATATACCACTGAACCAGCTACCATATACCACATACCACTGCACCATTACCACGTTTTTGACAGTCCGCAAGAAACAGAGAAGCAATCATCTTGATAAAGACGAGTAACCAGTATCTTAATAAAGAAATAAGATAATCGACGCAGCACGAGCGTTATCACAACGCCGCACTCGTTCGCCGGTTCGCTTCGAAAGAAGCGGTTTGTAAGCGCAAGCAAAATAAGCAGAAGCACCAGCACACTCCGTATCTTCACGCTTCGAGACCACGCAGATGAACATCTTCACTCGACGACGGCTCACGGCGAAAAGGACCGAGCTCTGCGCGCGACTTCTATTTATGCCTTCGCAGCGAATAATGCCGCGTGCAACGCAGCGCCCCGCGCCCCTCGCGCGGCGCGCCCTACGGCGCATCGCTATTGGTCGATTTATTGTTAAGTAACATGCTAGTGCCTAAGAGTATCAATGTATGAATAGTATAAAATAAGGTGTTTTAGGAAATAAAATATAGTCTATCTGATTTCGTTCTTCTGTACAGTCTAGTTTTATTTACGACAGTAAGAGTACTCTAATACACTCTACCTAATTAGCGACCCCAAACGCTTAAACACTTTTACATGAAGCGTTTAACAGTAAGCCTTCATGTAACCCAATTACGGAGAATGACACACCAGCAGTTTTTGCAACTAGAACGCAAAAACAAGAATCACAAGAAAATCACGTTTCGCAACAAGGCAACAACGTGATCGAAACATTATTAGCAACTGCAATGATCAAAGTTCAAGAATTATTACAGTATTACAAGAAAACCATAACAAGGCATGAAAATGGCATGTATGTCGTCGCATAGAACTCTTATTGGACACTGACTACAGCAGAAAAATGCTTAGTTGTTTATTTTGCTAAGAGCTGTCCATTGATTCAAACAAGTCGTAATGCTGATCTTGCATTTGCTGGAATCAGGTTCTACTTCACATAATTTTTCATCATCTTGAGATGATAAATCGGCTTCTCAATATGACATAGATAATTATCGACATTGGTACCGATTCCCTTGTTCACAAACTAAACTAAATTTAAGTTCAGTGCATCTTTTTCTTTCTATTTTATTAAGAAAAGGACAGAATATACATTTTAGTTTAGTCCTGTCAAATTAATCAGCGCTTGACGTAAATTGACGTAATTTTAGTCGGCAAGTTTTTAATCACGTCTAAACTTGTATGGAGAGTGACAGGCGCTGATTAATTTGACAGGACTAAACTAAAATTTATCCTTTGTCCTTTTCTTAATGAAATATAAAGAAAAAGATGCACTGAACTTAAATTTAGTTTAGTTTGTGACAAGGGAATCGGCACCATTGTCACGTAGACATATCTGGGGCCGACCACAATCTTTTACGAAACAATCTTATTTCAGGAGAATTTTGTTTCAAGCTTACAATTACATAACTCATATTCGTACCACGATCTTCATCGTTCAAGAATGTTTTATTCTTGTTTAGTGCTGGGAAAAAACTAACTATTTGTAAGATTTGTCTATTGCCTGCTATAGTAGAAAAGAAACAACGCTATGTGAACTGTATAGCGCTGTCCCTTTCACACGTTGGTCCGAATCGCTACTACGAAGTGTTGGTCTTGTAGCAAAATATTATTTTCTTTTACTTAAAATATTACTTTGCATTAGAATCTACTTTTTATGAGTAATTTCCATGAAATTGATACAAATATTAAAAGATTTAGCTTTGAAAAATAAGAAAAACAATTGAAAAAACTAAAAATAAGCTACGGCTAAGCTGTTACATGATATGAATCGGTCGGAACAGAACGAAATTTGAAACTCGTGCCTCATTCGGAGTTACGCCTTAATTGCTCACATCAATATTTGCGTACCGATTTAGATATGCTTGCACAAGATGGTTGGATTACAGTATTTCTTTGAGTATACACAACAAATTTCTTCTTCTTTGATTAGGTGACAACTGTAGCCAGAAGTAAAATTTCCAAAATGCCACGTTGTAACACGAGAAAACTCTAACAAACTAAATAAATTAAATAAAGTTGTTCCAAAAGCCTTACCACGGCTTAGAAGAGTACGGCTCTCTATCTCGCTCGCTCCTATTGTTTAACCTACTTACGGGATCGCTCGCTAGCTTAGAAAATCGCCTATTGGTCCGTTGATCGGGTGGGGGATGTTGGACATCACGTCGTCAGGCTACAACACCAAAAGGATTGCGCTACTAGGAGTACCTACATTCCTACAGATATAAAAGCACGCCATCGTCGCGGGCAAAAGATTGAAGTTCCGATCGCCGACGGGAAAGGACGTACCTATGTCCAACACAGTACAGACATCCTCCGCGACACTCGCGATGTTATATAAGTTTGTCGTGTAATTTAGTATAAGTTTATTATAATAAACGCAATTTAATGTTCCCGCATTAAACTGGCGCCCATACTTGTGGCCCGAACCGCGCGCCGCGTAACGAGTGATAGTCCGAACTGTGATCCGGTGTTTACGTGACGAACTGTACGTAGGTATCTACCTTGTCTGAAAAGCACGGACATTCTACCGTACTCGTTATCATCACACGTGTGAAGATGCCGATAACGAGAAGTCAAGGAGAAGCGCTCCGTGAACGACGAGAAGAGGATGACGACGTCAGCACGTTCACCGAAGCGGAGGCCAACGTTGTCGAGCGCGACCGCGCCGACGAACCTGTGAGTGTCGACACGAGGTCGACACAACAACCAGCAGCGTTCCAGCTCCACACAGAACAGTTCCTGTCCACGCTGATCGAGACGATCACGCGCACGCAAGCAGAAGCGAATAGATGTCTTATAAATTCGCTGATGACGTCCAACGGTGATTTTGGTACTTCCACCCCAGTCAGGGTGCCTCCATCGACGAGCGCGAACAGCGGAAGTGCCGCTAGCTCTAGCTCGAGTGCAAACTTTGTAAAGTGCACGGCGCGATTCAACGGATCATCCCAGGACGCTGAGGTCCTGGAAGCTTTTCTGGATGCCGTCGAGATATTCAAGGAGTGCGCATCCGTAAGAGACGAGCATGCCCTCCGAGGATTGCCGATGTTGCTGGAAGGTGGTGCAGCGGTATGGTGGCGTGGCATCAAAGCATCGGTGACTACGTGGTCCGACGCGGTCGCCAGCCTCCGCGCTATGTACGGCAGGGCGCAGCCCGCCTACAAGGTCCTGCGTGAGATCTACGCCGCCGAGCAACGCGACGACGAACGTGCCGAGACATTTTTGTGTAAAGTGCGCGCGTTAATAGCCAAGCTACCGTATAAGCTTGATGAAGTGGTACAAATCGACGTCTGTTACGGGTTGTTACACAGGCGAGTGATAAAAACAGTGCCGCGTGATACCATTCGTAGTTTAGACGACCTTATGTGTAAAACGAGGATCGCAGAGGATGCATACAATGAATATAAGGTAAAAAATTCTGTTATCAGTAGTAATAATGTGGTCAATGACCGCAAACTTACGCGATCAACATCCCCTGCCACGAAAGCGTCGACTACGGGGCGTAGTAATAATAATAAGAATAGACCGCGCTGTAGTCATTGTAAAATTTTTGGACATGTTAGTGACGAGTGTCGTAATCGCGATAAAGACAGTAGTAATAGTAATAAAGGCGCGAAAAGCGAAAATACTCAAAAGGTTTTAAGATGTTACGGTTGTGGTAAAGAGGGCGTAGTAAGGTCGAAATGTGATGTTTGCGCGACGACATCGTCGAAACTAGACGATAAGATTTCATTCAATAGTTTGCATTTAGGTTTAGATTTCTGTTGTAATGGTAACATTAGTACGGGTGGCACTTCGTGCGTACAGATAGCAAATATGAGTGCACGCGAATCCTACCCGATGGTAAATATTAATGTTATGGGTCGCAGCGGCGTGGCGATTGTAGATACCGGCGCGTCGCATAGCATCGCGAGCCCGCTGTTATACCGAGTCTTGGTAGACTCTGGAGTTAAGTTTAGTGAGACTAAACGTTTTATACACCTGGCTGATGGAACACAAGGTTGGAGAAACCTGTTGACAGCCGAGGTAGATATTATTATTGAAAATCGTAAGGTGATGTGTCAGCTGTTAGTGTTACCTGGCAGTGATAATAGGACGCTTTTAGGTGTAGACTTTTTGGTACGAGCCGGAATGATTATAGATGTCGCTCAGGGAATCTGGTCATTCTCGGATAGCCCCGGGCACTTTTATGTTTTTGTGCACTCTTACACGCTTAGCCCATCGGATGCGAACATCATGCAAGCCTCATCCACGGAGGTACCGTTGCGTCCTGATGAAGGTACTAAGTTAACCCCCGAGCAGCGGCGTACGCTTAACGTCTTTATTGAAGACCGCGCGTCACAGTTCACGCGCAGCGGACCGGCTACAGAATTTGCCACGCACCGAATAAAGGTGAGTCCACACCAGGAACCTATCGCTTGTCTACCATACAGGATGTCACAGAATAGGAGGGAAGCCTTGCAGAAGGAGCTCGATAAGCTGCTGCAAGATGACATTATTGAGGAGTGCGAGTCCCCTTGGGCCTCCAACGTTGTACTTGTAGGTAAGAAAGACGGAAGTATACGGCTATGTATTGATTACCGGAAGCTTAATGCGGTGACCGAGCCGGACCGGTACCCACTCCCACGAATTGAGGACATCCTACACGCAGCCAAAACCAGTGAGTATATGACCACTTTAGACCTTCGATCAGGCTACCATCAGGTCAGCGTCTGCACAGAGGACCAAGATAAGACGGCGTTCACAACACCACTTGGTACCTTTAGATTTAAGCGGATGCCCATGGGATTGCGGAATTCCGGAGCCACATTTCAAAGGTTGATGGATCGATTCCGTTCCAACCTGAAAGGAGTGGAACTCCTGGCATATCTTGATGATCTGATCCTGCTGTCGCCAGGACCTTTCGAGAGACACCTGGCTGATCTGGAAGCAGTTTTCGATCGCCTGGCCATGTTTAAACTGAGGGTCAATAGGGAAAAGAGTTTCTTTGCGAGGGAGTCTGTCAAATTTCTAGGCCATGTCATCATGCCAGGTGGAATCCAAGTGGACCCTGACAAGACTGCCGCTATCGATAAAATAGACGTCCCTCAGAACGTGAAACATTTAAAGTGCTTCCTACAAACGTCGAGTTGGTTCCGACGTTTCATTAATAATTACGCGGATATCGCGAGACCCCTCACGAACCTCCTGAAGAAGTCGAGTGTTTGGCGATGGGACGCCGAGCAACAGGAGGCTTTCGATCGCATTAAGGCTCTTCTTGTGTCTGCTCCAATATTGCGTCAAGCAGATGAGTCGAAGCCGTTCGTTCTCTGCACTGACAGTAGCGCATATTGCCTCGGGGCTGTTCTTATGCAGGGGGAAGGACACGATGAGAGACCTATCGAATACGCTAGTCGACTTCTCAACAGTGCTGAGAAGAACTACTCCACGACAGAACGAGAAGCCCTTGCTGTCGTGTGGGCACTAGGTAAGTTCCGCGGCTATGTAGAGGCCGCAAAGGTGATAGTTAGGACAGACCACCAACCCCTGCGATGGCTGATGAGTCAACGGTCGCCCAGCGGTCGACTGGCTAGGTGGGCCCTAACACTACAAGAGTTTGACCTTAGCATAGAGTACACACCCGGTCGATCAAACGTCGTTGCAGACACGCTGTCGCGACCCGTTTGCTCGCAGGACGAGGATAAATGTGAGCTATGTATGACAGTCATTGATATGCCGAAGAGGAATAGTGGTGATATCCGCAGCAATCAGCTATTAGACCCAGAGGTATGTAAGATCATTGAGGACATGGAGTCCGACGAACCCTCTAGGGGGAGACCTTGGTCTGACCGCGGATACACCATATCCGACGGTATTCTATACAGGTACAGCTTGGAATCCGATGACGGCGAGGACTGCTGCCTAGTTGTGCCCGAGCACGAACGCAGGCAAGTCATGGTTGACCTTCACGACGCACCGACAGCTGGCCATTTCGGCGTAGAGCGCACGCTAAGCCGCGTTCGCGCCAGGTATTACTGGCCTGGCATGCGTACCTATGTTACAAATTATATAAAGGAGTGTGTGCCTTGCCAGAGGTACAAAGCTGACAACCGCAAACCAGCAGGACTGCTGCAAACCCCTGCTGTGTCAAGGAGATTCGAGGTAATTTCTGTGGACTTATTCGGTCCTCTCGTTGAGACCCCTAGGAAGAACAGGTGGGTACTCATCGTCGAAGATGTCTGCTCACGCTGGGTGGAATTGTTCCCGTTAGAGAGTGCAACCAGCGTCGAATGTGCACAGACCCTGATCAACGAGGTTTTCCTCAGGTATGGTATACCACGCCGCCTCATAAGTGATAATGGCGTGCAGTTCGTGAGCGAAATGATGCAGCAAGTGTGTCATGTTTTGGGGATCAGCCAATCACTCACACCTTATTACCATCCTGAAGCCAATCCTATAGAGCGCTAGAACAGGGACCTCAAACCCCAATTGGCTATACTTGTAGGTAGCGACCATGCCACCTGGGATTTACACCTCGCTGCGATTAGGTTTGCTATGAACTCTGCGATTACCAGTAGCACAGGGTTTTCGCCGGCATATCTCACCTTTGGGAGAGAGCTGCGAGCTCCCACCGATTCTGCGACAGATATGAGGGCTGTCGTAGAATGCGATAATTTCGTGCCTAGCATTACTCCTTATTTGAAGAAGATGTCTGAAACCCTGGATGAGGCCAGGGACACTCACGAGAAGGCACAGGCTGTTCAGAAAGGTAACGCTGATCAGAAACGAAGGCCGCCACCAGACTATAAGGTAGGTGAACTCGTCTTACTTAAGACACAAGGACCGAACGACGCAGGACGCGGACAATCTGCGAAGTTCATCCCACGCCGTGACGGCCCATATAAAATAGGGAAGATAATAAGCCCAACCACCTACGGTCTGGAGAATATTCAGACTGAGAGAAACGTAGGGAAATATCACGTTTCGAACCTCACGCCTTTCGCTGGTCAGGTAGAACCTCCAGTTAGGGAGAAGCGTAAACGGGGTAGGCGACGTAGGTATTTAGACTAGCCAAACTGTGGGGTCACTTAGTTAGGCTAGTGGGGGAGGATGTAACACGAGAAAACTCTAACAAACTAAATAAATTAAATAAAGTTGTTCCAAAAGCCTTACCACGGCTTAGAAGAGTACGGCTCTCTATCTCGCTCGCTCCTATTGTTTAACCTACTTACGGGATCGCTCGCTAGCTTAGAAAATCGCCTATTGGTCCGTTGATCGGGTGGGGGATGTTGGACATCACGTCGTCAGGCTACAACACCAAAAGGATTGCGCTACTAGGAGTACCTACATTCCTACAGATATAAAAGCACGCCATCGTCGCGGGCAAAAGATTGAAGTTCCGATCACCGACGGGAAAGGACGTACCTATGTCCTACACAGTACAGACATCCTCCGCGACACTCGCGATGTTATATAAGTTTGTCGTGTAATTTAGTATAAGTTTATTATAATAAACGCAATTTAATGTTCCCGCATTAAAACGTTAGTTTAAAGATATGGTGCAACTCAAAATAAAACAGCACAACTGTCATTTTGACAGCGCTCACGGTGATATTAATTTAGGGCATGGTCAGCGTTATCGCAAGATGGCGCATGCTATGACGTCATCTATGACGATTCACAGCTCGTTGTTATCGCGCTGACACTAATTCGGTATGGGTGTTAGCACGCTCTAATCGATTGCAGCGCAACTCTGAACACAGCCTGGATGTAGCGATATTTTTGTTTACAAGTAGATAACTACTACGAGGTTGAACTTATTTTAACATATTTGCTAATGAATTTATGATCTAACTGGCTACAAAGTCGACATGGAATTAAGGGAAGGTTAAGGTTACTCAGTGAATAAGTTTTAAAACAAAGAAATGTGTAATGTTTTAACGAAGATAGTTCGAAACAATATATTGTGGTCAGACTCAGTGATTAGTGTTTTGTTATTAATTTTGCAGTCGGGTTTTCGGGCGGCAGCTAGAGGTACTCTGGGAATTTTTATTTTTCTGCGTTATCCGCTTCCAAAAACTCAAATGTTTCGTATGCATTCGCATCAAACAAGAAATTAATTGCACATGTACTAAAATCTATAGATACACAATTCATTCAGCAAGTTTACGTAAATAAATACATTTTACTAACTTTACATGACACGAAAATGTTTTTTCTTAATATAAATTGCAAAACAATAAATATGGATAATTCTGAAATAAAGTTATTATTATTAATAATATTTCCGTCGATTCCGAGGAACTTTTTTAGGATTGCTAAATTTGACATTAAAACAATATTGCTAGTTGTCAAAAGTCACGTCGTGGTACGAATTGAATGAACTTTTAGAGGTGCCGTCACCAAAATCGCTTAGAAAATAAGATTGTTTCAACATTGCAATAAGCTTATTTTATGGACGTCATGGTACGAAAAGGCAAAGTAAGATTATAATAATCCTGCTATAAGAGCTGGTGGTAGGCCCCCTGGACGTCGTTTATAGACATCGGTAAATACGAGTCCTTCTTCAAACTGATTGCAACATGTTCAGCAATCGGAGTTAAAGTAGCCATGCTTGAGTTGGGCCTATTTTGAAAATAAAGAGTAGTTTGATGGGCGTGGCTTATTGCCCCCGCACGCGGGGAGTGGCGGTTTTATATTCGATGGTTGGCCGCCACATCGTCGCGCTGCCACAAACGTATCTGAACCAGCAGCAAAAAGTGGAACTAACGAAATAACTGACAGGAATTTGAAAACGTTAGTTACTTAGCATGGGCTTTGGCTTAGCATTATTGTGGAATCTGAATAGGCGCTTGGTAAAAAGCTTGAGTTAATCGAAGGACCGTAATGTTCTGCGAAAAATGCTGTACCTGAAACCCCCTAAGGAAATACGATCTTGCTCAATACACAGGGCAGATAAAAAAGGGCCTGACCACTAACCTGATTTATCCAGACCACGGCACCAGATCACAGCTTCAGGGTGACACAGCAAATCAGCACTCACGTGAGGAAATGTCTCAAAATAATGTTAATTACAATTTATTGCACGGCAATTTAGGTATGTCTCAGGGATATATATTATTCAGTTTTGAATTTAGAACACGTTGGTTGAGTACACCACGCTATTATCCTAGCAGCCAAGGCCACAGAGCATGTAACTTAAGAGGCGGAACTTAGAACATTCAGTTTTTGAGAATTTGTTACCTTTTTTAACCAACAACATAAAAAAAACATGGCTACCAACATGAAAATTCTAAGTAGCACTGACAATGACAATCATGACCTTGAAAGGGTTATCGATAGGGATGCGCAACGTATAGAAATCAATAAAATTATCGATATCGATGAAATGCATTCATTTCATCGATATCAATAATATATACGTTACGCAGGTAATAGTGAGCCTCCAAAACTAATTTATTTTCAAAAATCGGTAAAATAAAACAGATTTATATGATTTCAGTATTTAATAATGGATATACTAAATGAGCTATCAACATTGATCTCGGACCAAAATGGCTTCCTTTTTTTATTTTTTAGTGCCGACATCACAGTTTCTTTTAGCATGCCTGACTCAATTTTTCCCAAGAGACTGGCACTGCGTCTTAGTGAGGCCAGGCTGCATTTAGTTTTTTGTAATTGTTCCATCAACTGATTTTTCCTTGGTGTTAAATCTGTAAAGATAATTAAATATTAGCAATATTTTCTATGGTAAACATTTTCTTTCACATAAAACGCAGGGATCTTTTCTATTTGAAATGAGCAATAGTACACAAATTAACTCAATCAATTTTGAGAATTTCTTTCTCTATCTGTCTATTTGTTTGTAACATCATCATAATATGAGAAAAGGTTAATGGATTTTAATGAAACCACCTAAACAAGAGGTTGCATCTAATTTTTTTAATAATTTGATGAATGACATGAGAGGACTGTACTGTATACAGTGTGAGTCTTCATAATGTGCACATATCGAAATGAGGGAGTCTATGCTTAATTTTATCGACGGAAAAAATGGTATTTTTTTATTTTAGTTTAAAAAAAAAAAAAAATTTTACAAAAAATTTTTTTTTTTTAAAATTTTTTTTTGCTCTCTTTTTATTATTATCTTATTTATAAATTTTACAATTAAAAATTGAAGAAAAAAATACAGATTTTTACTAAAAAAACATGTTTATTTTCAATTGAGGGTAGTTTTTTTCTCAATTTTAATTTTATGTGGACGGCTACTTACTTTCAATCATTATGGACTTTGTTTCATCGCTATAGCTGATTCAGTTTAAAAGTTACACAGTTTTGTTACAATTTTTTTTTAATTTCATAAAAAGTATAAAAAACAATATTTAGATTTTTTAAATATTTTTTCTGTCGTTAAAATTAAGCATAGATTTCCTCATTTCGATATGTGCACATTATGAAGACTCACACTGTATTGTTATATACAGTGTGAGTCTTCATAATGTGCACATATCGAAATGAGGGAATCTTTGCTTAATTTTAACGACAGAAAAAATATTTAAAAAAATCTAAATATTTTTTTAATACTTTTTATGGAATTAAAAAAAAATACAGATTTTTGCTAATAAAACATGTTTATTTTCAATTGAGGGTAGTTTTTTTTCTCAATTTTAATTTTATGTGGACGCCTACTTACTTCCAATCATTATGGAGTTTGTTTCATCGCGATAGCTGATTCAGTTTAAAAGTTACACAGTTTTGTTACAATTTTTTTTTAATTCCATAAAAAGTATTAAAAAAATATTTAGATTTTTTTAAATATTTTTTCTGTCGTTAAAATTAAGCAAAGATTCCCTCATTTCGATATGTGCACATTATGAAGACTCACACTGTATATAACAATACATATAATAGAGATCAATTATGGTGTTTATTATAGTTACCTTTTGACTCTGAATGCTGATACATGTTGTGGAAATTCTGCGACTATTTCCCTTTTTGTTGAAATCCTTTTTTCCAAAGTACACATATATTTCACTGCTCATGAAGTTTTTCTATTGGTAGATGCACCAGTTCTTAATTACCAACTGCTTTTAGCCACTCTCGGCAGCTGGAAGATACAAAATATAAAAGGTTACATTATAACTGACTCTGTTTCACTGTGAATTTATTTAGTGTGATTTAAAGTTAAGAAAACACCCAATTTACACTATCAGCGTAACTAAATGAATAGGTTATTATTATACTTAGATTTATTTCATAATCCCAGTATTTACGTAAACCTATTGGTGCAAAGTAGATAATATAATCTTAGACTCTGACCAATATATTTAGCAGTCAACCTATTTAGACTAAATTGGATTATAATTTAAAGTAGACGAATATTACTGTAGGCACAATGTTTTAAACCGTTTCTTCAAGAGTTTCAACTAATCTTGATTGATGGCTCGAGAGTCGTATTACAGAATTTGAATAGCATAGCTGTTAGCGCCTTGAGCTCACTGTGAAACCTTTAAACGCTAACATGAGGGGGTGCGGGAAATTTACCATAGAATGGATAGAACTGCCTAAACAGCTCTTTCCAGGCTTCTAAAAGCCTGGAGCGGTGATTCAAAGCCTTGCTATGAGAATCGGCGGTTTTGTGGACTGTAATAAACTTTATGTGGCAGTATACATCGACTTGGAATGAGGCTATTTTGGTATGGAGAAACAGGAATAAGAGAAGGACACAGGATGCAGCGCCTTACCTTTCTAGAAGTCTGGAGTCGCCTTCCTGATGCTAGGACTTCGTAGGTCCTCGATGTGTAGGTTAACCACGCGGCATGCCAGCGTGGTTTCACGGATAAACGATTCCTATTTCTTACACAGCACTTCAAAATCAATATAACTTGATAAGTAGATAGGTCTAGTTTCATATAAAGACCTGAAAACCTGGATTTATCACGAAATCCAGATATAATAGCGGTAAAAGCTCTGGAGAGATGCTTCCGCTGCGGCGGATTAGGACGAACTTAAACTCCTTTCAAAAATGGCGTCCGTTGAGGTCAATCTTTTTCGAGCCTTGTATTGCTGTCTCGCTCTGACCTACGGTAGACGCTGCAGGAATGAATGGGAAGGAAGGTGATTGATGGGAAACATACCTACTACCACCACATTCTAATATACTAAAGTTGAAAAGATTTGTAGTAGGTAGATTTGGATATCAGCCATGTATATGGCGATAACATTCTCCCGGCCTTAAAGGGTTGCCTTTAAAGATGTGAACCCTAAAATTTACAAAGCTTACCGCTATACAACCAAGCGATAGGATCTGATCCTGACAGAGTCAGTCCTCAACAATTTATTTGCGGGATCGTTTGCTCTAAAAAGAGTCAGAGAATATAACATAAATTTACCCATTTGCAATATACCTATCTCTAAACTAACCTAAGGTAAGTGAGCTACACTCCCACTGGCTCGGTAAAAGGCACACACGGACAACTGGACGGACCAGGCTACCTTTAGCCGTTCTAACGGTAAGAGACCGCGTTGTGCCATCCTTCGAGGTATGAACAGCCTCCACGTGATGAAAACAACTTGCGGGAATGTTATCGACAACCTTTGCGACGCGATTTGCCACAAAAGTTTGCCAGCGGTGCGGAGACGAATTGATCCAACAAAGAACGATTTTCGAGTCGGTAAACGCGAAGACATTCGAAATTTTGTACCTTGGCTCAAAATTGTTCAGCACATTACGCATAAGCGTGGATAATAAAACAGTAGCACACAATTCTAAGCGAGCAATCGATATAGTTTTAAGCGGCGAAACTTTCGATTTTGAACATACAAGCCTAACGGTCGTATTAGCGTTATCTTTGACTTGCAAGTAAATAACGCCGCCGTAAGCACGCTCACTTGCATCAGCGAATCCTAAGAGGTTTACTACACAACCCTGCACTACCCCGAGATGCCGCGGAACGCGTATCTCGTTGAATGCGGGAAGTTCGCTACAGAACTGCCTCCAGAGTATTACGATGCGTTCCGGGGGGGCATCGTCCCAGTCGCATTTCAATAACCAAAGCTCCTGAATCAGGAGCTTGGCATAAAGTATGACGGGGGCCACCAGCCCTAGATTGTCCTATAAGCGCGCTACGACGAACAAGATACTGCGCTTAGTACAGCTTGAGTCAGGTTTAGCGACCTTGAATTTAAAGACGTCATCGGATTTGTCCCAATGTGTACTTAAAACTTTGTCAGGTACATTTTTATCAATCTCGAGATCTGACGAAGCTCGATGCGAGGCGGGAATAGCGCGAAGGACAGCGGCCGAGTTAGTTGTCCACTTCACGAGGTCGAACTGACCGCATTTAAATAATTGTATAAGTTCGATACATGAATTGATAGCGACGTTCTCGTTTTCCTGCGCTGTATCATCTGACATAATGCTGTAGCAGACGTCATCCATGTACGTGGAAGTGGATGCTATGGCAGCTGCAGTTGGCAATTTCTCACCTTCATCAGCAATCAGCTGATGAACAACGCGGATTGCGTGAAATACGGATGACTTCATGCCGAACGCAACACGAGCCAGTTCAAAAACCGTCAATTTATCTTCCGGATGGAAGCGATAAATGAACCTTTGATATTTGCGGTCTCGCTCTAACATTCCCAATTGAAGAAACATTTGTCTACAATCTGCTGAAACGGCGTTTTTGAATAGCCGAAAATTCAAAAGAATGTTATTCAAGTCACCCTGTAAATTAGGGCCTGAATGAAGAACATCATTCAAAGATAAACCTGTGCTAGTTTTACAACTAGCGTCTAAAACCATGCGGACCTTTGTGGATGCCTTATCTAGACGCTGAACACAATGATGTGGTACGAAGTAGGAAGCGGCGGTGGATATTATACTATTACTGTCAATAGGCCCTACTTCGGTTACATAACCCTTCTCAATGTATTCACGAATGATATCGTCATAGGCAGTGCGTAGAAAGCTTGATGACTCCAACTTCTTTTCTAAGCACAAAAAAACGTCGACGCGCTGTGGAGAAAGAATCTCCCAATTTATAAACATCGTTGCGAAATGGAAATGCAACGGTGTACCTACCACTAGAATCACGCGTAGTGGTAGTGCGGAAATTAATTTCACATTCATTGTCATCTTGACTGGTCGGGGTTGGAGCGGAAATTTCCTCGAGTGCCCAAAAACGCTTGAGGAGGTGGCCTAAATCGTCTTTTACGATAGCGCAACATGCGGCAGTAGTCTTATAGGGGAGCAGTGCGGGCGCGGAACCCATAATAATGTACCCTAACACTGTTTGTATGGCGGGCGGTATTCCATGCATGCTGCTATGTACCGTATCAGGCATCAACAGGTGCGGAAAAATAGATGCCCCTAGTAAAACATCAACGGCGGTGGGAGTGGCGAACGTACTATCCGCGAGCGGCAATGATACGATGTGAGTAAAGGCAGTCTCGTCCACGGGAACTGTGGGCAGGTCATCCGTGATGCGATCTACTACAAATCCCGATACATCGAAATAAACGTTTTTGTTAAAGCGAGAAAATATTTTTAAGTCAGTGGAACCTTTGATAGGTTTTTCTGAACCACCAAACCCTCGAACAATCATTTGCGTATTTTTATTATAATTCAAACCTAACCGGTTACAGCATTCTGTACTTATAAAATTGCTCTGCGATCCAGAATCTAAAAGGCATTTTACAATATGCTTTTGTCCGCTTCGATCGCAGATAACAACTTCAGCGGTTGATAGCAATATCGTTGTGTGACGAATACATCGCGCGGCGCGGTCGCTGTCATTAGCACTAAACTGCAATGGCGCAGCGATGGATGTGTGCAAGGACGATACTCTCGGCTCGCTCGCAGTATGCGCTGGCGCTGCCGGTACGGGTGCACTGACTAACGGCGACGGCTGCGGCGCGGACGGCGGGGTGCGCTCGCTAAGGATCGTAGGTTCGGGTCTGGACACCGGCACCGATCCACTGTTTTGAGCCGTATTGAAATGCAATAAAGAATGGTGTTTTTGATGACAGTTGCGGCATTTGAGCGTTGAATTACAATCGCGTGATTTATGTTTAATGCTTAAACAATTAATACATGCACCTTTATCTTTCACGCATTTGAAGCGTGCAGACGGTGTCATCTCAATGAACTTTTGGCACTTGAAGAAGTGATCATGCACAATATTTTCACATAAACATTTTTTGTTAGCAGTCGCGATGGCTGCATAACTCTGCGGGTTTGGTACATTATTGCGAGATTTAACAGAACTAGCAGAACATAGCAGAACATAGCAGAACATAGCAGAACATAGCAGAACATAGCAGAACATAGCAGAACATAGCAGAACATAGCAGAACATAGCAGAACATAGCAGAACATAGCAGAACATAGCAGAACATAGCAGAACATAGCAGAACATAGCAGAACATAGCAGAACATAGCAGAACATAGCAGAACATAGCAGAACATAGCAGAACATAGCAGAACATAGCAGAACATAGCAGAACATAGCAGAACATAGCAGAACATAGCAGAACATAGCAGAACATAGCAGAACATAGCAGAACATAGCAGAACATAGCAGAACATAGCAGAACATAGCAGAACATAGCAGAACATAGCAGAACATAGCAGAACATAGCAGAACATAGCAGAACATAGCAGAACATAGCAGAACATAGCAGAACATAGCAGAACATAGCAGAACATAGCAGAACATAGCAGAACATAGCAGAACATAGCAGAACATAGCAGAACATAGCAGAACATAGCAGAACATAGCAGAACATAGCAGAACATAGCAGAACATAGCAGAACATAGCAGAACATAGCAGAACATAGCAGAACATAGCAGAACATAGCAGAACATAGCAGAACATAGCAGAACATAGCAGAACATAGCAGAACATAGCAGAACATAGCAGAACATAGCAGAACATAGCAGAACATAGCAGAACATAGCAGAACATAGCAGAACATAGCAGAACATAGCAGAACATAGCAGAACATAGCAGAACATAGCAGAACATAGCAGAACATAGCAGAACATAGCAGAACATAGCAGAACATAGCAGAACATAGCAGAACATAGCAGAACATAGCAGAACATAGCAGAACATAGCAGAACATATCAGAACATAGCAGAACATAGCAGAACATAGCAGAACATAGCAGAACATAGCAGAACATAGCAGAACATAGCAGAACATAGCAGAACATAGCAGAACATAGCAGAACATAGCAGAACATAGCAGAACATAGCAGAACATAGCAGAACATAGCAGAACATAGCAGAACATAGCAGAACATAGCAGAACATAGCAGAACATAGCAGAACATAGCAGAACATAGCAGAACATAGCAGAACATAGCAGAACATAGCAGAACATAGCAGAACATAGCAGAACATAGCAGAACATAGCAGAACATAGCAGAACATAGCAGAACATAGCAGAACATAGCAGAACATAGCAGAACTTAAATGTTTGCATATTAGATGCAGAAGCGGGGCCATTTATTTTAAGATTGATCATCTGATCTAGATACGTAGAAGCGAGTATGCGTTTATCTTGATACCTATCCACGAGACACTTTAAGATTATTTGATAGTTTTCAGGACACGGTGCGATGCCTGAAAATACCGCTTGTGCTTTAGTGGAAAGCTTTCCTATCAAATAGTACAGTCTCTCAGCGTCTGTCAACGATGGATTCTCGTGTATTGTGGATTTATAGCTTTCATAGAATAAGGGCCAATTTCGAACGTCTCCGTCAAATGACACAATTTCGATCGGCGCTAAAGTAGGCCGTTTAGACCTAATGACTTTCTGATCATCGTCAGCGTTCACCCTCGAAGGCACAGGCTCAACTTGCTTTAACACACGTTTGATACGACAGTAAAGATCATCAAACGAAATCAATGATTGATAGTTAGGCTTCGCGGATGGATTAATTTCTAAAAGTAGCCTATTGTGTTCGTTACATATACAAACAATATTGTAAAACATTTTAAAAGAGTAACGGTGGAGTTTCTTGCCCATTCTTCTCCATACGAAAACTACCTTTTGGAAGGGGCGACTAGAATCAATTTTATTATTTTGTAATTTTTGACGTTCAAAAGTGCCATACATGTGCCTATTTGAAATAAATGATTTGACTTTGACTTTGACTTTGTTGACGAGATCTCTGAATTCAGATCGAGTTTCATCAATAGTCGCGATTGAATCCAGAAAACTCTCCACCATCTCGCTGTCAGTGTGTGCCCTTTTCGCCTTTTCGAATACAATTTGAATTGATTCGAAAAGGGCATTTCGTTTTGCTTCTACGAGAATTATTTCTGAACTTAAATGCGATGAGGTGTATTCATCAGTTTTCTTATCCTTAGCATCAGCTGCAGGTCGAGGCATCTTGATTTATTACAATGAAATATGTAGGTATGTATCGAATCTGTTCAAGTAATTAGATCGGAATGCACTGAGTGAATTCTCAAAGGTGTCTTAGTTAGTGCGTAAACAACCTATATTCAATAACTATAATGCGCGCGGTAACAAGCAGCTAATGTAGAAAACTGATAAATTAAACCGCGGGTATTCTTTTTAGTGGAATGTGTAGGTACTTTGTACTACGATGCAATGCAACTTTGAATGAAGTTGAAGAATGACTGAATATTAGATACAATTGAAACGTATTGTTAAACGTATTTTTATAAACTAATCTAAGATTTGATTAGATGAATTTAATGACACGAATGTAATTAATTACTTAGCTGAATCTGAACGAATTCAGATCCGAGTGCGGGGTTTCCTAGGGAATGAAATGAAGATCGTCCAATATATGTATATAGTAGATTGTAAATAGAAAATAAATCCGGCTTACGGAGAACCAAAATGTTAGCGCCTTGAGCTCACTGTGAAACCTTTAAACGCTAACATGAGGGGGTGCGGGAAATTTACCATAGAATGGATAGAACTGCCTAAACAGCTCTTTCCAGGCTTCTAAAAGCCTGGAGCGGTGATTCAAAGCCTTGCTATGAGAATCGGCGGTTTTGTGGACTGTAATAAACTTTATGTGGCAGTATACATCGACTTGGAATGAGGCTATTTTGGTATGGAGAAACAGGAATAAGAGAAGGACACAGGATGCAGCGCCTTACCTTTCTAGAAGTCTGGAGTCGCCTTCCTGATGCTAGGACTTCGTAGGTCCTCGATGTGTAGGTTAACCACGCGGCATGCCAGCGTGGTTTCACGGATAAACGATTCCTATTTCTTACACAGCACTTCAAAATCAATATAACTTGATAAGTAGATAATTCTAGTTTCATATAAAGACCCGAAAACCTGGATTTATCACGAAATCCAGATATAATAGCGGTAAAAGCTCTGGAGAGATGCTTCCGCTGCGGCGGATTAGGACGAACTTAAACTCCTTTCAAAAATGGCGTCCGTTGAGGTCAATCTTTTTCGAGCCTTGTATTGCTGTCTCGCTCTGACCTACGGTAGACGCTGCAGGAATGAATGGGAAGGAAGGTGATTGATGGGAAACATACCTACTACCACCACATTCTAATATACTAAAGTTGAAAAGATTTGTAGTAGGTAGATTTGGATATCAGCCATGTATATGGCGATAACAATAGCCATAGCATAGTGTTAAGTGAGCACAAGATCACATTAGCAATAAATATCGGTACTCACCGGTTGGGATCCAGTAAATACTTGGAAAATAGCAACTTATTTACGGTATGCCAGGCCTCCTTGATACCACAAAATTCACATCTTCTATGACCCTTACCCATGATTACTACAAACTTAGAGTCACTGTCAATTATTCTGATATATTATGATCCGAAATCTTACAGAAAAAAGGAAAAACAAACAGAAAAATCTCAACACAAACATTAATACTCGCGCGAAGGGCAGACATGTTTGTGAAAACTTCGTAATTTAATGTTGGTCATTCTGTCATCCTGTCATTTTGCCGTGTGTTTTTGAATGTTGGCTAAAAAAGTGTGATACTCCCTGGCCGCGCCACAGTGGAAAATTCAAAAAACATGTTTCTAGATTAATTGTACCATTTATGTACTATACGGTACGTGTAATGAAAATAATTGTACCTCAACGAATAATGAAATATAATGAAGTTTTGGTGGCGCGGCTGGGGAGTATACTCCCTGGCCGCGCCACCACGGTTTTTAGGGTTCCGTTAAAAAACGGAACCCTTATAGATTCGTCATGTCTGTCTGTCTGTCTGTCTGTCTGTCTGTCTGTCTGTCCGTCCGTATGTCACAGCCACTTTTTTCCGAAACTATAAGAGCTATGCTGTTGAAATTTGGTAAGTAGATGTATTCTGTGAACCGCATTAAGATTTTCACACAAAAATAGAAAAAAAACAAATAATTTTGGAGTTCTTCTTTCTTTCTTTTCTTTTCTAAACTCAAAATTTTTTTTTTCAGCAATCCCAACGTGTGGGGTATCTATGGATAGGTCGTTAAAAATGATATTGAGGTTTCTATTATCATTTTTTTCTAAACTGAATATTTTGTGCGAGAGACACTTCCAAAGTGGTAAAATGTGTGTCCCCCCCCCTGTAACTTCTAAAATAAGAGAATGATAAAACTAAAAAAAATATATAATGTACATTACTATGTAAACTTCCACCGAAAATTGGTTTGAACGAGATCTAGCAAGTAGTTTTTTTTTAATACGTCATAAATCGTAAACTTATCGTTACTTGCTGCTACGGAACCCTTCATGGGCGAGTACGACTCGCACTTGGCCGCTTTTTGTAAACTACTAGGCGCACCCGGATATAGTAAACACTAAATAATTGTACCGGAATTGTTCTTTTCCGTACGCTATAAAGAGATTCAAATATTTAATTACTTTATAAAATATAGCCTTGTGTTATTAGGCGTACCAGGACATGGTATACACTAAATAATTGTACCGGAATTGTTCTTTTCCGTACGCTATCAAAAGATTCGCAAATTTAATTACTTTAGAAATTATTGCCTGTCGTTGGTGGCGCGGCCAGGGAGTATACTCCCTGGCCGCGCCACCAAGAGTTGTTAGGCGTACCTGGACATAGTATACACTAAATAATTGTACGCATTATGTACTACCCAAAAACGTCATAATATTACGAAAAAATGTAATATCTTAAGAGAAAACATCAAATCAAGATTAAGCGCATCAGCAGACTTGCTGATCTTTGTAGTTACTAGATGTGGCCTTCAAATTAGAAGTACAGGGAATTATCTCTGTGAGATGGTCGCATAGCAGTGCTAGAATTATGCAACACAATACGAATCTAGATGCATAACAAGAATAATTGACCTTAGAAGAAGATAAGGAGTTGATAGGTACTTTTTGTTAGGTACGGTCAGCAACGAAAGTCGTTAACTCTGCTACTTTTACATGACATCTAAAATTACACAAAAGTGCGCCGCGGCAGCGGCGGCGGACGAGCGCTACTACAAGTTGGTCGCAGTTGCATGTCTATTTATCCGACTACGGCGAAGCAAAAAGGAGGGTTATGATTTTGACTAGTATGTATGTTCATCTGTTTTAAGTAAAAAAGTTTTTTTTTCACTTTTTAGTGGGTTGGTTTGTAATTAATCTAAGTTACAATAGCCTTATATCAACTGCTCATCAAAAATACCCAAATCGCTATAGATGTGCCTATAATATTTGAAGAGTTCCCTCGATTTCTCCAAGATCCCATCATCAGATCGTGACCATATGACAATGGGACCAACTTGAAAGTATACCCTTTCAAACAAAAAAATAATTTTTCAAATCGGTCCAGCCGTCTTCGAGTAATCGGGGAAAATACATAAAAAAAAAAATATCCCGACGAATTGAGAACCTCCTTTTTTTTTGAAGTCGGTTATAAAGTGTTGCTGGTTCCTAGTGGTGAAATTAGTTTATTATTATTAGCGATTGAAAGTTCATAATTTATCCGTGTTTGATGTTGGAAATTTGGTTGGTACCTGTTACTTGTGGAATAACAAATAGCTATGAAGGGCTCAAACGAAATAGCTAACTGTGTTTACGATATTATCAAACTTAAGACTAAAGAAGGCTGTGATGACTTTAGATTTTGGTCAGATAATTGTACTGGCCAAAATAGAAATAGAATAATGTTTTTTATGTACCTTAAACCTTTATGCAGCTAAACAGCTTAGTTTTAGTATAAATATTAAACATACTTTCCTTGAAAAAGGACATACACAAAATGAGGATGATTCCATACATGCCACAATTAAGAAAACTTCAAGACATAAGAATATTTATACACCGTCTGAGTAGAGTTCATTAATTAGATGGGCTAAAGTAAAAGGATCTCCTTATAATGTTATAGATGTATCTCAAAATATAGTTTTCGACTTCAAAAAGATGCAAGCGAGTGCTTGTTTTAACTGGACTAATAATTCAGAGGAACAAAAAGTGCCTTGGTCTAAAATCAAACAAGTTCGTGTCAGTAAACATGAACCATACATTCTGTTTTAGATCTATCTGAAGATGCTTTCGAAAACCACATTAACATTTCTGATTTTTCTGTTCAAACAAGAAGACAAATAGATAGATAGATAGATAGATAGATAAAACATTTATTTAGTGCACACAAAAGACACACATAAACACAATTAAATGATAACAAAATAATTCCATGGCTATATAAAAACAAGATGCCAATATACAAAAAAGAAAAAACATACTTATAGAAATGGAGTGACATTATGACATACTTCAGAATAGTCAAATTTATAAGGTGCGGTGTGCGTCTCAAGATTGCACCAAATGGGAGTCCAACTCAGCATGTGTCAGGCAAATATACCTGACGCTGATATTCTGCTGGATCCCTGCAGTGACATACGGACGTCGAGCAGACGAGATAAATTGGTGTTGTGATTGTGACAAAGTGTTATGCGTGGAGTAAAATTATGTAAGTACTTAAAAGTACCCGCAATTTAAATTATAAAACTATCTACAACAAAGTTTTGCATTGTGAAACGTTCTTGTTCGTTAATATGTCGATTGTGTTTTGTTTACTTGATTATATATTTATATATATAATGTTTAAATGAATAATCTTATTATAATATAGTGGCGTAGATGCACATAAAATAAACGTTTTGACTAGTATAAAATAATAATGTTCATAGTAAATAAATATAGGTAAATAATGTGTAAGTAATTATAACTATTATCCAACAAAAGATCCCCAGCTATTCAATTACTAAGTACCCCTTAATTGTTCACAGGTTTGTGATCACGAGTTACGCTAAATAAATGGATTTAGTCGGGAAGAACACGACAGCCAGTTATATAATGGACGTGTTCGTAACAGCCATACCTAGTTTTTGCTGAGAGGTAATAAGAAACTGCCGCAGTCGAACTCTGAAGGCACCAAGACATTTAAGATTCCTTATCGGCGGGGGAATATTGTTCCAGCATTTGGATGCGGCGTATCGAAAACTTCCCCTGAAAGCAGCTGTCTTGTGTGATTGAGTGGAGAGTTGCTGCGAGCACTGCCTACTTGCGCATTCTCTTCTACTAGTGATCCAGCTCAGTTTATTGTACAGGTAGGACGGCTGCTTATACTTTATTACTCCAAATAATAGACAAGCTAAGTGCAACTTACGCCGTGACTTCATCTTGAGGATACAGTGCTTATTTAAGAATGGCGTTACGTGACTTCTCGGCGGGATTGAGAAGCAGAATCGAGCGCAAGCGTTTTGCACCCTCTGGATCAGTCGTTCAGTTCTTACCAGTAGTCGAGGGCCAATAACTGTGTCTGCATAGTTTAGATTGGATAGCACGAGTGACTCAACCAGCTGGATCCGCAGCTCCTCTGACAGATAAGGCCTTATTTTATAAAGGACCTTAAGCCGGTAGAAACAAGTGCGCACTGACTCTGCCACGTGCGCTTCGTATCTCAACCCAGCGTCCATGATCAGACCCAGATTACGTGCCTCACTGACTCGACTGACCGACTCACCCAGTAGGGTAACGCTTAGCGTTGCTGGTACTGCACTGATTTGTTTCTTGGTTCCAAACAACATGTATTTGGTTTTAGTGGGGTTAAGTACCAAACCGTTATTTTCAGCCCAACATGCTATCCTGTCCAGATCATCGTTTAAATCCTTTATCGCGTCGTCATATTCACTTGGTTTAAAGGAGATATAGACCTGTACGTCATCAGCATAAATATGGTACCTACATCGCTTCAGGGAATTTATGATATCCGCACAATACAAGATAAAGATGATGGGGCCCAGTATAGAGCCCTGTGGGACTCCCCTGTAAACAGAAGTGAGTGACGAAACAAGAGATGAGCCATTGCTTAGTCGTATTTCCACACACTGTTGACGATTGGTCAGATAGCTTTGGAACCAGTGTATCGTATTTTGTTCAAATCCATAGTAGTTAAGCTTTGACAGAAATAAATCTATATTTATGCAATCAAAAGCTCGCGAAAAATCAAGTAGGACAAGAAGCGTGCATAGGCCCTTATCCTGTGCCGACAGAATATTATCTGTCACGTCCAAAAGAGCCGTAGAAGTACCACGCTGTTTGCGAAAGCCTGACTGTAGCTCAGGCAGAATGTGTTTATCTTCTAGATATTTTGATAGTTGCTGGCATACCGCTTTTTCAGCAATTTTAGAAAGGCAAGGCAGAATACTAATAGGCCTGAGGTCTTTCAAGTCAGTCGGATTCGTTTTTTTAGGCAGTGGCCTAACGATAGCAATTTTCCAGATCTCAGGGAATGTTGCTGAGACAATTGAGCTGTTCACAATGTCAGTGATGGCTTTTAGTGTATGCGGGAGTGTAAGCAAAAGCATATTTAGGGTCAACTTATCACAGCCTTCAGCGTTAGATTTTAGCTGACGGAAGTATAGCAAAACCTGATCAGTAGTTACTGGTTGCAATGCAAATGCAAAGCTATCATCACCATAACGATGAGACTCAAAAAAAGTGCGTTGCGATATATTGCAGACAGGGTTACCAGGGACGTTCAGAAAGTGATTATTGATCTGGTTCGGATCTCTGAAATGAGCAGGAAGGTCATCTATTTGTTTCTTAGGTAATACTGTATATTTTAAATTTTTCCATAGTGTTTTAGGATCCTTTATTTGGTTATTAATATTAAACTTGAAATATGCAACTTTTTCTCTGAATATAGAAATTACCACCAGAGATTTCAGCTGTTTGTAGTATGCCTTTTTGGACTCGGATTTCGTTTTACGGTACTTGGTCAGTGCGTCATTCCGCAAGTGCATCATCAATTTAATCGTATCTGTTATCCAGGGATATGACGGTTCCTTAATTAAACATTTCTTGACCGGAGCGTGCGCATCGTAAATTGTTAAAATGTTTCTATTTAATTCCTCAACCATGTCATTCACATTAAGCAAGCCACAAATGCTGTCCCAGTGTATGTGCGATAAACCACTATCTAGTACTTCTCTATGTAATTGCTTAATCGGTCTGTACGTAACTGTATGGGGTTTATATTTACTACGCCTAACATTAAATTCACACACAACAAGTGAGTGACCATTTATTGAACCATAGGGCTCAACAGATATTCCTTTGTGGTTAAAATTAGTACAGACAAGGTCGATCAATGTTTCGCTGTGGTCTGTAAAATGGGTGGGCGAACTTACCAGTTGTTTTAGGCTCAGGCTATTCAAAAACTCACATACTTTTTTAGTTTGCCCGTTAGCATTCAGTAAGTTAACATTTAAATCGCCGAGCAGTATGTAGTGATCACATTTTACTAAGGAGCTAATGGAGTCGGTTATGGCGTCGAGAAAGAGGTCCAAGTCGAAGCGGGGGGGACGATACGCTGTGCCTATAGCAATTTTATTTCCATTTAGTGTCAGGGTAATCCACATTTGTTCGATAGTATCGAATCTAGGGTCAACTGGGGTGGAGCAGGTACGAGCGGTCAGGCCGCGTTTTAGATAAAAACCTACACCACCCCCCCGACCCCCATGTACAGACAGCGGTCGTGGTGTATGGCGCAGGCGGTAACCAGGCACAGCGGGCGCTCGCCCCTCTTCGCCCGGTCGTAGCCAAGTCTCGTTAACTGCTAATACATCGAAAGAATGCCTTTCCACTGCTGCTATAAAATCATCGTGGTTAGTGCCAAGGGAGCCGACGTTTAACAAACCAACTTTAAGGTATTTTTCAACCATATTTAATGCAATGAAATACACAACAAAATAGAGAAGCACTGTCGCAGACGTAAAGTGTTGACGTTTTCGCATTTGTCAAGGGACATAAAATAAAATTGTAGTGTGTAATTATATGTAAATATTGTAAATAAGTGTTGTAAACAACAAATGATTGAAATTCATGACAATAATTATAAACAAAGGCAAATAATGCAAAAATAAAAACAACATTGTAAAGATAAAAAATTAAAAATAATAGTTTTAAATAAGTGATTGTAAATAATAATTTTAAATAAATAATTATTAGTAAAAATTGTACATCAGACATTGTAAATAATAAAGGCGTGTTAGCCAGCGTAAACAATAGTTTTATAATCGACATTATCATCGAACTGTGTCTATGAATACGTATATTAAAAGTGTGAATACCAGTCACGTGTCTGTAAATAATATGTGCGTAAAAATATGTTTTAAAATTCAAACAATCTGTGCATGAAAACACTACCAATTTGCTGTAAGCTGACAGTAATTGATAAAATAGCTTATCTGTCCACAATTGACCAAAATAATCAACATTCTTATAATATAATTTACGTACTGTTGACCAATGGCGTTGAAAGCAAAATAGACTCCCACTCGGTACCACAGGAAACACACACCGCCCTGTGACATCACTTAATACATAGAACAAAATAAAAATAAAACCTTTATGTGTAAAACAAAATAATAAAAAGATCAAACTGTTAACATCCACAGAAGCAATAGGCAAACGAAACAAGTTTACAGAACGCATTCGGATGTGATACAAACCGATCATTATCCAAAAATCCTACAGATATCGTCTTCACACCTGATTCGCTCTGCTTTTTGGTGATCTTCTCTGCGAGCTAAGATTCTTCCGTCCCTTGTCCATATATACTTCCATTTATGTTGACTCCCTGCCTGACGAGCGCGATAAAACAACTGGCGGTTTGTCCGAGTTAGACGTTCATTTACATAAACTCGGTGTGGCGGCCCAGAGATATCAAGGTCACCTGTACTCAAACCGCGGCGTACCCGAGCCGCGCGCAGTAGTGAGTCGCGCGTTGCGCGCCTTGCGAAGCGCACGGATATACATCGCGGTCGCTGCGCAGCGGGGTCGGCAGAGATGGCGCCGTCCGCGTCAGAAGTTCTATTACGGCGCGCGGATCCGACTCGCTCAGCATGAACTACGTCCCTTTCATCAATGACGACGCCAAGCTTTAAGGCAAGAAACTTAACAAGGTGTAGGGCGCTCTCGTCTTTGTTTTCCGGTATTCCGGTCACCTCAATGTCATTGAGCAGGAGTTCCTGATCGCGCTCGTTCAATTGGCATTTCAGTTCTGCGATGGTATTTTCCAATGGATCCCTATCCGGCTGTACTGCTTGCTCCAGTTTGTGTTCGAGGGCGTCTACTCGCGCTTCTAAGCTATCCATCCGCTCATCAGAGGTCTTAAGGGAATCCTTTAATTGAGCCATTTCTGTGCGTAATTTATGGAATTCCTGATGCATCAGGCGAAACTCTGCACGCAGCTCGTCTTTAAATAACCGCAGCTCGGCTGCCAAGTCGGGAGAGAAATTAGTACTTGCGTCCTGGGTAGTGCTGTTTAATGGATCCATGAGCTCCTCGGGGCTACTGTGTTCCTCTTCTTGGGCAGGATCCACCCTACCTCGAACTGGTGTCTCCGGCTTATTGTCACGGACCAGATTTTTTTTGCATTCAGGGCAGCGCCAAGTGTGTGCAATAATACCCGTATTAAGCAAGCCGACGCAAGCTCGATGATAAAAGGCATTGCACTGGGTGCATTTAGCGGCCTCTATCGGCGATAAGAATTTGGCGCAACCGCCGCACTTCGCTGCAGGCATGGTCTACTTCGTTCGTAACGTAAGTTCTGTTACCCTTTAGATTATCGATTCCGCTTAGTCGTTCCGCGCAGTGTCAATAGATGGCGCTGTTTTTGAACATATGCGAATTATGGTTTGATGGGAGTTTAATGGGTTGTTAACACCATAGAACGACACTGGGGTAAACAGAGTTGAAGCACACTCCTGGGCAACACTTCACGGCTAGTTTTTAAGTATCTTCGCTAAAGTATTTTAATAGTTTTAATGTTAAGGGTAGATATTTTTCGCTGGTGTAAAGATTTATGTTTATACATTAAATACTATTGATACACTGCACTTGCGCACTAGATAACGTTTCTTGTCTTGAATTATTGTATGTAGAAACTTTCTGTATTAAAATTGTTCTTATTAAATGGGTTATTTTATTTATAACACTATAAATAACAGCAAGGTGTACCGACTCACTGGACGTCCGTGACGTCACCACCGTCACCACAAATGGCTGATAGATCTACGGAAATACCCTTAAAACTATGTTTCAATCAATTGTTACCAATACATCCATGCAAAAAAAAAAAGCGGCCAAGTGCGAGTCGTACTCGCCCATGAAGGGTTCCGTAGCAGCAAGTAAAGATAAGTTTACGATTTATGACGTATTAAAAAAAAACAACTTGCTAGATCTCGTTCAAACCAATTTTCGGTGGAAGTTTACATAGTAATGTACATTATATATTTTTTTTAGTTTTATCATTCTCTTATTTTAGAAGTTACAGGGGGGGGGGACACACATTTTACCACTTTGGAAGTGTCTCTCGCACAAACTATTCAGTTTAGAAAAAAATGATATTAGAAACCTCAATATCATTTTTGAAGACCTATCCATAGATACCCCACACGTATGGGACTGATGAAAAAAAAAATTTTGAGTTTCAGTTCTAAGTATGGGGAACTCCAAAATTATTTGTTTTTTTTCTATTTTTGTGTGAAAATCTTAATGCGGTTTACAGAATACATCTACTTACCAAATTTCAACAGCATAGCTCTTATAGTTTCGGAAAAAAGTGGCTGTGACATACGGACGGACAGACAGACAGACAGACAGACAAACAGATAGACAGACAGACAGACAGACATGACGAATCTATAAGGGTTCCGTTTTTTAACGGAACCCTAAAAAGGCATAATTGATTTTAGTCACAAAAATATTATTCCACCAGTTTATCATGAGTATTACGAAAAGTTAGCACCTAATGATAATTCAATGATTATTACTAGTGATAATGATGACAATGAGTGATTTTGTTTTTTTTTAATGTTTTTCTTTTCTTTTGATAAGCATTTTGTTAATTTTTATTTTATTAATTTTTCCTCTTAGATCATATTCTAAGAATCTTTAATTATCTTTAACAAGTTTTGATTTTATAAAAAAAGTATAATTTGTTATTATTTTAAACTTTAATTACTTACCTAGGTTGAAGTACCTATCTACAATAAAAAGCTGATTGATCTTAAGTCCAATGTGATTACGGGAGGTTTTTAACATTAAGTATTATTTGACTGACTTTCTATTACAGAAACTTCGATAATTCATTAGAAAACAAATAAAGAAGTCAAAATGTTTTTATTTTTGTGACCTAACTGAGGTTTGAGAATATTACGTCATTTAAAATAATTATATTATTATTGTTTGTTTATTTATTTATTTTAAATATTTTCTATAAATAATGGACTATTCAAAAATATTAAATACAGGTTTTTTTTTCAAAATTAGCTTATGCCAAGTAAATCGTCTAAAGTGACACTGGCCTTTTTACTAGTTTTTTTCAGTATAATAAAAATAAAAATAAATTACGTATAAAGGCATATCTACATTAATTAAAAAACTAATATATATACAAATAAATCGATGTATCTAGAATAACGAAATATGTTTCATAGTAACTATGCAAAGTTTCACAAACATCAGTTGAGGCATCTAAAAATATATCAATTTGAAACTTTGAGTCTATTGAAAAGTTGTCAATTTGCACATTGGCCCTTATACATAGGACCCATCGATTTAATGTAACGCCACATAGCCTATAACCACCGGACGATCACGACGCTTCCAATGATACCTCATTTGTCAAATTATGATTGGTAGTTTAGAAGTTATGAAGAAACAGATGAACATACATACATACCGGTCAAAATCATAATCCTCCTTTTTGCTTCGCCGTAGTCGGATAAATAGACATGCAACTGCGACCAACTTGTAGTAGCGCTCGTCCGCCGCCGCTGCCGCGGCGCACTTTTGTGTAATTTTAGATGTCATGTAAAAGTAGCAGAGTTAACGACTTTCGTTGCTGACCGTACCTAACAAAAAGTACCTATCAACTCCTTATCTTCTTCTAAGGTCAATTATTCTTGTTATGCATCTAGATTCGTATTGTGTTGCATAATTCTAGCACTGCTATGCGACCATCTCACAGAGATAATTCCCTG
This sequence comes from Agrochola lychnidis, assembly GCA_963680765.1. Lineage (NCBI taxonomy): Eukaryota > Metazoa > Arthropoda > Insecta > Lepidoptera > Noctuidae > Agrochola > Agrochola lychnidis. The sequence goes on from OY796851.1 coordinate 28,616,409, forward strand.
TACTTCTAATTTGAAGGCCACATCTAGTAACTACAAAGATCAGCAAGTCTGCTGATGCGCTTAATCTTGATTTGATGTTTTCTCTTAAGATATTACATTTTTTCGTAATATTATGACGTTTTTGGGTAGTACATAATGCGTACAATTATTTAGTGTATACTATGTCCAGGTACGCCTAACAACTCTTGGTGGCGCGGCTAGGGAGTATACTCCCTGGCCGCGCCACCAACGACAGGCAATAATTTCTAAAGTAATTAAATTTGCGAATCTTTTGATAGCGTACGGAAAAGAACAATTCCGGTACAATTATTTAGTGTATACCATGTCCTGGTACGCCTAATAACACAAGGCTATATTTTATAAAGTAATTAAATATTTGAATCTCTTTATAGCGTACGGAAAAGAACAATTCCGGTACAATTATTTAGTGTTTACTATATCCGGGTGCGCCTAGTAGTTTACAAAAACCGTGGTGGCGCGGCCAGGGAGTATACTCCCCAGCCGCGCCACCAAAACTTCATTATATTTCATTATTCGTTGAGGTACAATTATTTTCATTACACGTACCGTATAGTACATAAATGGTACAATTAATCTAGGAACATGTTTTTTGAATTTTCCACTGTGGCGCGGCCAGGGAGTATCACACCTAAAAAAGGTAACAAACTCCATACAAAAATAATTTGTTCGGAGTTTCACAGCACTGGCCAAGGCGAACTGACCGAGCCAGGAGCCCGGCGCGGGCGCGTGCGGGCGGCGGGCGGGGCTAACATCACCCCACCAATCTGTCCACCGATTTCCAATGCGGGTAGGAAAACAGACGAATGGACAAGCCAAATTAAAACTACCCTATATTTATGAGCAAAGATCGAACATACCCCCCACCGAAATTATCATGATAATTTCAAAGATATTTAATAATTAGTAGGTATAGCATTATAAGATCAGAAGGAATGTAGCCCATAAAAGGGTTAAACACAAAAAAAATATTAAACAAGTCTAACGAGAAATTCACTTAAGTACTAAAATATGGTAACCTGCTTAAATAACAGAAATACTGAACAGGCTTATGATTTATCAAATTTATAAGTATTTGAATAAGGGAGAGGACTCAGCTTATTTACTGGCCTCTTTATAAGTCCCTTTTGTGTCCTCAAAGTAACAACCCGAACTATTTTATCTGGCCCTTCGTGGAGCTGCTCCACTTTAGCACGAACCCAGTTTAGTGGTCGAGTTAAATCGGATTTGATAAGAACTAAGTCACCGATTTTCACGTTTGGAGGTGAATTGAACCACTTTGATCGTTGTTGCAAAGTATGCAAATAGTCGTCAGACCATTTTTAGGGTTCCGTTAAAAAACGGAACCCTTATAGATTCGTCATGTCTGTCTGTCTGTCTGTCTGTCTGTCTGTCTGTCTATCTGTCTGTCTGTCTGTCTGTCTGTCTGTCCGTCCGTATGTCACAGCCACTTTTTTCCGAAACTATAAGAGCTATGCTGTTGAAATTTGGTAAGTAGATGTATTCTGTGAACCGCATTAAGATTTTTACACAAAAATAGAAAAAAAACAAATAATTTTGGAGTTCCCCATACTTAGAACTGAAACTCAAAATTTTTTTTTTCATCAATCCCATACGTGTGGGGTATCTATGGATAGGTCTTCAAAAATGATATTGAGGTTTCTAATATCATTTTTTTCTAAACTGAATAGTTTGTGCGAGAGACACTTCCAAAGTGGTAAAATGTGTGTCCCCCCCCCTGTAACTTCTAAAATAAGAGAATGATAAAACTAAAAAAAATATATAATGTACATTACTATGTAAACTTCCACCGAAAATTGGTTTGAACGAGATCTAGCAAGTAGTTTTTTTTTAATACGTCATAAATTATCGTTACTTGCTGCTACGGAACCCTTCATGGGCGAGTACGACTCGCACTTGGCCGCTTTTTTCCAAAACGTTTGAGAGATTTTTTGTATGCACTGCCAACGTGACAATCGGTTCGTACCTACATCATTTAAGTCATATTCGGGTACAGCGAGAAGACTTTGCCCTATCAAAAAATGACCTGGAGTTAAGACGTCAAACTCGTTAGAATTGTCAGATAAAGGACAAAGGGGCCGCGAATTCATGACCGCTTCAATTTTACAGAAAACGGTTGTGAGTTCTTCAAAGGTACCTAAGTGAACTTTCACCTACTGCATGGAGTAGGTGGTGTTTAGCAGATTTGATGCCAGCTTCCCACAATCCGCCCATTGATGCTGCCGTTGGTGGAATATTTTTCCATTCAATCGAGCGGCTTGAACAACCATCAGCAATTGCATTGTCATTTTCATTGAAGAATTTGCAAACTTGTTTTAAGTGTTTCGCAGCGGCGATGAAATTCGTGCCATTGTCCGAATGTAAACACGAGCATAGGCCGCGTCGCGCCACGGACCTATCGAGCGAGGCAAGGAAACAATCAGCTGATAGATCGCTAAGTACCTCAATGTGAACGGCCTTTGTGGAAAAGCACACAAAGAGACACATGTAACACTTAGAGATTTTCGCATTACGATTTAAACTTGCTTTTATATGAAACGGGTCACCCAGGTCACAACCGACGTCATTAAATACCTTATTGATTTTTAATCTTTCGCCGGGTAACAAACTCATGGCTGGCTGTATTGATGTAGGTTTGCACTTAAAACAAGTGATGCATTTAGTCAATACACTCCGAATCATACTGCGCGCAGATAAGATCCAATATCGCTTGCAGAAAATTCCTTGTAACGAACGAGGTCCCACGTGTAGGTACAATTTATGAAAATGTTCAATTAGTAGAATTGTTATATGACATTTTTAGGCAATAGCAAGGGATGCTTACTATTGTAGGGTAGGTCAGCTTCACTGATCCTACCCCCCACCCTGAGGAAATCATGCGCATCCACGAAGGGTGAAAGTTTTCTTAATAATGGAACAAATTTATTATTTTTAATGTTGTTTATTTCGTTAGAAAAATATTGCTGCTGTGTCATTTTTATTATACGATCATGAGACGCATTCAACTCGTGAGTCGATAACGGTCCGACGGAACGTTCAGGCGTCTTGCAGTTTTTTATAAACCGCAAACACCAAGCAATGACACGTTGCAATTTATTAAATGACGAGAATCTTTCAAATATTGATACTGGAATTTCATCTTTAATGTTTTGAGAAGCAAAGCCGAATGAATCAGTATTAGTTTTAAGTTCTAAAATTTCAGTTTTATTATTGACGTAAAATGTACTGATCGGCCACAAATGAACTCAAACTCAAACTCAAAGCATTTATTTCAATTAAACCATTTATAGGCACTTTTGAACTGTTAAAGAATCGGTCAGTTAGTCAGAAAGTTGAAGCTAGTTGCCCATTCCAAAAAGTAGATCTCTATGGAGAAGAACGGGCAAGAAACTCCAAGGCCACTCTTTTAAATACAGATATTACAAAATTCTGGGTACATTATTCTGGTTGCTTCTATATGTGAGAACAATGTACAAAAAATTATTAAAACAATTGAAAAATATAAGATTAAAAATAAGCCCTGGCAGATAAGAGATGACCAGTCTCAACTGACGGCGCCCGTTCACGAACATGATGCGTGGATCAGCACCATCCAGCTCAACCATTTTGTAGGGAACCGAATGATCCAACACACTCGCCACCATCAGCGAGACATTTTAGTGAGCTTGACAATCTCTCAACTGCCATGCTCTTTCAAGTCAACATACGTCTTAATAACATAATAAACGGCTCCATGGTACTCACATTTACAAAAAATCAAAAAATGCTTCTAATTTATACAAAACTATAGTTTGCAACGTATTTAAGAAATTAATAGAATTTTACTACCAAAAAGTAAAAAAATCATTATTATCTAATTGGAGCATTAAACAATTTACTTGGTAAAATAAAAAAAAAATAAACATTTAAGTTCGTAATGTCAAAAACAAAATTAAAAAAAAAAGGGAAAGCAACTCTTCCAAATATTAAAATTTTAACTAGTGAGCCCAAGTGGCTGTGGAGCAGGACCACCATTAAGTCAAGCATTTTTATCTACGATATAATCATCCAACTTATAATATGCTTGTCTACATAGTGTGCGTTTAATGCATGTTTTAAATTTCTTCTCATTTAGTTGAAGAATATCGAGTGGTATTTTAATATAACATTTTACACAATACCCCATAAAAGAAGTGTGAACTTTAGACAATCTAAAACGTGGTTGATCTAATTTATTCCTATTTCTAGTGTTAAAATTATGCCTGTCACTTATCTTACTAAAAAGGTGTAGATTTTTTCGAACATACATAATGTTTTCATATATATACTGACAAGGTATCGTCATGATGTTAATTTTCTTGAACAATTCCCTTAGAGATTCGCGTCTGCGGAGGTTGTAGATGGCTCTGACGGCCCTCTTTTGCAGAATAAAGATAGAATCAATATCTGCAGCCCGTCCCCTCAGCAAAATACCGTAAGACATGATGCTATGAAAATAACTAAAATAGACCAGTCTCGCGGTATCCACGTCTGTTAGTTGGCGGATTTTCCAAACAGCGTAAGCGGCTGAACTTAGCCGCCCTGCAAGTGATGTTAAGTGAGGACCCCACTGTAGTTTGGGCTCAAGCGTTATCCCCAGGAAAACTGTCTTTTCGAAGAATTCTAGTGTCTCCTTATTCAATACAACGTGACATTCACTACTTCTAACATTCGGTAACGCGAATCTTATGCATTTAGTTTTCTTCTCATTTAATACCAAATTATTTACAGTAAACCAATTATGGACCGTAAGCATAGCGTTATTTACGTCGTCAAGCTCCTGTGCACGTCTGTCTACTTTAAAAATCAGTGATGTGTCATCAGCAAATAACACCATTTGTGGTCGATTTTTCAGTAAATTTGGTAAATCATTTATATATACTAAAAAGAGGAATGGACCCAATATCGAGCCCTGTGGTACACCCATTTTGACTTTTAAACCCAATGAATTTACACCGTTTATTTGAACTTGCTGCAGTCTATCATTCAAATATGATTTTACTAAGCTCAGCGCAAGTTTATCCAGACCGTAATGGTCAAGTTTCAAGAGCAGTGTTTCGTGATCCACGCAATCAAATGCCTTGGATAGGTCGCAAAAGATGCCTATTGCATCTCGTGCCTCTTCCCATGCATTAAAGATGTGTTTCAATAAGGTGACACCGGCGTCGGTTGTGCAACGTCCTTTGGTGAAACCATAATGTTGATCGTGTAGGATGTTATTACGATTAAAATGATTGAGCATTTGATTTAACATTACTTTTTCAAACACCTTGCTGAAAACCGGCAAAACTGATACGGGCCTATAATTATTAGTCTTTTCTGTCCCCGGACTTGAAAAGTGGAATAACTTTACTGTATTTCATTAAATCCGGGAATATCCCTTGATCTACACACAAATTAAATATTAAAGCTAAATAGGGTGCAATTGTCTCAATAATTGATTGACAAACTTTAGTAGACATGCCCCACAGATCTTCGGTAATTTTGATCTTAAGTTGCTTAAAAGCCTTTATAACGACCACAGGGTTTATATGTTTAAATTTAAATTCCACAGGGCAGGCTGAAACATTCGCTTTTAATAAATCAATCGCAAGTGAGGGGGAGGAATTTAAAGTTTCTGTAGTTTTAATTGGAATATTGGTAAAGAAAGTTGCAAATTCTTGAGCAACATCGATGTTATCGCTAATAAGACCGCCGGAAGTGTCTAGTGTGTAATCTGTATTATGTCTTTTGTTCTTGTTTGTTTCATTGTTAATAATTTTCCAAACTGTCTTTATTTTATTATCTGCCCATTTAACCTTGTTGCTAATGAAAGAAGCTTTAGCTGCTTTGCAGATATTTTTAAAAGTTTTAGAGTAAGTAGCAACATACTTATTAAAAGTTTCTGTGCTAATATATGGCTTAAGGCCATACAGTTCAAATAATGTTTCCCTACTTTTCCTGATGCCTTTAGTTGCCCAGTCACTGAATAAAAACTTAGGGCAAATAGTTTTAGCTTTTTTCTTAAAAGACTTATTGTACTCTGTTTGCACTAATGAAAAGAATTGTTCATACAAAATATTGCCATTGGACATATTTAGACCCTGAGCACTTAACTTGCTAATTAAATTGCTATTAAACTTAGTTAAATTACCCGATGTTATTGGTCTAGTTTGTATCTACACTTTTAGTATTGGTGTGTTGGACTCAAAAATAACGGTTTGTGCGCTGTGATCAGAAGGGAGATAATTTACAATAGCTTTATCTAAATTGTCGCAGCAACAAAAGACATTATCAATACATGTAGCAGCAGTCGAAGTTATTCGCTTGGTTCTAAAAACACATTTGACAGATTAAATGATTTGAAGAGACTTAATAATCTACTGCTATTTGAATTATTTTCCAAAATATTAATATTAAAATCACCGCAAATAATTACTGATTTATTACCAGTTGTAAGTTTTGCCAAAACATCTTCCATTACTGATTCAAATATAGAGTAGTTTTGATAATTTGGAGGTCTGTATACACACACTATAAAATGCTTATCTAGCTCAACACAGGACAGTTCAATGCTATGTTCCACCGATAGTTCAACTATGTCATTACGAGTCTTAGATTTTATACAATTTTTAATTAATACTAGTGAACCTCCACGTAGCATTGATTTTCGGTTAAAACAACTGCCCACACTGTAATTCTCAAAATTAATTAACATTTCATAATCTTTCAACCAATGTTCAGTTATACAAATAATATCAAACATTGTTTTTTCTAAAAGCAATTCAACTTCTAAATATTTGGAAGAAAAACCTTGAATATTTTGATGAAACAATTTCAAGGAATTCTGCTTAGCCCCTTTTTTACAATTAACTAATTGAGTGCTAGAAGATACCTTGTTGATGGTGAGATTAAAAACATTGTTACTGGTACCTTCTGTTGTCTTACTGACTAGTTTAAATTACTAACCACCTTAATATTAGTATTATTACTAATTTTTGTGGTGCTAATTACATAAGACTTCGAACGTCATCTGTTAGCCACTCTGGTCCGCGTAACCAACGCTCGTACTCAGCTGTGATCTGAGTAGGAAAGGCGCCACGCGAGCACAGGTCAGCAGCATTATTTTCGCTTCGTACATGAAACCAGCAGTTCGACGTAACTACCTCCACTACTTGAGCGACACGACTCGAAACAAATGTTTTTAATTTGTAGGGAGGCGTTTGCAACCAGGCTAGTGCTACACTAGAGTCCGTCAAGGCGGTAATTTTAAATGTTATGCTTTGAATGTTTTGCTTAACAAACGAAATCAGTTTAGATAGCAACACAGCGGACATTAATTCGAGCCTCGGGATTGAAAGAGGTTTGATCGGGGCAACCTTACTTTTACTGATAAGCAAACGGGTTATTATTTAGAATCCTTTTATAGTACTAAAATCCCCCGGGCCCCCGTTATCTAGTGACCCCCTGTGACCCCCGAAACCCCTCTACATTCTCGTGACCCCCTGTGACTCCCGCAACCCCTCTCTTGATACTCGTGAACCCCCCCCCCCCTTCCCCTTAAAGCCTACCTCACCCCCCCGGACTCTAACTTCGTAACTAGAGGTCGTAGACCAACCGAGTTTGGGGTCTTTAAAAGTGTGAAACCACGGAAAAACGATCCCTTTCCAAGTTAATCTAATATATTTATAAAATCGTTCCTCTGGCTCTTTCTGGCTTCCGCGGTATGGATAGAGCAGATATCAGGCTCTTTACAGAGAGAGAACGTCTCTGGGTAGAGTCTCTGGGAAAAGTAATAAACTACTTTAGAGAAGTACTGGCGCGGTTCTTTCTGCATAGCCAGACTAATTTTGGAAAATTTTCTTTTTAAGAACGAACTCTTTGTAGAGCGGTTTATATTATTCATTTTATTACTTATTTTTTTTTTTTTTAATTTTACATTTAACAAAAAGGCCGCAAAAATCCTTTTGACGGACTTAACGACGCGTCCCTGATGCCAATTAAAATGTTCGGAATTAGAACTCCGACCAAGAAAATCACCAATACCCACGGATCTCCCAAACACGACGAGAGGGCTGGCCCCTCGACGGCACCGACGCAATCCTCAAATATGCGTCGAAAGATACACAAAAATCGCCTAATTCGCCACACAAAACAATACCACCGGCACAAATAAAATTAAAGATAAAAACGGGCGCAATCGACCCCAAACCACTAGTGCTCAAAACGTCCACAGAGGCGCCAACAATCTCACCGAAACAAAAAAGGGAATACCCCGATAGAGTGACGGAAGCACGCGCTTGTATCAGAAAGGCAAAAACAGCTCTTGGAGAATCTCGCAACTTACGAGCTGACATCAAGACAGATGTCACACAAGCGGTGGAGCGATTGTTCCAACTGGTGAAGGAAGCCGAGAGCGCGAAATCGACTGTAAGACACATAGTTACAGATAACAATAAAATAATAGAAAGGATACAGACAGAACAGGTAGTACAGGAAGATAATGGTGAAGGAAAGCAAGGCCATTTGACTCAAATAATAGAGCAACACTCTAAACTAATCGTAGAAAATAACCTGAAAATGGAGGAATTAAAGAAAGAGAAACGGGAAGAAAATTTATAGAGAATAGAGTCACTTACGCAAATGTTGCAGCCACCGCTCCTAAAAATGCTGTTTCTGAGCATGCAGCTCTTCACTCTATAGCGGTTACCTCGACCGATCAGTTGGAAACTGGAGACGAGGTGATCGAGAGAATTAGGAGAGCTGTGAATGCAAAGGACGGCTTTATAACGGTGGACAGAGTCAGAAAGGCCAGAGACCGAAAGGTAATAGTGGGATGCAAAACACAGGAAGAGAGGCAAAAGGTGAAGGAAAGGTTGAGTGAGGGAGGGAACCTAATAGTAGTGATGCAACGAATACGAATTCGAATATTCGTATTCGCCGAATAGTAGACATTTACCGAATATTCGTATTCGGCGAATACTAATACGAATATTTAAAAATTAATATGTTTGTACGCAAATCTAATTACTGACAGACTTGGAAAACGCGGTAAAAATACGACGTGTGCAAGGGCCTTGACCGCAACGACGACGCGACGGGGGACTCCCCGGCCATAGTTTATACAGTGCCGCGGCCTGGGAGTTTTCCTATCATTACGAACCATGGACTGATTGATTCATTCATTCCTTTCATTTCATTTGTCAGTCGAAAGCACAAGTCAAGCAAGAGAGTATTGTTTTATTTATTTTCTGAGGTTGCTGCGAAGTGAAAGGAGTTGAAGTTGAATAGAAAATGTCTTCTCGTAAACGAGATCAAAGTGACATATGGAAACACTTCGATAAATTACCAAATAAGTAGTTATATGGTCTGTATTTCTTTTGTATGAACAAAAGGTAGGATAGTAAGTCCTAAGTAACTTAGACGAACGTTAGTAATAGCTGCGTCTATGTAGTACTAGACTATTAGTCTTTTATTACCATGGCGAGATATTCGTATTCGTATTCGCCGAATAGTAGGTTTGATATTCGTATTCGTAAAAGTAGTATTCGTTGTATCACTAATTCTAATGTATATAAAAAAAAATCTTCACAGTATTTGGGAACAAAAGGAAGGGGTCAAAAAGGGGGTCTAGGGGGCTTATCTGAATGTAGGTTTTAGCTGGGTGGGGAGTTAGTGGGGGGGGGGAATTTTTTTCAGAATTTTGAAATTCCCAGCCGTTTTCGAGATATATGGGGGATAATAAATTTCGGGGAAGGGAGAAAGGTGTACTAAAGTGGGTGACCTGGGGACTGCTGCAGCATACACATAAATAGTATGTTATGCCGGCGAGTTGAGAGAGAAGGGGTTATGTAATGTTCGAAGAGGGGGTGGGGGGGGAGGGTTCAATTTAAGGGGTTATTGCATATACTTACACATATATAAAGTTATAATTTTAATGGCCCGCGGTAGATGCTTGGCGAGGGGGGGGATATTTATTTTGCTAAACAATTTATTAAAAGAAAAAAGGGGGGTGTTCGAAAGGGGGTAACCAGTAGAAATCTGCAGTATATCTATACATAGTATATAGTATATTTATACATAGTATAGATATGCTGGCTGGCGTTAAAAACAGGCTAACTGACTCCGTTTCCGAGATATAAGCGTTTTAATAATAATAAAATCCCGGGTTCGACACCCGGTTGGCGAAAAATTTTAAATTTTTTATTTAAATTTATAAATAATTACAATGCACTATGGTTTAAATAGATTGCTTAAAATACGTCCTTATATATTATACAAATTTTGTTGAAGATAAATAATGGGGTAATCGATGGGGAGAAAACAAACGTGGGGAGATTACGCAAATTTACCCCGATTTATTTCGGGAATAGTCGCAGAGGGACGGGAAAAGGGGGTTGGCCCTGAGAAGGGCCGTTGGGTTGGCCCTGAGAAGAGGGCGGAAGAGGTCCGAGGGCTCCTCGGAGTCGACTCGAGGTGGGGCGAAGAAGAAGTCGAAATCTAAAAAGGCTTCGACTTCTACTGCGCCTTCTACCCACGATGTGGGCTTGGTGGACGCCGAGCGCCAGCTACACCTAGCAAAAAGGGCGCAACTCCAACTAGACCTGGAGGAGAGGGTCGCCGCCAAGGAGCAGCAGGCGCAAGTTGCCAGATCGAGGGCCGGCTATGGTGCATCCAAGGTACTGTGAGGACTTATCATTGGAATTCAACCTCACACATCATGCAGGCTGGCAAGAACGCTCTATGGTATCCGAACATTCGAACATTTTGTATTTAAATTAGGATTTTCGTATGGTGTGCATTTGTTGTAAGAAAAATGAGTTGAGCCCATGGCGTCGGTCGCGTAATATCATCCTTTGCTTTGTATTATTGATTTAAATATAATTTTGTGTTCTCAAAAGTCCTTTGGAGGCGCCTGCCTTCTTAGAGTTCTAGTCCTCACAAATGGTGGAGGCGCCTTTTTAAAAATAGTCGTCACATATAGTGGAAGCGCATTATTCCGGAGCTGAAGAAGATATGAGATACGACGACTAAAGTCCGAAGCTAAGTGGTTTTTATTATTATTTTATATAGAGCGAGATGGCGTATCAAATGCAGCCCTTCTCGGGGATCAACGGCATGTGCCTAGAGAAGTTCATTAAGGAGTTCAGGCTTGTGGCCACCGAAAACGAATGGCAGGAATATGATTTGGCTCTAATATTACGTGCATTTCTTGTGGGGCCAGCAATGTATTTCCACAAATATACATACCACGAGGGTATGAGTTTTCAATCTTTTTGTAAAGAATTATGGGCAGAATTCCCATGCAAATGCCACAAAGAATTAGCGGCATATAGGGGACAAGAAACAGAGATGTCCGATGAAAGCGGACAAAACGACATGAATTTAGATAATCACACCAATTTATTTTCTAGTGGAAGACAGGATGACCCACTGGAAGAAATGAAAAGCTGCCAAGAGGGCAGAGATGATGATGAAGATGACTATGATGATGATGAAGACGGCTCAAGTCAGGTGTTCGAAAAGGAACACATGGAAGAAGCCACAAAATCGGGTCAGTCCAGTCCATTTATTAAACCATTCACGTGTGTTTCAGAGAATCAGATTATGTCCTTGCCAAAGGAAATTATTGATCACGATGAGGAAACTCCTACACATAACTTCGTCGTTGATCAAATTAAGGAAAATATTTCTGAGGATGACGTGGAGTCATGTTCAGTCATAGAGAAAGAGAGTGATGGTGAAGTAGTCGTTGACTTGGTCAAACATGTTGAAATTCTTCAAATGGCCGAGACCACAAATGTTCAAGTTTATGTTACCCATAAGGAACATAAATGTATAAAAATTCTGAATGCCACATTTCGACAACAACGTGCTAAAAACAATTCAAGAAGAGCACCAAATAAAAATAAGGAGTCGTATGTGAGAATAATTAAAAACTTCGTACCGAAAATCAACAAATTTAAAAGAAGGTCGAAAGTTTATAGACATTTTATAAAAAAGTTTTACATTTTAGAATACGAGTTTTTAAAATTAAATAATAAGAAGTTCAGCGATTTTACCCCTATCAATAGATTAAAACCTTTTCATAATAGTATTTAATTATTAGTTTTTATGTCACGTATTTTATTGTCATATTATGTCATTCAGATGTAAACATCATTTGACACATTATTTTAGTGATGAATATGAAATATTATTTTAATGCGTGATTATTTATTTCTCGTTACATGTTATGGGGAGCAATCATCGGACGCTGCCGGGAGCGAGTGAGGTATTGTCACTCCTCACATCGCTGAGAAGTCGGAGGGAATGAGCCACTGTCTGCGTCTTCAATGTTATGTGTCGTTTCGTCTAAATTAGCATGAACGTACTCCAGAATTTATTAATGCGAGTTAGAAGAGGCAAATATTTTTTGGAAACTGTGATCCCTTCAGGAGGGAGGGGAAGTACTCTGTCTTGGTTGACACCAGCCTCGCTAACGGGGGCATAGCCCTTGCAAGGTGTGTCTAGTTGACACAATTGGTTCAACTTATGACTGAGGTCTCACAGTTTAGTCAGGACTTACTGACATTCGATAAAGAGTGAGTCTTGTGAGGATAATATGAGGTTTTGAGATGTTCCCTCTGGAGTATGGTCGTGAGTTTTTAATGTTGTTGAGCGCTTACTTCTTGATCCTTCGTTCCCTCTGGCTCAATTATGTCCGATGGAGTTAAGGCTTAGGATGTTAGAGTTCATTTTCATAAACCCCCTCTGGGTAGATGTGAACTGTCACATCTGTTTGTTTGTTGTCAGAGGCTTGCTGTATCTTTTGCGGTGGTTTTGGTACAGTGAGGTTTAAGCAGAAGTATGTTAATTTTTTGTGCACTGTTAGCACATATTGTCATTTAACTTAGCTGATACCTAACCTGGTATCAGGACTTTGCGATTCGTACGTTCTGACTTAAGCCTTCTCCTGCAAGAGAAAGACCTCACCTTGTATTTTAATTGCCATCGTTAGGTAACGTTTCTGTTAGGTATAGGCAGGAAGGGTACGATTGTTCGGATACTTTGAATAAAGGTCTCTACCTGATCCCTTTATTCAAGTGGGGCGTAGCTCATGTGAGGACTTATCATTGGAATTCAACCTCACACATCATGCAGGCTGGCAAGAACGCTCTATGGTATCCGAACATTCGAACATTTTGTATTTAAATTAGGATTTTCGTATGGTGTGCATTTGTTGTAAGAAAAATGAGTTGAGCCCATGGCGTCGGTCGCGTAATATCATCCTTTGCTTTGTATTATTGATTTAAATATAATTTTGTGTTCTCAAAAGTCCTTTAATTATTACACAATACACGATCCCGAGTATCGCAGCAAAGTTAGTTGCTCACAGTACTGTATGCCGACCACTCCCTGGCGGAATTGGAGCTCATGGCGCAAGAAGATAAGGAGGAGGTCCTGGCGGTCGCCTCAAAGTCTTCAAATTTGAAGGGGACTTTTCAGAAGGCCCTCAAATGCCGGGCCGCCAGCATGCACGGCATTGTTCTAGAGCTGGTGAAGCGGACGGCCACGGACGAGACACGTCAGCTTCAGGCCAAGGTGCCTGCAGGCGGAGGTCAGCCAGCTATACCAGAAGCTAGCTGAGGCCACGGCCACGCCTGCCCAATCTGCCCCAGGTCCGGTGGTAGGAGGCTGCTCCTCCTCCCCTGCCAGCCTTGAGGCAACAATCCGTGGGGTTGTCATGGAGGAGAGGGCCTTCATCAGAGCCTGATTCGCAGGCATCGAGGACCGGCTCTTGCCGGAAAGGCGGCTCCGCCCGCCGCTAGCGGCGGACAAGAGTCCACCACCGAGGGAGCCGGAACCTGCGCCTCTAGCAGGCCCGGTATCCAAGGGCAAAGGAAAGGGCAAGAAGACTAAGGCGGCTTCTTATTCACCCACCACAAGCGCAGAGGGAGCGTCTGGGTCGTCTGCTACTCCAGCAGCAGCTCCCAAGAACTCGCAGGAGGAAGACGCCCTTCTTCCCTCCACCACCTCGTCCAACCAGTCGTGGACGGAAGTGGCCAGGAGAGGAAAGGGAAAAAAGGGGAAAACGTCGGGCCCCGAGCCCGCTGCGACTGGTCCTGCAGCCAAAAGGGCCCCAGCCGGCGGGAGAAAGCTGGTTCCTCCCAAAACCGCGGCCGTCGTGGTGACTATCACCCCGGAGGCCGTGGGGAAGGGCGAGACGTATGAGTCCGTCCTAAGACGGGCTCGTACCAATGCTGATCCCTCCCGGCTGGGGATCAGCAACATCACGTGCCGTCTAACCCTAACCGGGGCCCGAATTTTCGAGTTCTCGGGGGAACAGCGCGGCGCAAATGCGGACCTCTTCGCAACTAAGTTGCAAGAGGTCATTGCGGATGCGGCAACGGTAGTCAGGCCCGTTAAGACCGCAGCCTTGGAGGTGGCCGATTTGGATGATTCGGTCACCAAAGAGGATGTGGTAGCGGCCGTCGCGGCGGCTGGAGGCTGCGACGCTGGCGCGGTGAAGGGTGGAGCCATCAGGCTCGGCCGCCGCGGCATGGGCGTCATTCGCCTTGAGTGCCCAGTCACCGCGGCTGGGGCCGTCCTTGCTGCGACCAAGGGACGGCTGCTTGTGGGGTTCAGCACGGCTGTGGTCCGGCCGCTTGAAGACCAGCCTGTTCGCTGTTTCAAGTGCTTCGCGTTCGGCCACACCCGAGCCACGTGTCCGTCCAAGTTCGACTGGGGAGACACATGTCTCCAATGTGGACAGGAGGGACACAAGAGTGCCGCTTGCCACGCCGCCACCGCACCACACTGCGCGGCGTGTGCTGCCAGTGACCGCCCCGCGGACCACAGGATGACGGGCAGGAGCTGCAAGCCCCCTGTGAAGAAAGGCATAGTGCGGGCGCAGGTTCGCCCTGTTGCTGCCACCGCCGCCGTTGTCGTCGCCGCTGTAGCTCCAGTAGCTCCAGCGGCGGTAGCTGAGGGGACAGGTACGATGTCGGAATAATGGTTGCCAACTACCGCATCCTCCAGACGAACACCAATCACTGCAGAGCGGCCCAGGACCTGGTGGTGCAGGTCATGGCCGAGTGGTTGGTGAACGTAGCGGTGGTCGCCGAGCCTTACTATATGCCCGGCAGCTGGCTGGGTGACGAGGACGACTCGGTGGCATTAGCGGCGCGGTCTTCCACAGACTCCCCTCCCCTCTCGCTATTAGAGAGGGGACCGGGATACGTGGCCGCCGCGTGGGGAGACATGGCCCTTGTGGGCGTCTATTTCTCCCCAAACCGCCCTCTTCAGGACTTTGAGAACTATCTCGGAGTCTTGGCCGCCGTGGTCGGCAGGGCGGCGCCGCGTCAGGTCTCCGTGCTGGGAGACCTGAATGCCAAGTCGGTGACCTGGGGCAACCCGGCCACCGACACACGTGGGCGGGCAGTGGAGATGTGGGCAGCCTCCTCTGGACTCTCTCTCTTGAACAGAGGAAGCGTCCAGACATGCGTGCGGCGGCAGGGTGGCTCAATAGTGGACGTCACTTTCGCCACCCCTGCGTTGGCCGCGCGCGTGTTGAACTGGCGGGTGGACCTAGTAGAGACTACGAGTATGTCAGACCACCGCTACGTGCGTTTCGACATCTCCACGAGTGGCCCCGAAGAGACGCAGCCCCTCTCGGTGCGATCACCGTTCCCACGATGGGCTCTCGCCCGCCTGGACAGGGAGGCAGCGGCGGAGGCGGCGTTCGTCCAGGACTGGCTTTCGCCGCCTTCCGCCGGCCTGGATGTGGACACCGTGGCGGGGCAACTGAGGGAGTCTCTGACCGAGGTATGCAACTCCAGCATGCCTCGGTCTCGCCGACCGCTGCCCAAACGCGCCGTGTACTGGTGGTCGGTGGAACTAGCGGGGCTTCGAGCAGCGTGTGTGGAGGCAAGAAGGACCTACACGCGGAGACGGCGGCGGCGTCAACGGGACCAGGCCGACGAGGACCACCTCTATGAGGTATACATGGAGGCAAAAATGGTCCTCGATCGGGCTATCACCGCCGCCAGAGACTCGTCGAGAGCGGAGCTGCTGGAGGGTCTCGCACAAGGCGGCACGCAACAAACTGCGCCCCTTTGGTCCCCCGGTGGCCGAGACCCTGGAGCCCTCATTTCTAGATGGGGTGTTTCAGTCCCTTTTCCCGTGCAGGAACAACTTCACCCCACCAGTGATGGGCCCACCGCGGGGCATGGATCCGCCAGCTGAGGAAGAAGAGGAGGCTCCTCCTGTCACGGAGTCGGAACTTGACATGGCGATTCTTCGTATCCGCGCCAAGAAGACGGCTCCGGGCCCCGACGGTGTTCCAGCAAGAGTGGTGGCGATAGCTGCCATTCAAATGGAGGAGAGGTTTCGGGACCTCTTCAGCGCATGCCTTGCGTCTGGAAGGTTCCCGAAACCGTGGAAGGAGGGGCAGTTGTGCCTCCTTCGTAAGGAGGGCCGCCCAGCAGATTCCCCCTCGGCATACCGGCCCATCGTTCTGCTCGATGAGGTCAGCAAAATGTTCGAGAGGATAATCGCTGCCCGCCTAAAGAGCCATCTGCGAAGTATCGGGCCGGACTTGTCGGACGCTCAGTTCGGTTTTCGGGCTGAGCGTTCCACGGTGGATGCGCTGGCCTACCTTAAGGGCCAAGTGAAGGAGGCAATGGAAGCGGGGCATGGATTGTTGGCTGTGTCATTCGACATAGCGAAGGCCTTCAACTCTGTTCCCCACTTCACCATCCTAGAGGCGCTCCGATACCACGGAGTGCCTCGATACATGCGCAGGCTGCTGGCCGACTACCTGGAGAATCGGGCGATCCTCCTGGTAAATAAGACTGGCCAAGTCCGGCGGTACGCCGTTGAGGCTGGCGTTCCACAGGGGTCAGTCTTAGGACCTCTCTTCTGGAACGTCGGCTATGATTGGCTCTTACGGGGAACTCTCCTCCGAGGCACGAGTGTCGTCTGCTATGCGGATGACACTCTCCTCACCGCCCGTGG
This sequence comes from Agrochola lychnidis, assembly GCA_963680765.1. Classification (NCBI taxonomy): domain Eukaryota; kingdom Metazoa; phylum Arthropoda; class Insecta; order Lepidoptera; family Noctuidae; genus Agrochola; species Agrochola lychnidis. The sequence continues at coordinate 28,633,443 of OY796851.1, forward strand.
GGGGAGTTTCAGGGAGGCGGCCAACTTGGCCTCGGCGGGCGGATCCTTGGTCGCAGGGAGGATTCGCTGCCTAGGTTTAACGGTGGCGCTGCACAAGACCGAGGCCGTGTTCTTCCACGGCCCTCGCCAGCGCCCCCCACCTGACGCCCACATCTTCGTGGGGGGCGTCAGAATTGAGGTGAAGGCCCAGATGAAATATCTGGGTCTTGTACTCGACAGCAGGTGGCGCTTCGGTCCACATTTTAGCGGGCTGTCGTCGCGCCTGCTGAAGACCGCGGGCGCGCTCTCGTGGCTGCTTCCCAACTTGGGGGGGCCTAGCGCGCGATGCCGGCAACTTTACGCCGGCATCTTGAGGAGTATGGCCCTCTACGGGGCTCCTATCTGGGAGGAATCGCTCCAAAGGAGAGAGAACGCCGCCGCCTTGCGGGCGCCCCAAAGGGCCATAGCTCAGCAGGTGGCGCGGGCCCACCGCACCGTGGGCTTTGCGGCAGCATGTGCTCTGGCCAGCACCCCTCCTTGGGAACTTGAGGCGTGGGTGCTCGCCAGAGTATATGAATGGATGGCAGGGCGGAGGGCGAGAGGAGAATGCCCAGCCCCGGAAGAGCGGGTGGCGGTCCGACGGGAGGCGAAGGACGCCATCGTTGTCCATTGGACGGAGGACCTCGCCATCGCAGCCTTCGGGCGCCGAACCCTTGACGCGATTGGGCCAGTCCTGCGAGACTGGCTCGAGTGGTCGCATGTGTTCCTCTCCTTCCGTCTGGTGCAGGTGCTGTCCGGACACGGTTGTTTCGGATCGTACCTGCACCGAATTGGACGAGAGGAGACGCCGTCGTGCCACCACTGTGGCGCGGCGGAGGACGCGGCGCAGCACACCCTCGAGGTGTGCCCTTCGTGGTCCGAGCCGCGCTGTAGTCTCATCGCGGTGATCGGACAGGACCTCTCACTCCCCGGCTTGGTTAACGCCATGCTGAGGGATGAGAGGTCCTGGGCGGCAGTCGCCTCCTTCTGCGAACACGTCATGTCCCAGAAGGAGGCGGCGGAGCGCGTGCGGGAAGACGATCCTAACGCGGTGCCGCTCCGAAGGCGGAGGAGGGGTCGAAGAAGACGTCAGTTTGAAAGTCATCTCCGACTCCTCCCAGGTGGAGGCCAGCAGGCAACGGGTGCGGGGGCACCCTTGTCTGTATTGCACAGGCTTCCACCAGTGTCGGACGGGAATGGCCAGGTGTTCCCGGCCATTTCCGAAGCCCCCCACCCTGGGGGGCATGCGGGGCCCGCCAGCTAGGCGGGCATGCGCCGTGAGGGTTGTGGAAGTAAAGGCTGAGCCGGTTTCCCATGGCCCTCCCATCACGGCGATGTAGGAACACCGCTGAGTTTTAGTGTCAGGAGTCCCACATACCCCGACTCGTCCCCCACGAGCGGGGATGCGTAAAGCATTTCTCAGCGATAAAAAAAAAAAAAGGTTAGGTTAGGTTAGGTTAGGTTTTTTTTTTTTTTTTTTTTTAATGGCGCCTACCTCTCCGCGCAAGGCGGAGTCTGCGAGCTAATATTTCCTCGAACAATATCCGAGACCTTGGTTACTATTTTTATTTCTGTCATTTCGTTTAATTTTATAAAAGTACAATCTTATCTATATTACACACATTATCATTATCACAATTTTTTGTTTTTACATTTTTGGGTCAACTCAGTTCAATTATACATTATATGTATTTATCCTTAAATCTACTTATCTCTATATCACATTTCAATACATTACAATCCATTTCAATACATTTCAATCCATTTCAATACGTTTCAATACATTTAAATACATTACACAGTCACACACAGTTACATACAGACACATCAAGCTATACACAATATTCGTTAGGTTTACAGTTTCGGACATTTTCAACTATCTGTGTTATGCTACTGTTATATATTGTAGACAAATATGAATACTAAGCATGATTACGTTTACTTGTTCCTAGTAATAGCCTTATGGGCTAGTTTTATACAAAACCCAACGAACTTGGCCCTAGTTCCCTTGCTTGTTATTAATGCGTTTACATTTTCCGCAGTTATTTGGATACTTAGTTCCTGTTCGATCTCAAATCTCTCTAGGCAATAGGCAGGGCAGTCTGTCAGTATATGTAACACAGTCTCATGTTTGTCGTCATCACATATGCACGATGGGCTTTCCTTACACTTGAACCTGTTCAAGTATTCGGAAAACCCACCGTGCCTTGTCAGTACTTGTGTCAGTATTCCTGTCGGTTTTATATCTTTTATTTGTTTATATGCTTGGATAGCATCCGGGAAAAATATCTTTGTAACGCCGGCTGTGCTCTCGGATCTGTATCTCCGATTCCAATCGTCAAGCGTATCCACTCGGATCTGCCGCTTGACGAATGAGATCGGGCATTGGTCGTAATCTGGCCTTGTTTTTGTTTTCAGGGCGGCTTCCTTAGCCAGTTGGTCTGCTCTCTCGTTACCTTCTAGTCCTGCGTGCGCCTTGATCCAAAAGAGATCAACTTTTTTGGCTTGTTCCACGCACTGTCGCAGGTTTTCACGGGTTTCGACTGCGAGGGGGTGGAGAGAGCGGTGGTTTGTGACCGTTTCTAGCGACGACCTGGAGTCGCTGTAAATGCCGAAACTATTTTTTGCACTCAGCAAAATTTCCCGTGTGGCTTTGCATATAGCCAGCAGTTCCGCCTTGTAGACGGTACAGTGGGGCGACAGCTTCAATTTTTGGCTCTTGGTTTCAACATCATTGCTCCAATGAGACAATGATGCTCCGACCTTGCCTTCGATCTTGCTGCCGTCCGTGAATATACGCACTGTTTGCGTGCAGTGGTTGTTGAATTGCTCCTGGTCTGCCAGGCATATGAACTGCAGGCTTATATGTTTGGCCGGGTGCGGGATTCTGCCAAACGCGGTGCGTTGCTCAATCTCCTTGTCTCCTAGCGCTGGCTGGGGTACCCCCCTCCTTGCCGCATAAAGGGCCGCTGCCTCTTGTATTCGGAGATCAAGGGGTAGTATCCCAGCCAGCACCAGTGCCGAGTTTAAGGAGACTGTGCGATACGATTTGCACAGTTTCTGTGCAAATCCCCTTTGGACCGCGTTTAACTGTTTGCGTAACATGAGCTTTTCGGCTGCTGGTGCCCACGCACTTGCCGCATACATGATCGTAGGTTCGACTACTGCCGTGTAGATGGTGCGTATAACTTCCGGATGGAGACCCCAACTGATCTTGGCTGCGCGCGACAGCTGCTTGTAGAAGTTTAGAGCTTTTCTACATACATTGGATGTATGGGTGTTGAAGGTCAGCTTGTCGTCTATAGTCAGCCCCAAGATTTTGATTTCCCGCGACATGCCAATGTCGACCCCGCCCATGCTCAGCAGTGGGGTGTCATACTTGAGTTTACGCGTGACGACCATAGCGTTCGTCTTGTGTGGTGCGAAACTCAGCTTATTGCTGATTCCCCACTGGTGAACATACTCGAGAGCGTCATTGGCACGTCGCTGGACCTCCGTTGCGGAGTCCCCATCGAATACCAGTACTACGTCATCGGCGAAGGCTTGGCAGTAGTCTCCCCTATGTTCCAGGCCTTTGAGTAAGGGGTCAAGTAGAAGATTCCAGAGAATCGGGCCCCTATCGATCCTTGAACACAGCCTTTATTAGTATTCCTTGTTACCTCCTGTCCTGCGTACCTTATCCGGACCCGCCTGTGTTCCAGGTAACTGTCTACCATTCTTCTTATATTGACCGGACATTTCGCTTCCGCCAACCTAGTTCTAATGGCCGGCCACCATGCACTATCGAAGGCTCCCTCTATGTCAAGCGATATCATGACAATCAGTTTTTTGTCTTTTAACTTGTCTCGTATTAGTTTCAGCAAGTCATAGAGGGAGTCTTCGGTGCTTTTTTGTGGCATAAAACCATATTGGCGTGTGCTGAGTCCGGGTATGATATGCCATTTCACTCGTCCAATGAGCATTTTTTCCACGACTTTTCCCATCACTGGCAACAGTCCTATCGGCCTATATGATTTAGGGGCTGTGTAGTTCTCCTTTCCGGGTTTCCTCAGGATTACCACAGTGGCTTCCTTCCATATCCTGGGGAAGTAACCCAGCTCTAGGCATTTGTTTGCCAGTGATAGGAAGAGCTCCGAATCATGGCTTACGGATTTCTGGCAGATATCTGCTGTGAGGCCATCTGCCCCGGGGGCTTTCTTAGGGTTGAAGCTACGTATGGTGGAGTTAAGCTCTTCCTGAGTAAACGGTGGGTCATGTTCTTCACCATGGCCTATCTCGGTTACGTGTTCAGCTAATGTCCTGATACGCGTGTGCTCCTCATTATCTTCTTCCTTCCTATCCTCGGGGTAGAATGTTTCTGCCAGCAATGTGGCAGATTCGAGGTGGTTTAACTCTCTTCCTTCCTTTTTCAGAGGCAGGTCCTCCTGTCTCTTCATAGTCCTACCTATAACCCTGTATATGCCTTCCCAGAGTCCCTCCTTATCCTGTTTACCACAGAAGCTTTTCCAGCTTTCTGTTGAGGCGGTTCTTGCTGCTTGCTCATACTTTTCTTTTATTTTCAGGTACTCAGCGACGACTTTCGCCCTCCGGATCGGCGCTGCACAGCGGACCCTGCGCTTCCAAGTGGCGACCTCCTTTTTCAGGATGGCGAGCTCGTTGGACCACCAAGGTAACTCTATTTTGCTAGTGGGCTTCGTCTTTGGTATACTACTATTTGATGCTTCTACTATGGTATTAATATATGATTCTACTTTACTTTCTAATTCAGGTTTATTATCGATATGTTTAAATTCTGTTCTAGTTATGTTATTTTCATCTAGCAACTGTCCCAATTTCTCACGAAATTGTTCCCAGTTTGCTTTTTTACTGTTAAATAATCTTGTTGTTCTACTAATGTCGAAGCCCTTTGCTCTTTCGAGTTTGATTTTAAATATGATGGCGTTGTGGTCTGAGCTCGTCATACTCTCGTCCACTCTCCAGTTCTCAACCAGGTCGAGAAGATCCGCCGTGCATGCCGTGATGTCCACAAAGCTGGTATACAGTGAGGTTCCCCTCACTGTGTGGAACGTCGGGGTGTCGCCTATGTTGAGCACCTGCAAACCCATTTCTTCCAGGGCACCGGCCATTTCGATTCCTCTTGGATCGATTTTGCGGCTACCCCACCAAGAGTTTTTGGCATTTGCGTCTCCACCCAGGATGATGCTCCGGCCAAAACATCTCTCTATATTTATTAGCTGCTCCAGGTATGGCCCTATCGGTGCTGGTTTCGGTTCTAGGTAGAATGAGACCGCCACGATCTCCCAGGCGGTTGTCCTCATTTTCACCACTGTGATGTTGGGTGTGGTGAAGTTTGGACACTGGATGACGTCTATATCGCCATCGAAGACTGCAATTGCAGTCTTGATGACGCCGTCTCCATCACCTGTATGCTGGTATATTCTGGCACCGCGGTAGTCTTTCATTCTACCCAAACTCCCGATGTACGGCTCCTGGAGCAGTGCGAAAGCCACCCCCTTTTTGGTTGCCTCAAGCATGATCTCGTTCGTGGCCAAGGCCTTTCTCTGCAGATTTGCCTGTGCCACGAGGTATGGCCTTTTTTGGGGAACAGAGTTTTCGCCGGGGATCACTTTAGCAATATGCCACCTTCGATCTTGCTATCGCATCCCATTTTACTCTGATGGGGCATTCCTGGCTGAAGGCATTGTGATCTGTCTTGTCTAGCTTTGAACGCACACAGTTGCAGCAAGCCGGAGTAGTGCCCGCGAGCCAGTCGGGGCACTCTGCTTTCATGTGCGATCCCCCGCAATGACTACACTTGGCCTGGGTCTCCTGGCAAAAACGCCTACCATGCCCAAATCCCAAGCAAAGCGAGCACTGTACTACTGGAGATTGGTCGGCCACTCTTATCCTCTGTAGGTCAATGAGGACCGACTCGGCATCTGTCAATCTCTGCCACATTTTGGGGGACACCCTCATAACGATGTGACTCGTATGGGGGTTCCTAGTGCGTTTTTTATATGCAATTTCTAGTCTGTCTTCTTGCTCATTCAGGTCCATGAACATTCTTCTGTTTTGATTTCTCAACGCACTTAGTACGTCCCCATCACTGTTGCAACTGAGCACGTCCTTTAGGATAACGAGCGGATCTCTGTTTTGGATGTTTTCCGTTGTGAGGCTTTCTCCGGACTCCTTTATTCTGTTCTTAACTCGTTCTCTTTCCTCCTCGGTTTTGCAGCCGACTATTATTTTCCGGTCTTTTGCTTTTCTTACCTTTTCGACCTCAAATCCTCCTTCTTTGGCGTTAACGGCCTTCCTGATCCTACTCATGACCTCTTCGCCAGTTTCTTGGTCGTCATTTGCCGTAACTACGAAGGAGTGTAGAGCGGCCTGCGCAGGGAGCCGCTTCCCAATAGAAGTCGCGGCTACACCGGCGTAAGTCCGCTTTTCCATGATCTCAATTTTTTCCTTAAGCTGCCCCATACTCTCGGTATTTTCCTTGATGAGGTCAGCGTGCTCCTTCAGTTTCCCGATGAGATTCACAATCTGTTTATTTCCTTCCTCTTCTTCCTTTCTTCCTGTTTCTCCGCTCTGCACCAGTGTTGGTTCTTTCGGTGTGCCTCTTTGCGGTTCTTTGCACTTTCCTACACCAGTATCCGCCTCCTTAACTAGCTGATACAGTCTTTCTAGTGCCCGGGTGACCTCCGTCTTTATTTCCGTCTTTGTATTTTTGGAAGTCCCCAGATGCATTTTCGCTTTTATGAGACAGGCTCGTGCTTCCGCGATCCTGTTTGCGAATTTCGGAGTTTTCTCTGCCTCTCCGGGGGCACTTCCCTCTGACTCCGTTGGTGGTTTCTGTGTAGCCTTTGTTGCCTCTTGGGAATTTGTGGGCGTTGCTTTTGGTTTTTTGGCTACAACCACCGAGGAAGAAGAAGAAGAAGATGAGGTCTCATTGGGAGTGGTCTGAGGCTTCTTTTGGACATGGGTCTCTGACTTCCCAGCCTCCCACTCACCAATGCTCCTCCTAACTGTCGAATTGACTTTTTGTCCTTCGTTCGGTGTTGTACTTTTTATAAAAGTCGTATTTCCTACCGTTGGCGATTTTGCAGGGCCCTTATCGCCCATTGTTTCTTTCGCTGGTGTTCTAATCATGATTGCTTTTTAAATAAAAAAAAATGTTTTTAATTAAAATAAAATAAAAATTTTAATTAAATTTATTTTTAATTTTAATGTCCGAGGGGCGCCTTAAAAATCTCGAGTTTAAATTTGTATAAGTTGTAAAAGCTTTAAAATCGAGTAAAATAAATTTGTAAATAATAAATAATTAAAATTGTAAAATTGTAAAGAAGTAGACGACAAGTATAATGTAAAATTGTATAAAATTGTAGATAAAAGTCATTCAGTTAATAATATTTATAATGAAAATTGTATTTAGAATTAATTATTAATAATTAATAATATCAGGCATTCAATATTTTTCAACAGATTCTCCGTAAAGGCGATCTGTAATATCGTCCAGCGGGTTAAACACCCAAAAGGTCAAATTATACTTGTGAATAGTCAATGTCCCAAGTCAAGTCACTTCAGTCAAGGTCTTGGTCGTACCCCTAATAGAAGGGTGAGTGAAAAATCCACACACAGCGTACACCGCAACACTACACAAAACCAAAATTTTCAAAATATTTGTCCAAAACATATATTTATCACAAAATTATAAAATCATCTTAAAATGGGTCATTTTCCCTTAATTTTTCCGGAGCCAAAGGAAAGGTCTTCTCCTCCTCTGAAATCAGGAGGAGAAGACCTTTCCTTTGGCTCCGGAAAAATTAGACAGACAGACAGACAGACAGACATGACGAATCTATAAGGGTTCCGTTATAGATTCAACGGAACCCTTATAGATTCGTCATGTCTGTCTGTCTGTCTGTCTGTCTGTCCGTCCGTATGTCACAGCCACTTTTTTCCGAAACTATAAGAGCTATGCTGTTGAAATTTGGTAAGTAGATGTATTCTGTGAACCGCATTAAGATTTTCACACAAAAATAGAAAAAAAACAAATAATTTTGGAGTTCCCCATACTTAGAATTGAAACTCAAAATTTTTTTTTCATCAATCCCATACGTGTGGGGTATCTATGGATAGGTCTTCAAAAATGATATTGAGGTTTCTAATATCATTTTTTTCTAAACTGAATAGTTTGTGCGAGAGTCACTTCCAAAGTGGTAAAATGTGTGTCCCCCCCCCTGTAACTTCTAAAATAAGAGAATGATAAAACTAAAAAAAATATATAATGTACATTACTATGTAAACTTCCACCGAAAATTGGTTTAAACGAGATCTAGCAAGTAGTTTTTTTTTAATACGTCATAAATCGTAAACTTGTCGTTACTTGCTGCTACGGAACCCTTCATGGGCGAGTACGACTCGCACTTGGCCGCTTTTTTTTTTCTATTTTTGTGTAAAAATCTTAATGCGGTTCACAGAATACATCTACTTACCAAGTTTCAACAGCATAGCTCTTATAGTTTCGGAAAAAAGTGGCTGTGACATACGGACGGACAGACAAACAGACAGACATGACGAATCTATAAGGGTTCCGTTTTTTGCCATTTGGCAATTTAATTAAAATTTGATTTGATTTGATTTGAAACAAATCATTTTGGAGTTCCCCATACTTAGAACTGAAACTCAAAAAAAATTTTTTCATTAATCCCATACGTGTGGGGTATCTATGGATAGGCCTTCAAAAATGATATTGAGGTTTCTAATATCATTTTTTTCTAAACTGAATAGTTTGCGCGAGAGACACTTCCAAAGTGGTAAAATGTGTGTCCCCCCCCTGTAACTTCTAAAATAAGAGAATGATAAAACTAAAAAAAATATATGATGTACATTACCATGTAAAATTCCACCGAAAATTGGTTTGAACGATATCTAGCAAGTAGTTTTTTTTTTAATACGTCATAAATCGTAAACCGCAATTTACCTTTCATTCAATGTTACTTGCTGCTACGGAACCCTTCATGGGCGAGTACGACTCGCACTTGTTTAATTTCATTTTTAGGGTTCCGTTGCCAAATGGCAAAAAACGGAACCCTTATAGATTCGTCATGTCTGTCTGTCTATCTGTCTGTCTGTCTGTCTGTCCGTCCGTATGTCACAGCCACTTTTTTCCGAAACTATAAGAGCTATGCTGTTGAAACTTGGTAAGTAGATGTGTTCTGTGAACCGCATTAAGATTTTCACACGAAAATAGAAAATAAACAAATAATTTTGGAGTTCCCCATACTTAGAACTGAAACTCAAAAAAAAAAAAAATCATCTATCCCATACGTGTGGGGTATCTATGGATAGGTCTTTAAAAATGATATTGAGGTTTCTAATATCATTTTTTACTAAACTGAATAGTTTGCGCGAGAGACACTTTCAAAGTGGTAAAATATGTGTCCCCCCCCTGTACCCTGTAACTTCTAAAATAAGAAAATGATAAATCTAAAAAAAATATATAATGTACATTACCATGTAAACTTCCACCGAAAATTGGTTTGAACGAGATCTAGCAAGTAGTTTTTTTTTAATACGTCATAAATCGTAAACCGCAATTTACCTTTCATTCAATGTTACTTGCTGCTACGGAACCCTTTATGGGCGAGTACGACTCGCACTTGGCCGCTTTTTAGGATTTCAAACGTCCCAAATTCGAGTCTCGTTTGGTGAACACCAATTTTTTACACAATCAATATTTTTATAAAAAATTAATCTAAAATATATACTAGGTCTACAGCAGTTTGGCTTTTATGATTAAGTTGACTTTTTAATTTGGATTTTAAAACGGGGTAATATGTGGGGAGATAATGAAAGTGGGGAGAATTTCGTAAATTTACCCCGAATTTTTTACAGGAGCGTCGCAGAGGGATGGGAATAGATTGTGCGGGTTCCCGTTCCAGAGGAAACTATGTTAGGTAAAGTTATTTTCCCTCTACGGCTATCCGTTTGGTAGATATAGCCACTCCAGTATAATTTGTAAACAAATTGGGATCGCGGAAAAATCGCGATCGGGGAGAGGTTATATCTCAAAAAATACTGATTTAAAATTATTGAAAATTTGTTTGCATATGCCAGTAGCTGAGGGCTACTGGTAAATATATTAAAAAACACTGAAAATCAACCAACAAAATATATTTCCTGTTTTTCTTTCCGAAAAAAACCAACTTATTTTACTGCCGGAAATTAATTCTATGCACAGTAATAATTACAGGGGGCCTAAAACGGCCACTTTAGCAATATTGCTAAAAAGCGATTCATTTCCTGAATTCCTAGCAATTCATTAGCAATTCCTCTAATTTTCGTAAAATGGTGACATATAAATAGCTGAATCATATTTCAATTCAATTCATATCTGAATCATATTTGGGGTAAACATTGCCGCATGAAAAAAATAAAGACCATAATTTTACCGGTTAAGTTTTCTTTACAGTTTTTATTAATCAAATAAGTTTAATTTTTTTTTTCTACAATTTAAATGTTATTTGATTTTATTAAACTTACATCTGTTAAAAATACCGCAGATAAGCCCTGAAAACGGAAATTAAAAACAATAAAAACTTTATAGACTGGCAATCCGCACAAAGGAGTTTTTAGTTTATCCCTTTAAAAAAATGTAGGTACTCTGTGATGTCAACTAGACGTGCGTAATTTCAATTATTTCGTGCGAGTTTGATTTTTTAAATACAAAGTTAGTACATACTTGTTTATCTTAGATCAATATTTAATTTTATCGCTGTGCAAAAGTAGGTATTCAAATGTTCGTAATATCTTTTAGGAATGGAAAGGCGTGGAGTATCTGAGATACAATGGAACATTCTGCTCGACTTTCTACACTGAAAGTGGGAGCTCAGTCGGTGTTGAGCCCCTTACCGAGATCACTAGAGCCCCAAGTTCTGGCCAGACTCGTGCGTCAACACCAAGCCCTACCCCGGCCGACGCTATACAACAGTGCTGCCTCGTAGAACATGGCAATCTAGATACCGCAGTGAGTAGAATTTTCTAACGAATTTTCTAACCCTACAGTTATTCATATTGCGGTTAAGACTTATGATGACTATTGAAAACGAGTATGTTATAAATTATAATATATATTACGTTTTTTAGGTCGCCCTCTGCCTTCGCTAGATGAGGCTCGGACAGGACAATTTTATCTCGGGTGATGCAACGTGCTGCAGCTGGTATGGCGAACCAATTAATAGCGCAGAACCTTGGGAGGCTTGCTGATGCAGTCGAAAGATATTCCTCCCATATAGGTAAAGTATGAATGTTTTGTACATGCAATAAAAAATTAAGTATATCAGAGAAAAAAACGAACTATATTTTATTTAATATTTAACTAACACAAAAACTTAAAGGCAACGAAGGTATCGGCCCGCTCTATGTCCACTATTAAACCACAAATTTTCATTTTCAGCCTGGTGGAGTTGTTCCAAGTGGGTCTTTTAAGTGGATGGTGATTCCTTACAAAGGAGTCATGGTTCGCTCGTCTGTGGCTAGCATCAAACGACACTTCAAAATATCAAAAAACCTGAAACAAAAAAAGACCGATTAGTTTTTGTTTTTGTTAGTTTCATTATTTGATTATTGCTAGATTTTTTTAAATAATACAAGATGAGAATTGTTCATTCAGTAAAATATTTTTCCTAACAGTTGTTTTATTTAAGTAAGTAATAGCTGTATATAATAGTATCTCCTCATATAGGTCTCCTACCTACTACTACCGATATATGGGTATATCTCCAAAACGGGCGTATTCGTGTGATCGCTCTGGTGCTTTTCAGATATTGATATTTAATAATAATTATGTATCTTATTAAAAATAATGATATTCAAATGGTACATTTTTACTATTGGCCTTCAATTTACACAAACAGTTATGGAAATATTTAAGTTCAAAAAATTTCGCGACCAGAGCAATCATAATTGGTGCCAGAGCGGTCATAAATGGTGAAATCAGTGAAACAAAAAAGTAAATATTGATAAAATATTATTTATTTAGCCGTTTTCAGTCATATTCAGTGTACGTGAAACAAGATTATATGTAAGAGAAATTTATTATTTTAGAAAAAGGTCAAGGCATATTATCAGACATACATATCAAAAATACGGAATGATAAGTTACCAGCAGCTCATCAGTTGCTGGTAACTTATCCACTTTTTCTTTAAATAATATCGTCCAGAACTCTGCCTACTTTTCTTCCCTCGAACCTTTTGCTGGCTTGGAGTCAAATCACTCATTGGTAGTACTGTGCCCCGAGCTTTTTTCCTTTGGTAACTCTCTCTTGACTTAATAAGCCATTGTGCGTATAAATCTGGATAATTTTTATCTTGGCCATTCTACGACGCTCAGCCAATTTCTTCCTTAGACGTTTTTCTTTAATAGATAATTTATTTCGAGGCTAATTTCAATCTGCAAAAATAGTTGCCATTAAATTTTAGAGAAGAAAGGGTTTCAGTTGTGGTAGCTAAATGCCAATTTATTAATATTATCAAGGTAAAATACGTCAAAATCTGTTTATGGGTTTAGGTTGTCCGAAGAAACCCAGGAAAGGTTATAAATTAAAGTTTATATGCATAGTTCATCGTTTGTCATTGTAACAGTCCGGTACTACTACTTAAAATAGATTTATAACGTATCATTAATGCAAAATATCATCGCTCTGGTCTTTTTGGACAGAGCAATCAGAGCCATAGCGATCAGAAAAAGTCACAAAATCATAAATATAGCCGAATTTAAAAGCAGTAGAAAGTTGTGATTACGTCTCATAAAAAACATCATAACGATCACTTAATTCACATAACAAACACATTCACAAGCTTACTATTGAATTTAAATAACGTGCCATAGCAATCATAAAATTCGAGAACCAAATCCAGGGCAATCATAAACTTACCTTCGTAATGTTGGAATGCGGGAACGTGGTACATAGGTATCCTCCTCGGCGGTTAGACCACTACTGGCGTTGCCCCGCGGGAGGAGAATAGAATGTTTATATCGCGTAACTAGGGATGAGTGCGATGTTTTACCTCAGCGCAGAGCGATGAGATAAAATGTCCGGTCACGCATTTAAATTCAAATTGTGGCAAAAGTATTGTTAATATCACTAAAAATATTTTATTACTATGAAGATTAACTATTTGTTATGTAATCTAAATAAGTTGTTTCATATGATCCTTCTCATTAAAAAGTCAAAGAATATTTTTTTCATTCAATCGGGAGTTGGGTCAACCCAGAGCGATCAGGATTTTAGGGTTTAAGATTTTTTTTTTAATATTTAAAATAAACTTATTCATAATATTAGCCTTGTATCACGTAGATTAGACACCGAACTGTATATAAAAAAATATTTTGAAAACGTTTTTCGTTTTTAAAATGGGTTTATCCAGCCCGACACGAAAAAAAATGCCTCTGGAGATCGACCCATATATAACATAATACACCTATATATCTCCGAAAGGTTAGGCAGAGGTGCACCAAAGAGCCAAAACACATACACACGATACGACACCGCATCGTGATACGTTGCGACCGACGTTGTTACATATTTTTTATTGATAATAATTATCCACTAATTTCACATAACGTAACAATCACGCCTGTAATCCCCGAAGGGTTAGGTTGATGTAGTACCCATAGGACACCCACATTTCGCCAGTTATGTTTAAGTTCCATGTAATAGGGGGCGAGCCTATTGCCATCAACCGGGCACAAATCCGGCTCCGGGCTGCTACTGAGAAATTCCAGATGGAAAAACCCAATAACACTTTGCCCAACCTGGGAATCGAACCTAGGCCCATGAGTACCTAAGGGCCTAGGGTTCGCAAGCGCTACTGCTGAGTATGAACTCAGCAGTAGCGCTTGCGACCACTAGACCAACGAGGCAGTCATTACTCTACTATTTTCGTTTACCTACCGTTTACACCTAAAACAAGGTGTAAAGACTAGTTATCAATAAAGAATAGTTCTTTAAACATGTGATGCGACGCCGTGTCGTGTGTTTTGGCCTTTAGTTTATCCACTTTTCGCCAGTTATGTTTAAATCCCATGTATATGTATTATTGTTAGCCAAAAAAGTTGGTACCTACTCACATTATTTAGTGTCACAGCTCTCATTTCACACAGATACACTAACTTGTGTATCTTGCTCCTATAAAGCTATGATCCAGAGGCGTAAAATCTTAAGTGTACTCAGCACCTAAAATGTAAATAGAAGATAAAAATAAAAGTAAGTTGTCATTTAGGTATATATATAAAACTTTTTATTTCATCGAGGGGGTACACCGTACAGGGTAAACCTCTACAATAATAGATGATAGGGTCTATCTGGAACTACTTAAGTAATGAATACATACTACTTTTATTATAATCCTTTTACTTTCCTTGGAGGTAGTACTTATGCCATCGCGGCGGGGGCATATGTACGGCTCCAGCTCATGGATGAGGTCGCGACACACACTTTTGACCAATCTGTATAAGCCAACAAATTCGAGGTCCGGCATTTCGAAGGCTATGTCCATTTTTCTAAGAGCTGCACTTCGTCGGCGATATTCAATGGTCTCCACAACCCGCGCGTGCTCCAGAAAATTTTCATATAGGGCTAAATCTGCCATAATTGCAATATTTCTTTAAAAGAACCGAAATATGATTTGTAAAATATTGCTGTCGGCTGACTTCTTTAATTCTGATATTTGACATTATAATTGACAATAAAGCAATTCCTATTTTGTGGACCATTTTACGAATCTCCATACAAAACTGTCAAACAGATGAATTGGAATAATATGAATTGTTAGCAGATCATAATATGAATTGTCAGTTTGTGACCATTTTACGATTTTGAATATGAATCATAATATGAATCATATTATGATTCTGCAAAAGCGGCCGTTTTAAGCCCCCAGTTCTCTTGAAGCTGTTGTCCGATTTCGATGAAATTTTCGCCTCTGGGTTAGGGAACGTCCCAGCTAACCTCCACAGGAGTTGTAGATTTTTCTTCCCTGGTTATAGGCGTGAAACCGTGGCCGGAAAAACCTATTTCCTCTTTCACAGCCGCACAGATTTTTTATTAAGTTTGTAGTCACGTTAAAAGGTGCATACTTAGCTTATTTTCCGTTTTGAAAAGACCTCCGGGGTCCTTGTCACGTACTCCTCCTCGAGGAGTGGTCAGGGGTGATTTTCGGCCTTAGTTGCGGGACCTCGTTGGCACATGGAGAAGTTTATTTTCACCGTATTTCCGCGCGCCTGCACGGAAAAATTCGGGACTTTTTTCAGGGTTGGAGGTCTCGCTTAGGCGGTCAGGATAGCAGTTCCAGAAATATAGATCGTCGATCTGGTTCAGAAGTTATTCTGCTTTTTAGATCGAAAAATCCAGCACTTGCACAATTTTTTCACAGTTTATGTCACAGTTTTCACAGTTTTCAATATTTTCACAGAATTTTTTCGCGCCCGTGATCGCCTCGTGATTCCGCATGTTTTAATGTATTGCACGAGTTATTTGGTAAACTTTTTCTGTTTTTCGCGATTTTTGACTGCGGAGCGCGGTTTAAACTGGACTGTTCGCGGCGGGGGACGCCGGGTGACTCGGGTTAGGTTAGGTTAGGTTTTTTTTTTTTTTTTTAAATTTTGACATCCGTCATCACAGGGCGTTGCATGTTCCCTCTGACGTGATCAGAGACCTTTTTTTTTTCCAGGGTAGTATATTTATTTATTTATTTATATTTCTGCTAATTACCTTACCTTATACATTATTACATTTCTACATTTACTGGTTTCAAACTGAATTTTTATACTGATTCCTTATTTTCTACTTACTTATTTCTTAAGTTTTCGTAATTAAACAATATAACAACTTAACTTATTTAACAATTTTTTTTTTTTTTACTACATACATTTATCAATTTTGTCTTAATTCCTTAACTTACTTTACAAACATTACTTAATTTTATTTTCTGCTAACTTATTTTATATGTTTATGTTATATAATTTACCAAATATATATAATAATAATAATAATAACCCCACCGCCGTATCTCTACGTTGACGTCGTGGTGGGGCTTGCGCGTTCCGAAGTTTAGGTCTGTGCCGGTAGAGTTTACTTTGCCGGAACAGGTCTAGGATGAGGAGCCAGACCAAGAGAGATACAAAAACCCGCAGGGCAGCATGTGGCGAGCTGTTGGGCAGTAGCGACCCCACGGACCCTATCTCCCGGGAGAAGTCTTGTTCCTCACCTCTGGCTTGCCTTCATTGGCTGGCTGGAGTAAACACTTACGAGGAACAGAGCTTCCATCTCATTCTTGCCTTAATTGGCCGGCTTGAGTGGAGATTCGCAAGAGCAAACGTGCTCGGAGGAAGGAAGTATTCCAGTAAGTGCTCGTAGGGATCTTGACCATCTTCCGGGCTCTGGGATTGTTCTGAAAGCCGTGGAATACCTCTCCACTCCTCAAGCACCTCAGGACATGTTGCCCCCTTGTCGCTACGACACTTTGTGCTAGCGACCGTTTTCGAGGGCCCATTATTGAGTGTGCAAGTCACCCCCTGTCATTTTATCCGTGTGCATTTAAAACATTGATCAGGCAGGGGCCATAGTCTTTCCATAGTTCCAGTTAACCAATCCATTATAGCCACCCATATCCATAGCCTAATATGGTTTGTTTCCATGTTCTCAATAGTCCTACACCAACCGAGGGTTGTCCTTGGGTGCTCTTGTATGGTGCATACAGGGATAATCGTCGGTTGGTGCCTCAACACTTATTAATGTCTAAGGGGCCTCTGCGAGTTGGCTTCGGCCCCTCGTACGCCTTCCAAAGGACCGGGATCCATGGTCCCGAGATTTATTAAAATATAGAAAAATAATAATAATAATAAAATAATAAAAATGTTTATTTTTCTTCCACAAATAACACCAAAACTAAAACTTTAAAATGGAAAAAATTAAAATTATCATGCAGGACAATGTTCATTTGTGGGAGACTGGTGCCTAAACTAAGCCGTGACTTGTATTTCAGGACACCAGGGACTCCCCCCTACAGGTAAAAATACCAATTAAAAACATTAATGAAGCCATTATTACATTTTCATGTTACAACCAACTATTTGTTGGAGAAGAAAACAACAAAAATAAAAATAATAAATGTTAAATGTGTATGAAGTGTAGTGGAGTTCAAGGTGATGTGGGATGAAGGAGAGGGTGTGATGTATTTTGTGTTTGTCTGTATGTGTGTGTGTGTGTGTGCGTGTGTGTGTGAGTGTGTAGTGTTGAGAGGGTATGTATTGGGTTCATATTCAACTAGACGAATGGTTCCTATTACGTTTTTATGACTAGTAGCTCCTCTGTTTTTGTGTAGTTCAATTTTTGTAGCCAGTTAGTCAATATAATTTTACATTTAGATTTATTGTAATTAAAAATACCTAAGTCTTTATTTAACTTATTGTACAGTTCAGGTCCTCGGAAAGTATAAAATTTTTGGGCAAATCCTGTTTTAGATTTGAAGGTGCTACATATTGCATACTGCCTCCTCGTTGTTAATTTAGGAAGATCGAAAGAGGATGGATCTGAATGTTGCCGCAGAATAGTATAAAGGATGTAACTTTGCCTAACAGTTAACACCTCAGCTTCCCGATACAGTGCTTCAGTAGGATAGAGTCGTGGTTTTGAAAGGCCAACTTTCAGAATCAACCTTTGGGCTCTTTCTATTTCCAACATTTTAGTTTTACCGACACCTCCCCAAGTTGTTACACAATATGTAAGTATAGATTGAACAAGGGCAAAATATACCATTTTAAGTGTTTCACCATTTGCAACCTGTCTAAGCTGTTTAAAAATATAAGTCAGTTTCCGTACTCTTTTACATAAGTTGTGAATGTGTTCATCAAAGGACAACCTTTTATCAATAGTTACACCCAAATAACGAATACTTTGTGTCGGCTGTATAGTTGAGCAGCTACATTGATCCAAAGGCGGAAATGAACACTGATGAACATATATGAGAGGCTTATCTTGAAAGGTTTCTACGCTCCTGATTGCAAAAGGAATGTATTTTGTTTTATCTGCGTTAAGAGTGAGCGAGTTTGCAGCGAGCCAGTGGCAGACCTTGTTCAGACCTGATTGAGCTAAGGAATATACTTCTTCCCAAGAATCACCCCTGAAAGTAAGAGTTGTGTCATCTGCGTAAGATATTACTTTGCAGTTTTCAAGATTTAGTTGACTTAGTTCATTTATATAACACAAAAACAAAGTGGGGCCAAGAACGCTTCCCTGGGGAACCCCGTGCTCAATAGGAAGTTCATCACTCAAGTGGTCCCCGATCCTTACACGTTGCGTTCGATCGGATAAATAGTCGGCTATTAATAAAAGTGCATTACCCCGTATTCCCATATTAGTTAATTTACGAATTAGGGTGGGGATAGAGACTGTGTCAAAAGCTTTGGCAAGATCGAGAAAGATGGTTAGGCATTTCTTTTTTCCGTCTATATTTCTTACCACAAAATCAGAAAAACTGTGAACAGCCTCATCAGTGGATTTGCGGGCTCGAAATCCATATTGTGTTTCAGCAAGAATTTTATTTGACTCTAAGAAATTTATTAGTCTATAATTAATAGTACGCTCAAACACTTTCGATAATGAAGAAAGGATAGAGATGGGCCTATAGTTGTTGACACAGCCTGTATCCCCTGCCTTATATATGGGGATAACAATTGATTTTTTTAGTGCTTTAGGAAAGACACCTGTAGCAAAGCAACGATTTATGAGATCAGTAATAACGGGAGCCACCACATCCACAACACTTTGCAATAGCTTAGATGAGATGGTGTCCCACCCAGGTGAGCATTCACTCTTTAAATTTAGTATAGCAGTTTTAACTTCCATAATATCCACATTGAGTAGTACGAATGAGTTGCTAGGGGAGGTGTCCCTGATTATAGCGGTATTATTGAAAGGTGGAATATTCGAGGGTACCCAACTAACAATTTAACGTCGTTCAAAAGTCTAGTAAACGTTATCTTAATTGCATTGATCGTAATACCTAAGTCGCACTAACGTTATAATAACGTTTACTAAACGCGAAAATGGCCCCAGTTATACGACCAACATTGTCGTATAATGGACATACAAAAGTCACAAGCTGACTTCGTTAACGTCATTCAAAAGTCGTATGAACATTATGGAATTACCACTTTCGTCGCGCAGAAGTCGCATCATAACTTTACAACGACTCGTTTGTTGTTTTGTCGTCATACAGGTGTTTTTGAATGACCAAAACGTTTTATTTGAGTCAAGGAACAACACCTGTAAGACTTATTAATTTTTTTTGTTAGTGACACGTGTTTGTGGTTTTGTTTCGAGATGCAAAATAAATAATTACTAGTAAATAAAAGGTGAGTGTTATTTAACTTATATTTATATATCTCGCTAATAACTGTATCTGTCTCTCATGCCGTTTAGTTCGACTGGGTATTAAAGTTATATGATAATATACCTATGTGTTTTTATTTCAGATTTTCATGCCCCCTCGTAATTTTGTGTTTAAATTATTATATTTTTATTAATAAAAATATGTTTATTTCTAAAAATGTAGGACATGTTGCTTTTGTCACACACTTATCTCTTTACGACGTTGTAAAGACATAAAGTCGTATTAAGGTTATTTCAAGACCATGCAATACGCCATGACATCAGCTAGCTATAGGGTTCCTCATAAATTTAAAACCCTTTTCATATTGCAGGTCACTGTAAAAGTGCAGTGCAGATTTCAAAACATTTTAACATTCAAGTAAATTTTATCTGAAAATATGACAGCCGACCCACTAGGAACACTTTGAACAACGTCAACTGTAAACAAAAATTCATTCTCATAATTTTAAATTAATTTTCATAATTGTATAGGATGTAAAAAAAATTGCTGGCATAACTTTCAGGGGTGAACTTACCCAAGAAAGTGCACAACTTTCCCCACGAAACTTGGGTCGAAATACAAAAAAAAAAATTTTTTTTAATTAGTTTTGCTGGCAATTTTTTTTACAACCTGTATAGATTAATCATTTTAAAATTTACTGATTAAAAACGAATCAATCAACACAACATTTACTGATAAATAACGAATTCAAATTCGGAAGAAATCACACACAATATTTTATAGAAATAAAATAAATATTGATACTGAACCTTTTTGTTGTTCATGTGTTGTACACTTTTCTTCTTTAACATTTGTTATTAATGCCACGGTTGTTGGCGTTGTACTTTTTAATAAAAGGAAATCTCGATTTACTTTCCTTTTGAAAGTTCCACTACGTTTAAGTCTTCTCCATGAATTTTTCCTTCCATTTTTCGTAGTAAATTTAATCAAACGTTCCGTAAATATGGCGGCCTAGACGTTTTAAAGTCACAACCTGACTTAAATGCGCCTACAAGTTTGATTAAAGTCAGGGCATGATATTAAACGGACATCATGTAATATATAGGTTATATTTGAGTATTAAATAAACAACCAAGTCATTTAAGAGTCTCCAATTGACCGCTGTAAAACAGGATAGTGATCGTTATATAAACGTTACTGTGGAAACGTCTATACAACTGCTACGTTATATAAATGTTATGTAAAGGTTTTTTAAAGACCTAATTTGGTCAGTTCAAAACGTTTAATGGACTCTAACGTTAGTATGACTATTGCGTTGTCGTACGAACGTTTTAGCTAAGACTGTAATATAACGTCGTTTAGTTTAGTCTTACCAACGTTGCTAAGACCAGCTTATTATGACATATTCGTCGCACGACTAATAAGTTAAATTAAAGACGTCTAAAGGACCTAGTAGTCATCTCACTATCATTATAAGACTGCTATCCAACTTTATGTCGTATAAGTCAAGACTTATATGACGTTTTTGTTTGTTGGGTATGCGTTGAGCTAGTACTTTTCCAATTGTAGAAAAAAAGGTATTTACATTATTAATAGATGATTGAGGGCTTTGATCTGTATATAGTAGTTCTTCAGGAGATTCACGATTTTTATTATAATTTGTTATGGTTTTAATAGAATCCCATATTAATTTGGAGTTACCTTTAGCCATATTTAGTTGGTTTTGTTCATACTGTCGCTTTATTTTTTTAAGAAGATTGTTGCAATAGTTCCTATATCGTTTATAAGTTATACTTAATATTTCATTATTTGATTCTTTCTTAGTTTTAATATGCATAGTGTCCCTATTTCTAATGCATCTTAGAAGTCCTGGCGTTATCCAGGGTTTTAGGGTAGTTTTATTTCGTGGCATTCTAACGATCGTCATATGTTTTAATGTTAGATTAGACAATAATTCGATAAACTTACTAGTTGCCATATTAAACATAACTTGTTCATCTATTTCTCTTTACTGCTATCTTTACAATTTGCACACTGTAGTCTATTAATTTTTGTCTAAATTTTTTATCTGCAATTATTGTACTTATATTTTCGGGCTTTAAGTCACAGTCAAGAATTTGTTCGAATTCAAATTTAAGCCTCGCGTGGACTGGACAGCTGAACAGTAGGTGTGGGACAGACTCAGCCACCCCCGGCTCACAGATGCACGATGGGTCCCCCTTACACTTGAATCGCTGCAAGTATTCTGAGAACCCACC
Organism: Agrochola lychnidis; assembly: GCA_963680765.1. Taxonomy (NCBI): domain Eukaryota; kingdom Metazoa; phylum Arthropoda; class Insecta; order Lepidoptera; family Noctuidae; genus Agrochola; species Agrochola lychnidis. The sequence continues at coordinate 28,655,117 of OY796851.1, forward strand.
GTGCCCCGTCATCACCTGAGTCGTCAAGCCTGCCGGTCTTATTTTCCTCACCGTTTTAAATCCTTTCACTGCATCTGGAAAGAACATCTTGGTGACAGCCGCTGTTTGTCCCGCTTGGTAGCGTACATTCCACTCGTCAAGAGACCGTAAACGGATGTGTCTCTTGACGAATGAAATTGGGCAACCATCATAGTCGGGTTTCCTCTTGGAATGCAGTGCAGCCTCTTTTGCCAACTGGTCCGCGCGCTCGTTCCCCTCCAGTCCTGCATGTGCTTTAATCCAGAACAAGGAAATTTCCTTGTTCTGGAGTCTGCTGTCCTCGATGTTGCGTCTAGTTTCGACAGCCAAGGGATGGAGGGATTATGGGTTAGCGACCGTTTCCAAGGCAGAGCGCGAATCACTTAGAATAGCGAAACTGGGCTCGCCTCGTCGCAGGATAATTTTTGTGGCATGACATATAGCCAGGAGTTCGGCCTGGTAGACAGTGCAGTACGATGACAGCTTAAGTTTGAGTGTTTTGGTCTCGGCTGCATTGCTCCAAAGAGACAATGCTGCTCCGACCTTACCCTCAATTCTGCTGCCATCGGTGTAGAGTAAGACTGCTTGGTGCACGTGAGAGTTCAACTCCTCCTGGTCCACCAGACAAATGAACTCAAGGCGCATATGTCTTGCCGGGTGCTGAGTTTCGGCAAAGGCCAGTCTGCGCTCCACCTCTCTATCTGCTAATTCTGGCTGGGGTACTCCCCTCTTAGCCTCATACAACGATGCCGCCTCCCGAATCCGGATGTCGAGAGGCAGTATGCCAGCCAGCATCAGCGCCGAGTTCAGCGAAACGGTTCTATACGCACCACACAGCTTCTGCGCAAAGCCCCTCTGCAGCGCGTTTAGCTGTCTTTTTACCCCGATCTTGTTTGTTGATTTAGCCCAGGCGCCGGCTGCGTTGGTTACGATGGGCTCCACCGTGGCCATATAGATAGTCCTGATGATTTCGGGGTGGAGACCCCAACTGATCTTGGCGGCTCGTGAGAGCTGTTTATATATGTTTAACGCCTTCTTGCATGTATTAGTCACGTGGCTGTTAAACGTCAGCTTATTGTCGATGGTGAGCCCCTGGATCTTTATCTCGTTAGACAAACGAATGTCGATCCCGCCCATGCTCAGTCGTGGTGTGTCAAATTTCAACTTTCTGGTGAGCACCATTGCGTGAGTCTTGTGTGGCGCGAATTTTAGTTTGTTTTCGACACCCCACGCCTGAACATACGCGAGTGCGGCATTGGCCTGTCCTTCCACCTCCAGCGCCGTATCCGCGGCAAACACCAACACCACGTCATCTGCGAAAGCCTGGCAGTAGTCTCCCCGGCGTTCGAGTCCCTTGAGGAGTGGATCAAGGAGGAGATTCCAGAGAATCGGCCCGCCAATAAATCCCTGCACGCATCCCTTTTGAGTGTCTTTTATGTACTCTTCTCCGGCATACCTCACCCGGACCTTACGGTCCTGTAGGTAGCTGTCCATGAGTCGCCGGATGTTAACCGGACACTCTTCTTCGGCAAGTCTGATCTTGATTGCGGGCCACCAGGCACTATCGAAGGCTCCCTCTATGTCTAGTGATATTACGGTTACCAGTTTCTTATCATTGAGTTTTCCGAGCAGATGTTGTGTCATGTCATAGAGGGAGTCCTCAGTGCACCTCTGGGGTATGAAGCCGTATTGTCGGGGGCTCAATCTCGGGAGCAGATGCCACTTTAGTCTACCGACTATCATTTTCTCTAAAATCTTCCCCATGACCGGTAACAGGCCGATGGGCCTGTAGGACTTCGGGTTTGTATAATCATCCTTGCCAGGCTTTCGCAAGACCACCACCGTCGCCTCTTTCCAGGGAGTTGGGAAATGGCCAAGTTCTTGGCACTTGTTCATGAGCGCCAGGTTAAGTTCCAAATTTTTGGTAACAACCTGGCTGCAAATATCTGCGGTAAGACCATCCATTCCCGGAGCCTTTTTTGGATTAAAACTCTCCGTTTCGGCCCGGAGTTCTTCGACTGTAAATGCTGGGTCATGTCATCATGCCTCCAGTTATTTGCGTTTGCTGCAAAGACTCTGGTCTGCCGGTTAGGTTAGGTTAGGTTAGGTTAAGTTTTTTTTTTTTTTTTTTGGCGCCTACCTCTCCGCGCAAGGCGGAGTCTGCGAGCTAATATTTCCTCGGACAATATCCGAGACCTTGGTTACTATTTTTATTTCTGTCATTTCGTTTAATTTTATAAAAGTACAATCTTATCTATATTACACACATTATTATCCTTATAACAGTTTTTTGGTTTTACATTTTTGGGTCAACTCAGTACAATTATACATAATATATATTTATCCTTAAATCTACTTATCTCTATATTACATTTCAATACATTTCAATACATTACAATCCATTTCAATACATTTCAATCCATTTCAATACGTTTCAATACATTTAAATACATTCCTGATATCACAGTATTACACAGTCACACACAGTTACATACAGACACATCAAGCTATACACAATATTCGTTAGGTTTACAGTTTCGGACATTTTCAACTATCTGTGCTATGCTACTGTTACATATTGTAGACAAATATGAATCCTAAGCATGATTACGTTTACTTGTTCCTAGTAATAGCCTTATGGGCTAGTTTTATAAAACCCAACGAACTTGGCCCTAGTTCCCTTGCTTGTTATTAATGCGTTTACATTTTCCGCAGTTATTTGGATACCTAGTTCCTGTTCGATCTCAAATCTCTCTAGGCAATAGGCAGGGCAGTCTGTCAGTATATGTATCACAGTCTCATGTTTGTCGTCATCACATATGCACGATGGGCTTTCCTTACACTTGAACCTGTTCAAGTATTCGGAAAACCCACCGTGCCTTGTCAGTACTTGTGTCAGTATTCCTGTCGGTTTTATATCTTTTATTTGTTTATATGCTTGGATAGCATCCGGGAAAAATATCTTTGTAACGCCGGCTGTGCTCTCGGATCTGTATCTCCGATTCCAATCGTCAAGCGTATCCACTCGGATCTGCCGCTTGACGAATGAGATCGGGCATTGGTCGTAATCTGGCCTTGTTTTTGTTTTCAGGGCGGCTTCCTTAGCCAGTTGGTCTGCTCTCTCGTTACCTTCTAGTCCTGCGTGCGCCTTGATCCAAAAGAGATCAACTTTTTTGGCTTGTTCCACGCACTGTCGCAGGTTTTCACGGGTTTCGACTGCGAGGGGGTGGAGAGAGCGGTGGTTTGTGACCGTTTCTAGCGACGACCTGGAGTCGCTGTAAATGCCGAAACTATTTTTTGCACTCAGCAAAATTTCCCGTGTGGCTTTGCATATAGCCAGCAGTTCCGCCTGGTAGACGGTACAGTGGGGCGACAGCTTCAATTTTTGGCTCTTGGTTTCAACATCATTGCTCCAATGAGACAATGATGCTCCGACCTTGCCTTCGATCTTGCTGCCGTCCGTGAATATACGCACTGTTTGCGTGCGGTCTGCCAGGCATATGAACTGCAGGCTTATATGTTTGGCCGGGTGCGGGATTCTGCCAAACGCGGTGCGTTGCTCAATCTCCTTGTCTCCTAGCGCTGGCTGGGGTACCCCCCTCCTTGCCGCATAAAGGGCCGCTGCCTCTTGTATTCGGAGATCAAGGGGTAGTATCCCAGTCAGCACCAGTGCCGAGTTTAAGGAGACTGTGCGATACGATTTGCACAGTTTCTGTGCAAATCCCCTTTGGACCGCGTTTAACTGTTTGCGTAACATGAGCTTTTTGGCTGCTGGTGTCGCGACGTCTGCCCATATATGTTATCTACAGGAATCATGTGATGCTAGAGTATTATGTTGGTCTCTTCTGAGGGTGTAACCTTAGGCAGACGTAGCGAATGAGAAAAAAAATATTGTGTGTAACTTGTACCTGGGTTTACTTTATCTGCTTCGCTTGTTAATTCTTTATGGAGACAGAGCATGGAACGCAGGGCAAGCAGGCTTGAACCGGGGGGCCACTTTCACCATCTGTAGATAGATATTATCGATGACACTGAGACTTCGATATTTTGGGCATCTTAGATTATTGGTATTTACTGAAACCAAATGTCAAATATTAGATCTTGTCATTACACCACTCAACAACTGGAAACCGGTATGGTTTCCGCCCCTGGAAGCTCACTTCCAGAGGGCACTCGACGGCGGCCCCTGAATGAGCCTTAATTACCGCTTCAAAATCTCGCCCTCTGGAAGCTCACTTCCAGAGGGCATTCGACGGCGGTCCCTGGATGGGCCACACTCACCGCCTCAAAATCTCGCCCTATGGAAGCTCACTTCCAGAGGGCACTCGACGGCGGCCCCTGAATGAGCCTTACTCACCGCCTCAAAATCTCGCCCTCTGGAAGCTCACTTCCAGAGGGCACTCGACGGCGGCCCCTGAATGAGCCTTACTCACCGCCTCAAAATCTCGCCCTCTGGAAGCTCACTTCCAGAGGGCACTCGACGGCGGCCCCTGAATGAGCCATACTCACCGCCTCAAAATCTCGCCCTCTGGAAGCTCACTTCCAGAGGGCACTCGACGGCGGCTCCTGAATGAGCCATACTCACCGCCTCAAACATACTAGTGCTAATTGAGATCTCAAGAAGCTTCAGTTATAATATACAACTACAACATACGAAGTTTGCTAACCTCATTGGTTTATAAGTAATCATTAATCAGTAGATCTCAAGAAGCTTCAGTTTTATTATACAATTACAACATACAACGTTTGCCAACCTCATTGGTTTATAAGTAATCATTAATCAGTGTTTCAATATTCTTGAGAACACTGGTTTCAGTGAATAACTTAATTAATCTTAAAACATTAGATACTCAGCTTTCAATCCAGAGATGCCGGCTCCAAGCCCGACACGAACTCACTTTGGTAAACACGGCTTCCAACTAAACTTTAACTAAACACAAACAAGATAAAATACTGATTCTTACCGCGTCGGATTGATTTGACAAGCTCGCATGTGCTTCCTGTGATATACTATCGATGTTGCCATTACATAAAGTTATTGTTGTAATGTTGCTATGTTTGATTATTGTTGTATTTACATTCGCGGATTGTATCTTCTGAAGGTCCGCGACAGCTGGTGCCCACGCACTTGCCGCATACATGATCGTAGGTTCGACTACTGCCGTGTAGACAGTGGCGTGCACACAGTTTAAAGACAGGGTAGGCAGAAAATTTTACTCACCAAAAATACTGCACGTTGGTTTTTGTTCGTCGCGTCGTCTTGTCGATTGATGATTAAACGCGTCTCTATACGATTTTTTCCAAAGGTGTGATATTTAACTATGCGTTCGCACCAGAAAACATTCAACATGTAGATGTTTCGAAACTTGTCACATGAAGCAAATCTCATTACTTGTTTTGTTGAACTTGCGTTCGCACTGCACGAAACATGAGTAAGTCATAAGACAGATGTTAAGATTTGTTGTTATCTGCGTTCGCACTGTCTAGAAACATACACAACAGACATGTTTTGTATAGAGATTTGTCACGTTTGCGTTCGCACTGTTGTTTGTTTAGGTCAAATTATGTCTCGCAACTTGTCTATTGCTTGATGTTTTGTGTTATCCGAGTATGGTGGTAAACATCTCGTGTTTATATCGAAACATGGAGTGGTCCAAAGTCCAAAGTAGACACGGTGAAGTTTTTTTAGAAAGTCGCGCATCCAGTATTTAGGTTTTTTCCTAGGTTTTTGCCGTTCCAGGTACTGGCAGCTACAAACAATAAATCGTCTTCATCGCTTGTTTCATTTTATTAGGACCCTACTTTTGATATTGGTGCCGATTCTTTTGTACACCGAATTAAACTAACTAAACTATCACTCGAATTCCTTACTTTTTTGGCTGTGAGAATCTTAAAGCTATTCTGCAAAATAAATTCTTTACATTTAAAAATAATTATGACACAACTAAATCGAATTTGATGATCGCGACTCCACGTGGTAGGTACTTGTTTGCCGTTTTATTGGTCTGAGGTTTTTTTAAGGAATTTTTCACTTTTTGTATGGAAAATATGAAAAATGATTGTTACCTACATGTTGAGTTCTAGGGGTTTATGGATTTTATAAAGGGGTTGAAATTTTCATTATTTTTGAGACACACCATTTTTGAGATATAAGCAAAGAAAAAAAAAAGATACAGTACTGTTTTTGCACCTGAAGTCGAGGTGTTGGTGTTTTATTCCACACGTTTTTAATCGCGATTAGAAATAGTTAGATTTAGTTAGGCAATCAAAATTTTAGGTGAAAAAGGTCAAATTCAGAATAGCGAAATTGACATTTTCACTAAATTAATCTCTCAGTGCCATCTTAGTGCTCTCAAACTAAAATATAGTCAAGTTGTACACTTTAGTTTATTTCAGAATGGGAAATCGTCGTTTGACTGGAACAAACGATATTTTGGTGATTTTTAGTCTAGTTAGAGGCATTTGTGACAAGAGAATCGGCACCATTACCCAGTTAATAAACGTTGCAATATTTTTGACTTTGTTTAGTAAGTATATTTATAAGTAATTTTGCCTTCGCTACGATTTGGCCACAAATAAATCACTGTTAACATTATTAGGATTCACAGAACATAAAAGGCCGCATTCCGACTTACGCCAAAAGTGATAATATCGCGAATCCGACCAAAGTCCAAAGTCACAATTAATACTCAATAACCCTTATATTTTGTGACTATTAAATTTGGTTGGATTCGCGATATTATCACTTTTAGTGTAACTCGGAATGCGGCCATAGTCGGCATGAAATGTCAAAACAAATCTTACAACATGTTGCTAGATTCATACAGATACATTTTGATACGAAACTGGTTTGTAAAAACGTGTGGCGAAACATGTCAAATGATAAGAAACGTCAAACATGTTTCGCGTCAACAAGTTGAGTGACAATGCGAACGCGAGTCGATACATTTACAGAAAACAGAGATTTCAACATGTTTTTATGTGAATGTTTCGCCAGTGCGAACGCACAGTTAGGGAAGCTTCTAACTATGCGTTCGCACCAGAAAACATTTTACATGTAGATGTTTCGAAACTTGTCACATGAAGCAAATCTCATTACTTGTTTTGTTGAACTTGCGTTCGCACTGCACGAAACATGAGTAAGTCATAAGACAGATGTTAAGATTTGTTGTTATCTGCGTTCGCACTGTCTAGAAACATACACAACAGACATGTTTTGTATAGAGATTTGTCACGTTTGCGTTCGCACTGTTGTTTGTTTAGGTCAAATTATGTCTCGCAACTTGTCTATTGCTTGATGTTTTGTGTTACTGTGCGTTCGCACTGGCGAAACATTCACATAAAAACATGTTGAAATCTCTGTTTTCTGTCAATGTATCGACTCGCGTTCGCATTGTCACCCAACTTGTTGACGCGAAACATGTTTGACGTTTCTTATCATTTGACATGTTTCGCCACACGTTTTTACAAACCAGTTTCGTATCAAAATGTATCTGTATGAATCTAGCAACATGTTGTAAGATTTGTTTTGACATTTCATGCCGACTATGGCCACATTCCGAGTTACGCTAAAAGTGATAATATCGCGAATCCAACCAAATTTAATAGTCACAAAATATAAGGGTTATTGAGTATTAATTGTGACTTTGGACTTTGGTCGGATTCGCGATATTATCACTTTTGGCGTAAGTCGGAATGCGGCCTTTTATGTTCTGTGAATCCTAATGATGTTAACAGTGATTTACTTGTGGCCAAATCGTAGCGAAGGCAAAATTACTTATAAATATACTTACTAAACAAAGTCAAAAATATTGCAACGTTTATTAACTGGGTAATGGTGTCGATTCTCTTGTCACAAATGCCTCTAACTAAACTAAAAATCACCAAAATATCGTTTATTCCAGTCAAACGACGATTTCCCATTCTGAAATAGACTAAAATGATACAACTTGACTATATTTTAGTTTGAGAGCACTAAGATGGCACTGGTGCCGATTCCCTTGTTCACAAACTAAACTAAATTTAAATTCAGTGCATCTTTTTCTTTCTATTTCATTAAGAAAAGGACAGAAGATAAATTTTAGTTTAGTCCTGTCAAATTAATCAGCGCCTGTCACTCTCCATACAAGTTTAGACGTGATTAAAAACTTGCCGACTAAAATTACGTCAAGCGCTGATTAATTTGACAGGACTAAACTAAAATTTATCTTCTGTCCTTTTCTTAATGAAATAGAAAGAAAAAGATGCACTGAACTTAAATTTAGTTTAGTTTGTGCACAAGAGAATCGGTACCATTGAGAGATTAATTTAGTGAAAATGTCAATTTCGCTATTCTGAATTTGACGTTTTTCACCTAAAATTTTGATTGTCTAACTAAATCTAACTATTTCTAATCGCGATTAAAAACGTGTGGAATAAAATACCAACACCTCGACTTCAGGTGCAAAAACAGTACTGTATCTTTTTTTTTTCTTTTGCTTATATCTCGAAAATGGTGTGTCCTATCGCAAAAATAATGAAAATTTCAACCCCCTTACAAAACCCATAAACCCCTAGAACTCAACATGTAGGTAATCATTTTTCATATTTTCCATACAAAAAGTGAAAAATTCCTTAAAAAAAACACGTCGAGGCTGCCCCCTGCGCGTCTCCGGCTCTAAAAAAAATTCACGGGGTACGGCAAACAAGTACCTACCACGTGGAGTCGCGATCGTCAAATTCGATTTAGTTGTGTCAAAATTATTTTATATAAAGAATTTATTTTGCAGTATAGCTTTAAGATTCTCACAGCCAAAAAAGTAAGGAATTTTAGTGATAGTTTAGTTAGTTTAATTCGGTGTACAAAAGAATCGGCACCAATATCAAAAGTAGGGTCCTAATAAAATGATTCAAGCGATGAAGACGATTTATTGTTTGTAGCTGCCAGTATTGCATACCTGGAACGGCAAAAACCTAGGAAGAAACCTAGATACTAGATGCGCGACTTTCTAAAAAAACTTCAACGTGTCTACTTTGGACTTTGGACCAATCTATGTTTCGATATAAACACGAGATGTTTACCACCGAGTGCGAACGCGAGTCGATACATTGACAGAAAACAGAGATTTCAACATGTTTTTATGTGAATGTTTCGCCAGTGCGAACGCACAGTAAGTGTTTTTCAGATTGTTCATGTTTTCTCGCGGCGGTAGGAAAATTATGAATATCAGCGTAACCGGTGTCGTTCCAGACGGTTTTATTATTTGAAAATAGTAGACAAACGAAACAAAATAACCGATTACTGTGTATGCAACCTGTCAGCCAATGATATGAATCATATTGTTTTTTATTGAATTTACGATTGACTTTACCTTTAATTTGTATTAATTGCAAGTCCGGTGTACTATCTCGATAACTTGTTTTTTTTCACCGAAAGATAGTTTTGAAAACGCATCATGTTTTATTTTCTCAATACACACACCATCTGAACAACTTTCACAGACAATATTATCCATTTTACACTAATAACAACAATCAAATTCTAATTACCTGATAGCGTATTCACAAACACAACGCACGTCAAACAATATGGCAACTATAGTAAAACGGGCAATAAAGGGTAAAAAGGTTATACGACAAAAAATTATGGTCATCTAAATGTATAAAATTCAATGAAACAATGTTATTTCCTAAAATATTTGCATTGCATTGCATAGCAAACTTTCGTTCGGTAATGTTCGGTACGAGTCGTAATTTTTCGTCTTAGCTGTATAGAATAACTACAAAAAGACACTGGCTTTTCTTGCAGTTGTGTGCGTGATTTTTGTCATTGTGTGTCAGCAAAGCCCGCGTAGCTATAGGAACGCACACACATTAAATACGACTTACCACGAGAGCACACATAAAAACATTCAGAGACGAATAGTTTGTGTCTTTACCGCGGCAGAGGCGACGCGGCGCTAGTGCAGCGCGAATCGAGATGATGCGAAATTCGAATGATGATACCACCGGCGCTCGATAGGTGGAGCTGATTTATGATTTGTTTTGTTTATTGATAAAATAATATTAGATCTCTTATCAGAACTAGGGTAGGCAGTGTCTTTCTGTCTTTATGAAACGCACGCCACTGCGTGTAGATAGTGCGTATAACTTCCGGATGGAGACCCCAACTGATCTTGGCTGCGCGCGACAGCTGCTTGTAGAAGTTTAAAGCTTTTCTACATACATTGGATGTATGGGTGTTGAAGGTCAGCTTGTCGTCTATAGTCAGCCCCAAGATTTTGATTTCCCGCGACATGCCAATGTCGACCCCGCCCATGCTCAGCAGTGGGGTGTCATACTTGAGTTTACGCGTGACGACCATAGCGTTCGTCTTGTGTGGTGCGAAACTCAGCTTATTGCTGATTCCCCACTGGTGAACATACTCGAGAGCGTCATTGGCACGTCGCTGGACCTCCGTTGCGGAGTCCCCATCGAATACCAGTACTACGTCATCGGCGAAGGCTTGGCAGTAGTCTCCCCTATGTTCCAGGCCTTTTAGTAGGGGGTCGAGTAGAAGATTCCAGAGAATCGGGCCCCCTATCGATCCTTGTAGGTTAGGTTAGGTTAGGTTAGGTTGGGGGATCCCCCACAGTGCATACTTCCTCGCAGTTTCCCCCGGGCAACGCCGTGTCTGACCACCGTAACGGAGTGGCAGACCGGCGGCTAAAGTGCGCTGTGATTCGCAGACAAAAATGCGGTCGTCTGCGAATATGACGAGCAAACCCACGCGTGACGCCTCTGGGCGTTTTATGTCGAATCGCTCCTCTCAGGGCGATTAAAACGGCCCTTCTCAGGGCCAACTCAACGGCCCTTCTCAGGGCCAACCCAACGGCCCTTCTCAGGGCCAACCCAACGGCCCTTCTCAGGGCCAACCCAACGGCCCTTCTCAGGGCCAACCCAACGGCCCTTCTCAGGGCCAATCCAACGGCTCTTCTCAGAGCCACGCCGGCGGCGCTTTGGCGTCGGTAGCTGACCGCGCACCATCTGCGGCCAGCTTTTTCAGTAGGCCAGGCGAGTTGTCGGACTCCGACGACTCCAATATGGACACGTCGGGGGCCGAAAGTGACCGCTTCAAGCGGAAGAGGTCCGAGGGCTCCTCGGAGTCGACTCGAGGTGGGGCGAAGAAGAAGTCGAAATCTAAAAAGGCTTCGACTTCTACTGCGCCTTCTACCCACGATGTGGGCTTGGTGGACGCCGAGCGCCAGCTACACTTAGCAAAAAGGGCGCAACTCCAACTAGACTTGGAGGAGAGGGTCGCCGCCAAGGAGCAGCAGGCGCAAGTTGCCAGATCGAGGGCCGGCTATGGTGCATCCAATGTACTGTATGCTGACCACTCCCTGGCAGAACTAGAGCGAATGGCACAAGAAGATAAGGAGGAGGTCTTGGAGGTCGCCTCAAAGTCTTCAAATTTGAAGGGGACTTTTCAAAAGGCCCTCAAATGCCGGGCCGCCAGCATGCACGGCATTGTTCTGGAGCTGGTGAAGCGGACGGCCACGGACGAGACACGGCAGCTGCAGGCCAAGGTGGATCGCCTGCAGGCGGAGGTCAGCCAGCTACACCAGAAGCTGGCTGAGGCCACGGCCACGCCTGCCCAATCTGCCCCAGGTCCGGTGGTAGGAGGCTGCTCCTCCTCCCCTGCCAGCCTTGAGGCAACAATCCGTGGGGTTGTCATGGAGGAGAGGGCCTTCATCAGAGCCTGCTTCGCAGGCATCGAGGACCGGCTCTTGCCGGAAAGGCGGCTCCGCCCGCCGCTAGCGGTGGACAAGAGTCCACCACCGAGGGAGCCGGAACCTGCGCCTCTAGCAGGCCCGGTATCCAAGGGCAAAGGAAAGGGCAAGAAGACTAAGGCGGCTTCTCATACACCCACCACAAGCGCGGAGGGAGCGTCTGGGTCGTCTGCTACTCCAGCAGCTGCTCCCAAGAACTCGCTGGAGGAAGACGCCCTTCTTCCCTCCACCACCCCGTCCAACCAGTCGTGGACGGAAGTGGCCAGGAGAGGAAAGGGAAAAAACGGGAAAAAGTCGGGCCCCGAGCCCGCTGCGACTGGTCCTACAGCCAAAAGGGCCCCAGCCGGCGGGAGAAAGCTGGTTCCTCCCAAAACCGCGGCCGTTGTGGTGACTATCACCCCGGAGGCCGTGGGGAAGGGCGAGACGTATGAGTCCGTCCTAAGACGGGCTCGTACCAATGCTGATCCCTCCCGGCTGGGGATCAGCAACATCACGTGCCGTCTAACCCTAACCGGGGCCCGAATTTTTGAGTTCTCGGGGGAACAGCGCGGCGCAAATGCGGACCTCTTCGCAACAAAGTTGCAAGAGGTCATTGCGGATGCGGCAACGGTAGTCAGGCCCGTTAAGACCGCAGCCTTGGAGGTGGCCGATCTGGATGATTCGGTCACCAAAGAGGATGTGGTAGCGGCCGTCGCGGCGGCTGGAGGCTGCGACGCTGGCGCGGTGAAGGCTGGAGCCATCAGGCTCGGCCGCCGCGGCATGGGCGTCATCCGCGTTGAGTGCCCAGTCGCCGCGGCTGGGGCCGTCCTTGCTGCGACCAAGGGACGGCTGCTTGTGGGGTTCAGCACGGCTGTGGTCCGGCCGCTTGAAGACCAGCCTGTTCGCTGCTTCAAGTGCTTCGCGTTCGGCCACACCCGAGCCACGTGTCCGTCCAAGTTCGACTGGGGAGACACGTGCTTCCAATGTGGACAGGAGGGACACAAGAGTGCCGCTTGCCACGCCGCCACCGCACCACACTGCGCGGCGTGTGCTGCCAGTGACCGCCCCGCGGACCACAGGATGACGGGCAGGAGCTGCAAGCCCCCTGTGAAGAAAGGCATAGTGTCGGCGCAGGTTCGCCCTGTTGCTGCCACCGCCGCCGTCGTCGTCGCCGCTGTAGCTCCAGCGGCGGTAGCTGAGGGGACCGGTACGATGTCGGAATAATGGTTTCTAACTACCGCATCCTCCAGACGAACACCAATCACTGCAGAGCGGCCCAGGACCTGGTGGTGCAGGTCATGGCCGAGTGGTTGGTGAACGTAGCGGTGGTCGCCGAGCCTTACTATATCCCCGGCAGCTGGCTGGGTGACGAGGACGACTCGGTGGCATTAGCGGCGCGGTCTTCGGCGGCGGTATTAGAGAGGGGACCGGGATACGTGGCCGCCGCGTGGGGAGACATGGCCCTTGTGGGCGTCTATTTCTCCCCAAACCGCCCTCTTCAGGACTTCGAGAACTATCTCGGAGTCTTGGCCGCCGTGGTCGGCAGGGCGGCGCCGCGTCAGGTCTCCGTGCTGGGAGACCTGAACGCCAAGTCGGTGACCTGGGGCAACCCGGCCACCGACGCACGTGGGCGGGCAGTGGAGATGTGGGCAGCCTCCTCTGGACTCTCTCTCTTGAACAGAGGAAGCGTCCAGACATGCGTGCGGCGGCAGGGTGGCTCAATAGTGGACGTCACTTTCGCCACCACTGCGTTGGCCGCGCGCGTGTTGAACTGGCGAGTGGACCTGGTGGAGACTATGTCGGACCACCGCTACGTGCGGTTCGACATCTCCACCAGTGGCCCCGGAGAGACGCAGCCCTTCTCGGTGCGATCACCGTTCCCACGGTGGGCTCTCGCCCGCCTCGACAGGGAAGCAGCTGTGGAGGCGGCTTTCGTCCAGGACTGGCTTTCGCCGCCTTCTGCCGGCCTGGATGTGGACACCGTAGCGGGGCACCTGAGGGAGTCTCTGACCGAGGTATGCAACTCCAGCATGCCTCGGTCTCGCCGACCACTGCCCAAACGCGCCGTGTACTGGTGGTCGGTGGAGCTGGCGGGGCTTCGAGCAGCGTGTGTGGAGGCTAGGAGGACCTACACGCGGAGACGGCGGCGGCGTCGACGGGACCAGGCCGACGAGGACCACCTCTATGAGGTATACATGGAGGCAAAAATGGTTCTCGATCGGGCTATTACCGCCGCCAGAGACTCGTCGAGAGCGGAGCTGCTGGAGGGTCTCGACAACGACCCCTACGGGAGACCATATAAGGCGGCACGCAACAAACTGCGCCCCTTTGGTCCCCCGGTGGCTGAGACCCTGGAGCCCTCATTTCTGGATGGGGTGGTTCAGTCCCTTTTCCCGTGCAGGGACAACTTCACCCCACCAATGATGGGCCCACCGCGGGGGATAGATCCGCCAGCTGAGGAAGAAGAGGAAGCCCCTCCTGTCACGGAGTCGGAACTTGACACGGCTATTCTTCGTATCCGCGCCAAGAAGACAGCTCCGGGCCCCGACGGCGTTCCGGCAAGAGTGGTGGCGATCGCTGCCACTCAAATGGAGGAGAGGTTTCGGGACCTCTTCAGCGCATGCCTTGCGTCTGGAAGGTTCCCGAAACCGTGGAAGGAGGGGCAGTTGTGCCTCCTTCGCAAGGAGGGCCGCCCAGCAGACTCCCCCTCGGCATACCGGCCCATCGTTCTGCTCGATGAGGTCAGCAAAATGTTCGAGGGGATTATCGCTGCCCGCCTAAAGAGCCATCTGCGGAGTATCGGGCCGGACTTGTCGGACGCTCAGTTCGGTTTTCGGGCTGAGCGTTCCACGGTGGATGCGCTGGCCTGCCTTAAGGGCCAGGTGAAGGAGGCAATGGAAGCGGGGGACGGATTGTTGGCTGTGTCATTCGACATAGCGAATGCCTTCAACTCTGTTCCCCACTCTACCATCCTAGAGGCGCTCCGATACCACGGAGTGCCTCGATACATGTGCAGGCTGCTGGTCGACTACCTGGAGGATCGGGCGATCCTCCTGGTAAATAAGACTGGCCAAGTCCGGCGGTACGCCGTTGAGGCTGGCGTTCCACAGGGGTCAGTCTTAGGACCTCTCCTTTGGAATGTCGGCTATGATTGGCTCTTGCGGGGAACTCTCCTCCGAGGCACGAGTGTCGTCTGCTATGCGGATGACACTCTCCTCACCGCCCGTGGGGGGAGTTTCAGGGAGGCGGCCAACTTGGCCTCGGCGGGCGGATCCTTGGTCGCAGGGAGGATTCGCCGCCTAGGTTTAACGGTGGCGCTGCACAAGACCGAGGCCGTGTTCTTCCACGGCCCTCGCCAGCGCCCCCCACCTGACGCACACATCTTCGTGGAGGGCGTCAGAATTGAGGTGAAGGCCCAGATGAAATATCTGGGTCTTGTACTCGACAGCAGGTGGCGCTTCGGTCCACATTTTAGCGGGCTGTCGTCGCGCCTGCTGAAGACCGCGGGCGCGCTCTCGTGGCTGCTTCCCAACTTGGGGGGGCCTAGCGCGCGATGCCGGCAACTTTACGCCGGCATCTTGAGGAGTATGGCCCTCTACGGGGCTCCAATCTGGGAGGAATCGCTCCAAAGGAGAGAGAACGCCGCCGCATTGCGGGCGCCCCAAAGGGCCATAGCTCAGCGGGTGGCGCGGGCCCACCGTACGGTGGGCTTTGCGGCAGCATGTGCTCTGGCCAGCACCCCTCCTTGGGAACTTGAGGCGTGGGTGCTCGCCAGAGTATATGAATGGACGGCAGGGCGGAGGGCGAGAGGAGAACGCCCAGTCCCGGAAGAGCGGGAGGCGGTCCGACGGGAGGCGAGGGACGCCATCGTTGTCCATTGGACGGAGGACCTCGCCATCGCAGCCTTCGGGCGCCGAACTCTCGACGCGATTGGGCCAGTCCTGAGAGACTGGCTTGAGCGGTCGCATGGGTTCCTCTCCTTCCGTCTGGTGCAGGTGCTGTCCGGACACGGTTGTTTCGG
Organism: Agrochola lychnidis; assembly: GCA_963680765.1. NCBI lineage: Eukaryota > Metazoa > Arthropoda > Insecta > Lepidoptera > Noctuidae > Agrochola > Agrochola lychnidis. The sequence continues at coordinate 28,670,882 of OY796851.1, forward strand.
ATCGTACCTGCACCGGATCGGACGAGAGGAGACGCCGTCGTGCCACCACTGTGGCGCGGCGGAGGACGCGGCGCAGCACACCCTCGAGGTATGCCCGTCGTGGTCCGAGCCGCGCTGTAGTCTCATCGCGGTGATCGGATCGGACCTCTCACTCCCCGGCTTGATTAACGCCATGCTGAGGGATGAGAGGTCCTGGGCGGCAGTCGCCTCCTTCTGCGAACACGTCATGTCCCAGAAGGAGGCGGCGGAGCGCGTGCGGGAGGACGATCCTGACGCGGCGCCGCTCCGAAGACGGAGGAGGGGTCGAAGAAGACGTCAGTTTGAAAGTCATCTCCGACTCCTCCCAGGTGGAGGCCAGCAGGCAATGGGTGCGGGGGCACCCTTGTCTGTATTGCACAGGCTTCCACCAGTGTCGGACGGGAATGGCCAGGTGTTCCCGGCCATTTCCGTAGCCCCCCACCCTGGGGGGCATGCGGGGCCCGCCAGCTAGGCGGGCATGCGCCGGGAGGGTTGTGGAAGTAAAGGCTGAGCCGGTTTCCCATGGCCCTCCCATCACGGCGATGTGGGAACACCGCTGAGTTTTAGTGGGTATACTGTCATTACCGACAGGAGTCCCACATACCCCGACTCGTCCCCCACGAGCAGGGATGCGTAATGCATTTCTCAGCGATAAAAAAAAAAAAAAAAAAAAAAAAAGGTTAGGTTGGGGGATCCCCCACAGCGCATACTTCCTCGCAGTTTCCCCCGGGCAACGCCGTGTCTGACCACCGTAATGGAGTGGCAGACCGGCGGCTAAAGTGTGCTGTGATTCGCAGACCAAAATGCGGTCCTCTGCGAATAATATGACGAGCAAACCCACGCGTGACGCCTCTGGGCGTTTTATGTCGAATCGCTCCTCCCAGGGCGACTCAAACGGCCCTTCTCAGGGCCAACCCAACGGCCCTTCTCAGGGCCAACCCAACGGCCCTTCTCAGGGCCAATCCAACGGCTCTTCTCAGAGCCACGCCGGCGGCGCTTTGGCGTCGGAAGGTGACCGCGCACCATCTGCGGCCAGCTTTTTCAGTAGGCCAGGCGAGTTGTCGGACTCCGACGACTCCAATATGGATACGTCGGGGGCCGAAAGCGACCGCTTCAAGCGGAAGAGGTCCGAGGGCTCCTCGGAGTCGACTCGAGGTGGGGCGAAGAAGAAGTCGAAATCTAAAAAGGCTTCGACTTCTACTGCGCCTTCTACCCACGATGTGGGCTTGGTGGACGCCGAGCGCCAGCTACACTTAGCAAAAAGGGCGCAACTCCAACTAGACTTGGAGGAGAGGGTCGCCGCCAAGGAGCAGCAGGCGCAAGTTGCCAGATCGAGGGCCGGCTATGGTGCATCCAATGTACTGTATGCTGACCACTCGCTGGCAGAACTAGAGCGAATGGCACAAGAAGATAAGGAGGAGGTCCTGGAGGTCGCCTCAAAGTCTTCAAATTTGAAGGGGACTTTTCAAAAGGCCCTCAAATGCCGGGCCGCCAGCATGCACTTCATTGTTCTGGAGCTGGTGAAGCGGACGGCCACGGACGAGACACGGCAGCTGCAGGCCAAGGTGGATCGCCTGCAGGCGGAGGTCAGCCAGCTACACCAGAAGCTGGCTGAGGCCACGGCCACGCCTGCCCAATCTGCCCCAGGTCCGGTGGTAGGAGGCTGCTCCTCCTCCCCTGCCAGCCTTGAGGCAACAATCCGTGGGGTTGTCATGGAGGAGAGGGCCTTCATCAGAGCCTGCTTCGCAGGCATCGAGGACCGGCTCTTGCCGGAAAGGCGGCTCCGCCCGCCGCTAGCGGCGGACAAGAGTCCACCACCGAGGGAGCCGGAACCTGCGCCTCTAGCAGGCGCGGTATCCAAAGGCAAAGGAAAGGGCAAGAAGACTAAGGCGGCTTCTCATACACCAACCACAAGCGCGGAGGGAGCGTCTGGGTCGTCTGCTACTCCAGCAGCAGCTCCCAAGAACTCGCAGGAGGAAGACGCCCTTCTTCCCTCCACCACCCCGTCCAACCAGTCGTGGACAGAAGTGGCCAGGAGAGGAAAGAGAAAAAAGGGGAAAAAGTCGGGCCCCGAGTCCGCTGCGACTGGTCCTGCTAAAAAGGCCCCAGCCGGCGTAAGAAAGCTGGTTGCTCCCAAAACCGCGGCCGTCGTGGTGACTATCACCCCGGAGGCCGTTGGGAAGGGCGAGACGTATGAGTCCGTCCTAAGACGGGCTCGTACCAATGCTGATCCCTCCCGGCTGGGGATCAGCAACATCACGTGCCGCCTAACCCTAACCGGGGCTCGAATTTTCGAGTTCTCGGGGGAACAGCGCGGCGCAAATGCGGACCTCTTCGCAACAAAGTTGCAAGAGGTCATTGCGGATGCGGCAACGGTCGTCAGGCCCGTTAAGACCGCAGCCTTGGAGGTGGCCGATCTGGAATGATTCGGTCACCAAAGAGGATGTGGTAGCGGCCGTCGCGGCGGCTGGAGGCTGCGACGCTGGCGCGGTGAAGGGTGGAGCCATCAGGCTCGGCCGCCGCGGCATGGGCGTCATCCGCCTTGAGTGTCCAGTCGCCGCGGCTGGGGCCGTCCTTGCTGCGACCAAGGGACGGCTGCTTGTGGGGTTCAGCACGGCTGTGGTCCGGCCGCTTGAAGACCAGCCTGTTCGCTGCTTCAAGTGCTTCGCGTTCGGCCACACCCGAGCCACGTTTCCGTCCAAGTTCGACTGGGGAGACACGTGCTTCCAATGTGGACAGGAGGGACATAAGAGTGCCGCTTGCCACGCCGCCACCGCACCACACTGTGCGGCGTGTGCTGCCAGTGGCCACCCCGCGGACCACAGGATGACGGGCAGGAGCTGCAAGCCCCCTGTGAAGAAAGGCATAGTGCCGGCGCAGGTTCGCCCTGTTGCTGCCACCGCCGCCGTCGTCGTCGCCGCTGTAGCTCCAGCGGCGGTAGCTGAGGGGACCGGTACGATGTCGGAATAATGGTTTCTAACTACCGCATCCTCCAGACGAACACCAATCACTGCAGAGCGGCCCAGGACCTGGTGGTGCAGGTCATGGCCGAGTGGTTGGTGAACGTAGCGGTGGTCGCCGAGCCTTACTATATCCCCGGCAGCTGGCTGGGTGACGAGGACGACTCGGTGGCATTAGCGGCGCGGTCTTCGGCGGCGGTATTAGAGAGGGGACCGGGATACGTGGCCGCCGCGTGGGGAGACATGGCCCTTGTGGGCGTCTATTTCTCCCCAAACCGCCCTCTTCAGGACTTCGAGAACTATCTCGGAGTCTTGGCCGCCGTGGTCGGCAGGGCGGCGCCGCGTCAGGTCTCCGTGCTGGGAGACTTGAATGCCAAGTCGGTGACCTGGGGCAACCCGGCCACCGACGCACGTGGGCGGGCAGTGGAGATGTGGGCAGCCTCCTCTGGTCTCTCTCTCTTGAACAGAGGAAGCGTCCAGACATGCGTGCGGCGGCAGGGTGGCTCAATAGTGGACGTCACTTTCGCCACCCCTGCGTTGGCCGCGCGAGTTAAGGAACCCCAACCTACCAATATTAGCTTTGTCAGACAATAAGTATTTACTAGATTATTATTTCCCAATTTCCCCACTGCGCGATCAGCATTTATAATTATCTAGAACATGCGTCAATCTGATCACGCTGTGCATGTACTACGTTAGCAATTAAGTTAGTATATAAGATCAATATTTTGTTAGATTTAATTAATTACTGTTTCGCTGTAACTCTGTCGGAATAAAGTTATTTTTAAATACTTCCGTTGTCGCTTACTTAATTGGCGCAGCCGGTAGGATCTCTGTAGTCAGTTTGCCGTGTATACAATTCTACGTGGAGTAGCCGACGTCCGTGTCTACGGTTTAGCAGAGATCGCCGAACAAATAAATTCATTAAGAAGCCACTTCGAGTTACGGAAGAGGACCAGCCACAGCAGTAATTCAGGGAGCATGGAGCTAGCTGCGGAATTGTGAGTAAATCTTTTTCACCTTCCTCTCAGCTCTTCCATCTATACCCCAACCTTGTAATAGTCTATGTGTTTGTGTATTATTAGGGATTGGACAACGCCGTAATAATATTTGCATAGATTTTAATAGTACTAAAATTTTAGAGTAGTGATAGTTTAGTAGCACATTAGTGTGATTTTTTTTTCTCCGCGTTTGTTTCTTTCATAACTTTTCACAATGGAAAACGTAACCCGTGTCCCACAGGAATTGGTTAACATCATACCAATATTCAGCGGCGACACTAGAATGTTGCCTTTATTTGTAAAAAAATGTGAATACATTTTGTCTACGTTCTTAGGAACCGCAGCCCAAAATGAATATTTATTTCATGTAGTAACAAGTAGGTTATCAGGCGAAGCAGCCAGTTTGGTAGGCGAAAGAGAAGCTATAGGTACGTGGGACGAGCTGAAGAAGTTGTTAAACCAACACTTCGGTGACCCACGCACAGAGGATTGTTTAGCAATGGAGTTAGAATCGTGTAGAATGAATAAGGGTGAAAGTTATTTAGATTTTTGCCATAGAATACAGCGGATGAGAAGTGTTTTATTTGCTAAAATATCAGAAACTATCATTGATGAATCTCTACGTAAGGCAAAGCAAATCATTTATAGTAACAGAGCAATGAATGCTTTCTTGTTTAATTTACCGCCATTTTTAGTTAGATTAGTTCGTTTGCGCGACGTCACAACGTTAGAGGATGCATTAAAAATAGTTTTAGAAGAACAAAACTTCCAGGCAGTCTATGAGTCGAAAACAAACGACAGACGTAATTTTAGCAGAAATAACAGACCCAATTTGCCTAATAACCAGAATGCAATTGAATCTAATAATCAAAAGAAAGATTCACATAGCATATCAAGTACACATGTACCGAATAGTGCTACAAACAGCACATTTACACCGAACAATTCGCATCAGCCCAGACATTATAAACAACATAATAATATTCAAAGAAATCAAGACAATTTTAATCGTACAAACAACAATAATGCGTCACCGCAGTCAAGTAGGTCATTTGTTCCGATTGCACAACCGAACCAACAGTTCGCGGCACATGCACCGAGCACACCGTCTTTTGCAGCGCAAGCATCTACGTCGGGTGCGAATACTGATGTCACCATGCGTACTGCAAGTTCGCGACGTGTTAATTACATAAATAATTCTAATAATAATGAACAGAGTTCAAGTTATTCGTACAATGAGTGCCAAGAATTTTCTCCTGAAGAACCCGGGGCGGGAAATTTTTGCATAACGGCCTCTACCCTAGAGAACGAATAAAAATAAATTGTAATAAACGCTTAAATTTACCACATATAGTTATACCAGAATTAAAGGCAGTTTTTATGATAGATACGGGGAGTGTTAGATCGTTTATAAGCCCGTATATAGCGAATAAATATTTTAAAAATTATTTACAGTATGAACCCTTCGAAGTTGTTAGCACTCACGCATCGAGTGTTCATAGTGAAACGGCTATTATTCCATTACCAGTTACCTTTGGAAGTCAAGAGTTCCATAAGTTTTATGTCTATAGTGTCGACGATAGGTATGATGGGTTAATAGGTAGCAATTTGCTGAAGCAATTACAGGCAAAGATTAATATGGAAAATCAGATATTACATTTAAAAAATACTGATATTCCTATCATATATTCACCGCCTATGAGAGAGATATATAATCTACCATCTCGTAGTGAACTTAGAGTAAGACTCCCAGTCAACTTACTGAACGGGGAAGCTGTGTTAGATTTTAAGCAATTTACGGAAGGGATTCGAATGCCCGCCGCATTAGTTACGTGTATTGAAGGCTATGCAACAACTGTTATTCAGAATTATAGCCATGAAAATAGAAAATTAGTAGTTACGGGACCTTTTCAAGTGGAACCATACATACAGGACCCATCTGTTAGTGTTAATTTCATAGATAATAATATAGAAGTGGACAGCTTGCTAACAAAGAATTTAGACAAATTACAGTTAGATCATATGAATTCAGAAGAACGAACGGTTATTGAGGGACTTTGTAAAGAATACAAAGATATATTTTATTGTGAAAATATTCCGTTAACCTTCACAAATCAGGTTAAACATAGAATAAGAACAAAAAATGAAGACCCAATAAACATTAAGGCATATAGATTGCCACCTATTCAAACAAAAGAGATCAGTAGTCAAGTCGAGAAAATGTTAAGGGATAACATTATCCAGGAATCTCATTCTCCCTGGAGTGCTCCCGTACATTTAGTGCCGAAAAAATTAGACGCGTCAGGCCAACAAAAATGGAGGATGGTAGTTGACTATAGACGGCTCAATGAAATCACAATTGATGATAAATACCCTTTGCCCAACATTAACGATTTATTTGACATGCTAGGTAATAGTACATACTTTACAACTCTCGACTTAGCTAGCGGGTACCATCAATTAGAAGTTCAGGAGAAAGATAGAGCTAAAACTGCGTTTAGCACACCTTCAGGTCATTATGAATTTAACAGAATGCCGTTTGGGTTAAAGACCGCACCCGCAACTTTTCAGCGAGCGATGGATAACGTCTTACGAGGCCTTCAAGGCTTACATTGCTTAATATATCTCGATGACGTCATTATTTTTTCTAAAAGCTTGCCTGAACATGTAGAAAAACTTAGAGCAGTTTTTGACCGCTTCCGTCAAACAAATTTAAAAGTTCAATTAGATAAGTCTCATTTTCTTAGAAAGGAAGTACTCTACCTAGGGCATACTATTACAAGTGAAGGGTTGAAACCAAATAATGATAAAATAGACGCTATTCTTAGGTATCCTATACCGGAAACGGTTACACAGATTAAAAGCTTTTTAGGACTAATCGGTTATTATAGGAAATTTATCAAAGATTTTGCCAAAATAACTAGACCATTAACAGCTTGTTTAAAGAAAGGTCGCAAAATTGTAATTAATGGGGAATATAAAGAATGTTTTGAGACATGTAAAAAGCTTTTAACAAATGCACCTTTGTTACAATTTCCTGACTTTAGTAAAACTTTTATTTTAACCACGGATGCATCCAATTTTGCGATCGGGGCTGTATTGTCACAAGGAACGATAGGCTCAGATAAGCCTGTAGCCTATGCTAGTAGAACCTTGAGCGACACAGAAGTAAAATATAGCACTATCGAGAAGGAACTTTTAGCCATAATATGGGCAGTTAAGCACTTTCGACCGTATTTGTATGGTAATAAGTTCACCATATTTACAGACCATAGACCATTAGCTTGGCTGTATTCATTGAAAGAGCCCAATAGTAAACTCACGCGATGGCGGTTAAGGTTAGAAGAATACGATTTCGAAATAAAATATAAGAAAGGCCCTCAAAACACGAATGCAGATGCTTTATCTAGGATTAAGATTAATGCAATTGACGACGATTTAGATTCAATATTCGTAAATATAGGAGATAGGCAGGAACGTATACAAAAAATTATAGAAAACGAATGGCAAGACCTCGAAACTCCAATAGAAACGATAGAACTTTCGGATTCTGATGATGGGGTCACTGCCAACTCAGTTTCAAATAGAGAACACGAAGGCATTCCTAGTTTAAACGAAGCTGTCGATACTAAACCAAAACAGATTTTAATTCATTCATGGTTTAAAAATAAATTAGACGTAAAAGATATTTCAAATAATAAACAAAAAATTCTCGAAGTTCACTTACCGACAAATAACGATATATTAGTTAAAGACTTTTTGAAAGAGTATATTGATCCAAAACATAAGTACTTTATATACTTCGAACACACATCTTTTAGAAAAACTTTTTCAAACATGGTAACTAAGTTATTTAAAAAGGATTCAGTTAAGTTAACCGAGTGTACAGAAAGAGTTATAAATTTGACAGGATCTGAAGAAGATCAAAAAGAAGTTATTTTAAAATACCACGACGGGAAAACATGCCATAGAGGTATTAAAGAAACTTTAACCAAACTTAAAAGACATTATTGGTGGGCAAACATGAAAGAGACAGTCACGGCAATTATAAATGCTTGCGAAACATGTAAACGCATGAAATATGATAGAAAGCCGATTAAACCCCACATTCAGTTAACACAAACCCAGGATGCCCCTTTTCAGGAAGCTTTTATGGATTTATTATATATTGAAGGGAAATATTATTTAACTATAGTGGATGCATTTAGTAAGATAGCACAAGCCATAGAGGTACCGAATAGGAGTACACCAGAGATAGTTAGGGCATTGATTAAATATTTCAGCATGTATGGTCTGCCTAGGAAAATTAGTTGCGATTCCGGTACAGAATTCAACAATACTTTGATTAAAGAAATGTTAAGCTTTTACAAAATTGAACTTCATATTGGGACGCCAAATAATCCCAGTTCAATGGCAATAGTAGAAAGGTTTCATTCTACCATTATTGAGATTTATCGTATAGCAAAATACGATAAAAGCGATTTAGATGCAGCATCAGTTATGACTTATGCCATCATGGCTTATAACAACACCATACATTCAGCAACAGATTTTACGCCTTTTGAACTAGTATTTGGTCACACTTATTCCGATAATGTATTTAACGTGGATAGAGAGAAGAACTTAACTCAGAAATTATTGTTAGATCATAGAAAACGCCTTAAAATACTCTATGAATTCATAACAGAAAAATTAGAATCCGATAAAATTAAAATAATTAATAAAAAAGGTGGCGAAACGACACCGGTACTCGAACCAGACGATAATATTTACATGAAAGACACTAGGACTAGAAAAGCTAAAGAAAAACCTCGATATGAAAAAGCGAAAGTAATAGGTGAAGTTGAAAGAAATATAGTCCCAGTAGAAGTAAAGAAAAGGAAAACTAGAGTAGCCTTAAAAAATGTAAAACGTCCTCCACAGATCGTGCCTGGTACTTCTGGTACTAGTGGTGCCAACACTCACGCTGGACCTCCAAAACCTCGGTCAGAATCCGGGAATAGCAGCGATAAAGCGGGGAGTAGCAGTGAAGAGGAATAGTTATTGGACAATATACAAAAGTGTAGATTTAGAATCATTACACTTACAAATAGATAATAATATTCGGGATTTTATTAACTTGAAAATTAAAATTTATGAAAATAGTCTTAGTAACGAAACTATAGGAATAGAAAGCCAAATAGAATATCTTATTAAACTAACTAAGGATAGATTTTTTCAAATCTTACCTTTCCATTATAGAAATAAAAGAGCTTTGTTTAATCCATTAGGCTCACTTGTAAAAGCTATCACAGGAAATTTAGATGAAGACGATGCAATTAAATATGATAGAGAAATCCAAATGATACAGAACAAAGAGCATGTGGTCGAACGTAAAGTATCATCAATGCAAAAAGCTTTTGATAAATTAGTAAATGACTCTGAAATAATAAATTCAAATATTAAAAACTTGGGTTTACATACCAATGAAATGGAAAAATTAGTTGAACATGAGTTCAGGTTTAACAAACTTTTCCAAATATTAAATACTATGTATCAAATTTTAAATAACTTTCGGACCTGTTACGAAAACATACAAGAGATTGAAACGGCAATAGCCTTTAGCAAACTGAATACATTGCACCAATCCATTATAAATAGTACAGAATTATATAATACGTTAGAAGTCATTGCTAAACATGCTAGAACAATATACCCAGTAAGCAAACATAATTTAATAAAATTAGAACGCAATATCATACTTAAATCATATATAAATAACAACAAGTTAGTTTTTGTTTTAGAAGTTCCCCTAATAAATAACGAAACATATAATTATTACAAGGTTATACCCATCCCTATATTCCATTCTCCAAATACCTTTACAATAATACCCAAATATCCTTACCTGATGGTGAATAGATTGAAATACATGCCCGTGGTAAGCCCATGTACTGAGATTGAAAAGGGAAAATTTCTTTGCGCTGAAACTAATTTAGCCCAGTTTCCAACCGAGACCTGCATTGAACAAATAATGCTGATGAAGAACAACTACAAAAACTGCATACAGAACCATATTGAAATAGAAAAAACTAAGATACAGAAAATAACCGACAACCAATGGTTGGTTTACTCAGAGGAAAATCTCATCATCACCGAGAATTGCAATACAGAAATCCTGAAGTACACTATTCTTGGGACCTACATCGTGACACCTGGCCAACAATGCGAGACACAAATAGGCGAAGTCATCGTTGCCGCCACCACAAACACTACAGTTTCCAGTCTCCAGCTGCCATTGATCCAGATGCCAGACCTACAACAGGACATTCAGAGAAGATCAAAGAAAGTGGATTTAAGAAATGTGGACTTCAGTGATGTGAAAGAAGTGTTACAAAGTGCAAAATTTAGTGAAATAGACGATACGACACAAACAGTGACAATAGAAATTAGTATATGGACCATCTTAGAGTATGTGGTTATTGTAATAGCAATAGTTATCTTTATAATGTATAAATTTCAGTTCATAAACTTTTGTCGAAATTCTCCGAAACCGTCTGCGACACCTTCGGATAATTTCTCTCTTAGGGAGGGAGGAGTTAAGGAACCCCAACCTACCAATATTAGCTTTGTCAGACAATAAGTATTTACTAGATTATTATTTCCCAATTTCCCCACTGCGCGATCAGCATTTATAATTATCTAGAACATGCGTCAATCTGATCACGCTGTGCATGTACTACGTTAGCAATTAAGTTAGTATATAAGATCAATATTTTGTTAGATTTAATTAATTACTGTTTCGCTGTAACTCTGTCGGAATAAAGTTATTTTTAAATACTTCCGTTGTCGCTTACTTAATTCGCGCGTGTTGAACTGGCGGGTGGACCTGGTGGAGACTATGTCGGACCACCGCTACGTGCGGTTCGACATCTCCACCAGTGGCCCCGGAGAGACGCAGCCCTTCTCGGTGCGATCACCGTTCCCACGGTGGGCTCTCGCCCGCCTCGACAGGGAGGCAGCTGTGGAGGCGGCTTTCGTCCAGGACTGGCTTTCGCCGCCTTCTGCAGGCCTGGATGTGGACACCGTAGCGGGGCACCTGAGGGAGTCTCTGACCGAGGTATGCAACTCCAGCATGCCTCGGTCTCGCCGACCGCTGCCCAAACGCGCCGTGTACTGGTGGTCGGTGGAGCTAGCGGGGCTTCGAGCAGCGTGTGTGGAGGCAAGAAGGACCTACACGCGGAGACGGCGGCGGCGTCGACGGGACCAGGCCGATGAGGACCACCTCTATGAGGTATACATGGAGGCAAAAATGGTCCTCGATCGGGCCATCACCGCCGCCAGAGACTCGTCGAGAGCGGAGCTGCTGGAGGGTCTCGACAACGACCCCTACGGGAGACCATATAAGGTGGCACGCAACAAACTGCGCCCCTTTGGTCCCCCGGTGGCCGAGACCCTGGAGCCCTCATTTCTGGATGGGGTGGTTCAGTCCCTTTTTCCGTGCAGAGACAACTTCACCCCACCAATGATGGGCCCACCGCGGGGTATAGATCCACCAGCTGAAGAAGAAGAGGAGGCCCCTCCTGTCACGGAGTCGGAACTTGACACGGCGATTCTTCGTATCCGCGCCAAGAAGACGGCTCCAGGCCCCGACGGTGTTCCGGTAAGAGTGGTGGCGATCGCTGCCACTCAAATGGAAGAAAGGTTTCGGGACCTCTTCAGCGCATGCCTTGCGTCTGGAAGGTTCCCAAAACCGTGGAAGGAGGGGCAGTTGTGCCTCCTTCGCAAGAAGGGCCGCCCAGCAGACTCCCCCTCGGCATACCGGCCCATCGTTCTGCTCGATGAGGTCAGCAAAATGTTCGAGGGGATAATCGCTGCTCGCCTAAAGAGCCATCTGCGGAGTATCGGGCCGGACTTGTCGGACGCTCAGTTCGGTTTTCGGGCTGAGCGTTCCACGGTGGATGCGCTGGCCTGCCTTAAGGGCCAGGTAAAGGAGGCAATGGAAGCGGGGGACGGATTGTTGGCTGTGTCATTCGACATAGCGAATGCCTTCAACACTGTTCCCCACTCCACCATTCTAGAGGCGCTCCGATACCACGGAGTGCCTCGATACATGCGCAGGTTGCTGGCCGACTACCTGGAGGATCGGGCAATCCTCCTGGTAAATAGGACTGGCCAAGTCCGGCGGTACGCCGTTGAGGCTAGCGTTCCACAGGGGTCAGTCTTAGGACCTCTCCTCTGGAACGTCGGCTATGATTGGCTCTTGCGGGGAACTCTCCTCCGAGGCACGAGTGTCGTCTGCTATGCGGATGACACTCTCCTCACCGCCCGTGGGGAGAGTTTCATGGAGGCGGCCAACTTGGCCTCGGCGGGCGGATCCTTGGTCGCAGGGAGGATTCGCCGCCTAGGTTTAACGGTGGCGCTACACAAGACCGAGGTCGTGTTCTTCCACGGCCCTCGCCAGCGCCCCCCACCTGACGCCCACATCTTCGTGGAGGGAGTCAGAATTGAGGTGAAGGCCCAGATGAAATATCTGGGTCTTGTACTCGACAGCAGGTGGCGCTTCGGTCCACATTTTAGCGGGCTGTCGTCGCGCCTGCTGAAGACCGCGGGCGCGCTCTCGTGGCTGCTTCCCAACTTGGGGGGGCCTAGCGCGCGATGCCGGCAACTTTACGCCGGCATCTTGAGGAGTATGGCCCTCTACGGGGCTCCTATCTGGGAGGAATCGCTCCAAAGGAGAGAGAACGCCGCCGCCTTGCGGGCGCCCCAAAGGGCCATAGCTCAGCGTGTGGCGCGGGCCCACCGCACTGTGGGCTTTGCGGCAGCATGTGCTCTGGCCAGCACCCCTCCTTGGGAACTTGAGGCGTGGGTTCTCGCCAGAGTATATGAATGGACGGCAGGGCGGAGGGCGAGAGGAGAACGCCCAGCCCCGGAAGAGCGGGAGGCTGTCCGACGGGAGGCGAAGGACGCCATCGTTGTCCATTGGACGGAGGACCTCGCCATCGCAGCCTTCGGGCGCCGAACCCTCGACGCGATTGGGCCAGTCCTGCGAGACTGGCTCGAGCGGTCGCATGGGTTCCTCTCCTTCCGTCTGGTGCAGGTGTTGTCCGGACACGGTTGTTTCGGATCATACCTGCACCGGATCGGACGAGAGGAGACGCCGTCGTGCCACCACTGTGGCGCGGCGGAGGACGCGGCGCAGCACACCCTCGAGGTATGCCCGTCGTGGTCCGAGCCGCGCTGTAGTCTCATTGCGGTGATCGGACCGGACCTCTCACTCCCCGGCTTGGTTAGCGCCATGCTGAGGGATGAGAGGTCCTGGGCGGCAGTCGCCTCCTTCTGCGAACACGTCATGTCCCAGAAGGAGGCGGCGGAGCGCGTGCGGGAAGACGATCCTGACGCGGCGCCGCTCCGAAGGCGGAGGAGGGGTGCCGGAGCATGTCGTCTGAACAGGCCGTGATGTCAACCGTGCTCTTGTACCGCTTTCCCCCTCGAATGGTATCGAATGTTGGGATGTTTCCGCAATTGAGTACATGTAGGTTGAGTTCGTCTAGGGTTCCAGATAGAAGTCTTCCCCTTTCGTCCTCTCTCTCGCTTCCCCACCACGTACTCCATGCGTTCACATCTCCTCCCACCAGTAATTTCGCCCCTTGTGTCTTTCTCACTATTTCCCTCAACTGGTCTAGGTATGGTTCAATGTCGAAATGATCCTCGAAGTAGACGGACGCCACCACGGCGGTGGTGTCCTCCACTGTTAACCTCGCGACTACAATGTTTTCGGTCGTCAGAGTCGGGCATACCATCACTTCCATCTCACTGTCGAAAATGACTATCGCGGCTTTGATGACTTTGTCACCCGTTTTTGTTCCTTGGATTACTCTGGTCCCGGGGTAGGTCTTCATTTCCCCTTTCGCCCCGACATAGGGTTCCTGTACGAGAGCATACCTAATTTTCCTGCGCCCAGCTTCGAGTATGAGTTCATCAGTTGCAAGTTTTTTCTTTTGGAGGTTTGCCTGTACGACATGATACTTTATATTGTCTTTTTTTGCTCCTGTCCCCACCACCACCTTAGCAATACGCTATTGACGATCTCGCCAGTGCGTCCCACTTTTTCCGTGTGGGGCACTCGCTATCAAAAGCATTATGTGCTGCGTCTTTTTTTGTCTGACTGCAGTTTCTGCACTTAGGTTCTTCATTGAGGGTGAACCCTGGACACTCCGTTCTAGTGTGCGGTTCGCCACAGTGGCTGCAAAGGACTGCTGGTTCTTTGCAGTATTTTCTACTGTGTCCGTATCCGAGGCACTTTGTGCATTGGATCAGCGGGCTCTGGTCTCTTACAACCACTCTCTGCAGATCCACGTGGATTCGGCCTACCGATGTCAGTCGCTGCCAAATCACTGGCTTTACACGCAGCACCACGTGGCTAGTCAGTGGATTCCTCGCCCTTCGCCTATACAAGACCCGGATGTCACCCTCGCTGATTTCGGTTCCTTCCAGGAGGTGTCCATTCTGGGATCCTATTGCCATCAACAAGTCGTCGTCAGTAACGTAACTCATTACGTCTCTGACGACCACTAACGGGTTTTTATTGACGGCCTCCTCAACTTTCAGATCCCCCCTGGAGTTCTTGAGCTTTGTCGATAACTTTCCTATGTCATCTTTTTCAGAGCAGCTTATGACCACCGACTGATTCTTTGCTCTGCGCAAATGGTCTATTCGTATTCCTGTGCTCTTTGCATCGACAGTCGCTCGTATTTTTTCGACTACAGTGTCTGATGTGTCACCCTCGTTTGATGATGACACTATAATCGAGTGCATATTTTTCCTAACCAATGGCTGAGACGGCATCGCTGCGACTTGTGCGTATGTTCCAAGGCTTCCCATATGGGCTTCTACTTTCTCAGCTAGTATCTTCGACACCGCCTTTAGTTCCTTTATTTCGACCATCTGCATATCGATTTTGTTACTTAGCTCCTCTTTTGATCTTTCTATTCTAGCAGGGAGTTCTTCTTTTTCATTTTTCTTCAAGATTTCTTTAACTTCTAAAATTTCATTGAGTACTCTTGAACTTCTGTCTTCAGATTCTCCTACCTGCTTACTTTCTCTCTCTCTTTTATTTTTGCGATTGTCGCCTCCGGTCTATCAATTTTCTTTACGATCTCATAGAGCGACTTCAGACAATCTAACACAGTCTGTTTTATGGTAGTCTTAATGTTCCCTGATATGTCTAACTGTGCCTTTGCTTTTAGCATGAGGGCGCGCGCCTCAGCAACCGGTGTAGAGAGTTTCGGCTTTTGTGTTGGAGAAGATCTCACTTTTGCCTCGATTTCGCCAGTACTCATCCGCTCCTGAGTGGTTTTCGAGGGGCCCGCCCTCGTCCCGTTATCTCCAGATGGCGATGCGTCAGACCTTGGTGGCGTACGCATCATTGTTGACATAACTTATTTAACCGTGTCTTATTTCAATAATACGTGTGTGTTAGTGTAAGTATTTATGTAGTGGGGGCTTTCCAATACCCACTCCCAAGATATATTGGTATTTTTTTATTTTTTTATTTTACAAATGACCTTATAGGTTACCCGTATCAAACCTCTAATTAACACTAACACAGTATAAGTTTTAAATTCTAATTAAATTTAGTCAAATATGATTATCTTAAACTAGTAACTATAGCCCAATAGAGCTATAGTTATCATTAAAACTAAAAGTTGAGACCCAGACCCTTAGGCCAATACGTCCGCAAAGCCCGGCCAATCAGAAAATAGAAAATAATTTGTGCCAGCAACTCTATGTATGTAGAGCCAGTCCTCATACAAGTTAGGTCAAGCTTTTACTCTTTGTGGAGTAAGTCTAAAATAAACTAAATTACAATATTACAATTGTATGAAAAACTAATAAAAACAAGAAAGCGACAGATATCTTAAAGAAAATTTTTGTAAATTGGTCAGAGCCAAAAGACAGGTCTCTTTTTTCTGATTTCAAAGACCCCAAACTTGGTGTGTCTATGACCTCTGGTTCCGTAGTTCGGCCCGGGGGGGTGAGGTAACTCTGTAGGGGAAGAGATAAGGGGGTCCCAGGGGTCAATTGGGTCACAGGGGTCTCCAGAGGTAGTCTCTGAGGTAGCTCTGAAGGGGAAGAGGGGAGGGGGTCCCAGGGGGTCGTAGGGGGTCAATTGGGTCACAGGGGGTCGCCAAAGGTAGTTCCTGGGAGAATGTGTATAGGGGCTATCTACATATAAATAAATATAATGTATTACTAAATATTGGGGGTCAGAAAAGAGGGGGTCAAAAAGGGGGTCTGAGGGACTTATCTGAATATAGGTTCTAGCTGGGAGGGGGGTATTAGGGGGGGGGGCAAATTTACTCAAAATTTTGATATTCCCAGCCGTTTCTGAGATAATTAGATTTGAAGGGGAGGGGATATTATTCGGGATACTGGATACTACAATATTTAAATAATGTAAGTTTTGTTAGTGGCGGGGGGTGTTTGGGTTAAGGGGGGAGTGGGAATGGTTCGGGGGGGGGGAGGGGGGCTTGTGGCGGGGGAGTTATAATATTTGCTAAGATACAGGGCTAGGACCAGTATTATGAGCCGAATGTTGGGGACCGCGGGAGGGGGCAGTTTATCACTAAAATTATAAAATTCCCGGGTTCGGTTCACGGTTGTGTCAATTATTCAATAAAAAAAAAAAAAATTTTGTATCAATTCAAACCAGTGCGCAAATAGCTGACGGCAAACAGTTTTTATAATAGATGGCAAACACAAAACAATGACAATATTTTAGTTTATTTTATTTTCCTTTCCGACCGAGCGAAAAGAAACAAAAAGAAACAATTTATTTACGGCCGGAAATTTTTCCAACATTCGTAATAATACATAAAGGTCCAAAAGTTAACATTAAAAAATTCTGGTTTTTGGCACACGTGTTGAGGGGCGTCCCGGCTATCTTCTCTACAATTTTCAAGGTAGGTCGTCACTGAAGAAATTGATTTTTCGTTGTCGGAAAATTTTTACAGCTTTTTCACGGCCGCACGTCGACTTTGTAATTTTAGTAAAATGGTATTTCCAACTCGAATTTAAAATCTTAAAATACCTGCAGGGTCCTCTCCTTGTTTTCCTTCTTGAGGAGTTGTCAGAATGGCTGGAAAATAGTCAGGGATGATTTGAAGCCCTTAAAACGGGACCTTGTCCCGAAGATTGATGTTTTTTCTTGTATTTCCGCGCGCCCGGGCGGAAAAATTCTGGACTTTCTTCCAGATCGCAGGTCTCAAGAAGGCGGTCCTGATAGAGGTTTAAAATCACTATGTTCACGCTTTAAATTCAGAGTTATTAAACTTTATTGGAACAGTGTTCCCGAAAAATCACTATTTTTGTGATAACTTGCACAAACTTTCACTTTTTTCAAAACTTTTTGCACTGTCGTAATCGTCTTGCAATAGCGCGTGTTTTGATGTATAAAACGTGTATTTCGGAGAACTTTTTACTATTTTTCGCGATTTTAACGTGCGGAGCGCGGTTCAAACGTGGCGTTCGGGGCGGCGGTTGAAGCCAGGGGTTAGGTTAGGTTAGGTTAGGTTAGGTTAGGTTAGGTTGGGGGGGGGGATCCCCCACAGTGCATACTTCCTCGCAGTTTCCCCCGGGCAACGCCGTGTCTGACCACCGTAACGGAGTGGCAGACCGGCGGCTAAAGTGCGCTGTGATTCGCAGACAAAAATGCGGTCGTCTGCGAATATGACGAGCAAACCCACGCGTGACGCCTCTGGGCGTTTTATGTCGAATCGCTCCTCTCAGGGCGATTCAAACGGCCCTTCTCAGGGCCAACCCAACGGCCCTTCTCAGGGCCAACCCAACGGCCCTTCTCAGGGCCAACCCAACGGCCCTTCTCAGGGCCAATCCAACGGCTCTTCTCAGAGCCACGCCGGCGGCGCTTTGGCGTCGGTAGCTGACCGCGCACCATCTGCGGCCAGCTTTTTCAGTAGGCCAGGCGAGTTGTCGGACTCCGACGACTCCAATATGGACACGTCGGGGGCCGAAAGTGACCGCTTCAAGCGGAAGAGGTCCGAGGGCTCCTCGGAGTCGACTCGAGGTGGGGCGAAGAAGAAGTCGAAATCTAAAAAGGCTTCGACTTCTACTGCGCCTTCTACCCACGATGTGGGCTTGGTGGACGCCGAGCGCCAGCTACACTTAGCAAAGAGGGCGCAACTCCAACTAGACTTGGAGGAGAGGGTCGCCGCCAAGGAGCAGCAGGCGCAAGTTGCCAGATCGAGGGCCGGCTATGGTGCATCCAATGTACTGTATGCTGACCACTCCCTGGCAGAACTAGAGCGAATGGCACAAGAAGATAAGGAGGAGGTCCTGGAGGTCGCCTCAAAGTCTTCAAATTTGAAGGGGACTTTTCAAAAGGCCCTCAAATGCCGGGCCGCCAGCATGCACGGCATTGTTCTGGAGCTGGTAAAGCGGACGGCCACGGACGAGACACGGCAGCTGCAGGCCAAGGTGGATCGCCTGCAGGCGGAGGTCAGCCAGCTACACCAGAAGCTGGCTGAGGCCACGGCCACGCCTGCCCAATCTGCCCCAGGTCCGGTGGTAGGAGGCTGCTCCTCCTCCCCTGCCAGCCTTGAGGCAACAATCCGTGGGGTTGTCATGGAGGAGAGGGCCTTCATCAGAGCCTGCTTCGCAGGCATCGAGGACCGGCTCTTGCCGGAAAGGCGGCTCCGCCCGCCGCTAGCGGCTGACAAGAGTCCACCACCGAGGGAGCCGGAACCTGCGCCTCTAGCAGGCCCGGTATCCAAGGGCAAAGGAAAGGGCAAGAAGACTAAGGCGGCTTCTCATACACCCACCACAAGCGCGGAGGGAGCGTCTGGCTCGTCTGCTACTCCAGCAGCAGCTCCCAAGAACTCGCAGGAGGAAGACGCCCTTCTTCCCTCCACCACCCCGTCCAACCAGTCGTGGACGGAAGTGGCCAAGAGAGGAAAGGGAAAAAAGGGGAAAAAGTCGGGCCCCGAGTCCGCTGCGACTGGTCCTGCAGCTAAAAGGGCCCCAGCCGGCGTGAGAAAGCTGGTTGCTCCCAAAACCGCGGCCGTCGTGGTGACTATCACCCCGGAGGCCGTTGGGAAGGGCGAGACGTATGAGTCCGTCCTAAGACGGGCTCGTACCAATGCTGATCCCTCCCGGCTGGGGATCAGCAACATCACGTGCCGCCTAACCCTAACCGGGGCTCGAATTTTCGAGTTCTCGGGGGAACAGCGCGGCGCAAATGCGGACCTCTTCGCAACAAAGTTGCAAGAGGTCATTGCGGATGCGGCAACGGTCGTCAGACCCGTTAAGACCGCAGCCTTGGAGGTGGCCGATCTGGATGATTCGGTCACCAAAGAGGATGTGGTAGCGGCCGTCGCGGCGGCTGGAGGCTGCGACGCTGACGCGGTGAAGGGTGGAGCCATCAGGTTCGGCCGTCGCGGCATGGGCGTCATCCGCGTTGAGTGCCCAGTCGCCGCGGCTGGGGCCGTCCTTGCTGCGACCAAGGGACGGCTGCTTGTGGGGTTCAGCACGGCTGTGGTCCGGCCGCTTGAAGACCAGCCTGTTCGCTGCTTCAAGTGCTTCGCGTTCGGCCACACCCGAGCCACGTGTCCGTCCAAGTTCGACTGGGGAGACACGTGCTTCCAATGTGGACAGGAGGGACACAAGAGTACCGCTTGCCACGCCGCCACCGCACCACACTGTGCGGCGTGTGCTGCCAGTGGCCGCCCCGCGGACCACAGGATGACGGGCAGGAGCTGCAAGCCCCCTGTGAAGAAAGGCATAGTGCCGGCGCAGGTTCGCCCTGTTGCTGCCACCGCCGCCGTCGTCGTCGCCGCTGTAGCTCCAGCGGCGGTAGCTGAGGGGACCGGTACGATGTCGGAATAATGGTTTCTAACTACCGCATCCTCCAGACGAACACCAATCACTGCAGAGCGGCCCAGGACCTGGTGGTGCAGGACATGGCCGAGTGGTTGGTGAACGTAGCGGTGGTCGCCGAGCCTTACTATATCCCCGGCAGCTGGCTGGGTGACGAGGACGACTCGGTGGCATTAGCGGCGCGGTCTTCCACAGACTCCCCTCCCCTCTCGCTATTGGAGAGGGGACCGGGATACGTGGCCGCCGCGTGGGGAGACATGGCCATTGTGGGCGTCTATTTCTCCCCAAACCGCCCTCTTCAGGACTTTGAGAACTATCTCGGAGTCTTGGCCGCCGTGGTCGGCAGGGCGGCGCCGCGTCAGGTCTCCGTGCTGGGAGACCTGAATGCCAAGTCGGTGACCTGGGGCAACCCGGCCACCGACGCACGTGGGCGGGCAGTGGAGATGTGGGCAGCCTCCTCTGGACTCTCTCTTTTGAACAGAGGAAGCGTCCAGACATGCGTGCGGCGGCAGGGTGGCTCAATAGTGGACGTCACTTTCGCCACCCCTGCGTTGGCCGCGCGCGTGTTGAACTGGCGGGTGGACCTGGTGGAGACTATGTCGGACCACCGCTACGTGCGGTTCGACATCTCCACCAGTGGCCCCGGAGAGACGCAGCCCTTCTCGGTGCGATCACCGTTCCCACGGTGGGCTCTAGCCCGCCTCGACAGGGAGGCAGCTGTGGAGGCGGCTTTCGTCCAGGACTGGCTTTCGCCGCCTTCAGCCGGCCTGGATGTGGACACCGTAGCGGGGCACCTGAGGGAGTCTATGACCGAGGTATGCAACTCCAGCATGCCTCGGTCTCGCCGACCACTGCCCAAACGTGCCGTGTACTGGTGGTCGGTGGAGCTGGCGGGGCTTCGAGCAGCGTGTGTGGAGGCCAGGAGGACCTACACGCGGAGACGGCGGCGGCGTCGACGGGACCAGGCCGACGAGGACCACCTCTATGAGGTATACATGGAGGCAAAAATGGTCCTCGATCGGGCTATCACCGCCGCCAGAGACTCGTCGAGAGCGGAGCTGCTGGAGGGTCTCGACAACGACCCCTACGGGAGACCATATAAGGCGGCACGCAACAAACTGCGCCCCTTTGGTCCCCCGGTGGCCGAGACCCTGGAGCCCTCATTTCTGGATGGGGTGGTTCAGTCCCTTTTCCCGTGCAGGGACAACTTCACCCCACCAATGATGGGCCCACCGCGGGGGATAGATCCGCCAGCTGAGGAAGAAGAGGAGGCCCCTCCTGTCACGGAGTCGGAACTTGACACGGCTATTCTTCGTATCCGCGCCAAGAAGACAGCTCCGGGCCCCGACGGTGTTCCGGCAAGAGTGGTGGCAATCGCTGCCACTCAAATGGAGGAGAGGTTTCGGGACCTCTTTAGCGCATGCCTTGCGTCTGGAAGGTTCCCGAAACCGTGGAAGGAGGGGCAGTTGTGCCTCCTTCGCAAGGAAGGCCGCCCAGCAGACTCCCCCTCGGCATACCGGCCCATCGTTCTGCTCGATGAGGTCAGCAAAATGTTCGAGGGGATTATCGCTGCTCGCCTAAAGAGCCATCTGCGGAGTATCGGGCCGGACTTGTCGGACGCTCAGTTCGGTTTTCGGGCTGAGCGTTCCACGGTGGATGCGCTGGCCTGCCTTAAGGGCCAGGTGAAGGAGGCAATGGAAGCGGGGGACGGATTGTTGGCTGTGTCATTCGACATAGCGAATGCCTTCAACTCTGTTCCCCACTCCACCATCCTAGAGGCGCTCCGATACCACGGAGTGCCTCGATACATGCGCAGGCTGCTGGCCGACTACCTGGAGGATCGGGCGATCCTCCTGGTAAATAAGACTGGCCAAGTCCGGCGGTACGCCGTTGAGGCTGGCGTTCCACAGGGGTCAGTCTTAGGACCTCTCCTTTGGAATGTCGGCTATGATTGGCTCTTGCGGGGAACTCTCCTCCGAGGCACGAGTGTCGTCTGCTATGCGGATGACACTCTCCTCACCGCCCGTGGGGGGAGTTTCAGGGAGGCGGCCAACTTGGCCTCGGCGGGCGGATCCTTGGTCGCAGGGAGAATTCGCCGCCTAGGTTTAACGGTGGCGCTGCACAAGACCGAGGCCGTGTTCTTCCACGGCCCTCGCCAGCGCCCCCCACCTGACGCACACATCTTCGTGGAGGGCGTCAGAATTGAGGTGAAGGCCCAGATGAAATATCTGGGTCTTGTACTCGACAGCAGGTGGCGCTTCGGTCCACATTTTAGGGGGCTGTCGTCGCGCCTGCTGAAGACCGCGGGCGCGCTCTCGTGGCTGCTTCCCAACTTGGGGGGGCCTAGCGCGCGATGCCGGCAACTTTACGCCGGCATCTTGAGGAGTATGGCCCTCTACGGGGCTCCAATCTGGGAGGAATCGCTCCAAAGGAGAGAGAACGCCGCCGCATTGCGGGCGCCCCAAAGGGCCATAGCTCAGCGGGTGGCGCGGGCCCACCGTACGGTGGGCTTTGCGGCAGCATGTGCTCTGGCCAGCACCCCTCCTTGGGAACTTGAGGCGTGGGTGCTCGCCAGAGTATATGAATGGACGGCAGGGTGGAGGGCGAGAGGAGAACGCCCAGCCCCGGAAGAGCGGGAGGCGGTCCGACGGGAGGCGAAGGACGCCATCGTTGTCCATTGGACGGAGGACCTCGCCATCGCAGCCTTCGGGCGCCGAACCCTCGACGCGATTGGGCCAGTCCTGCGAGACTGGCTCGAGCGGTCGCATGGGTTCCTCTCCTTCCGTCTGGTGCAGGTGCTGTCCGGACACGGTTGTTTCGGATCGTACCTGCACCGGATCGGACGAGAGGAGACGCCGTCGTGCCACCACTGTGGCGCGGCGGAGGACGCGGCGCAGCACACCCTCGAGGTGTGCCCGTCGTGGTCCGAGCCGCGCTGTAGTCTCATCGCGGTGATCGGACCGGACCTCTCACTCCCCGGCTTGGTTAACGCCATGCTGAGGGATGAGAGGTCCTGGGCGGCAGTCGCCTCCTTCTGCGAACACGTTATGTCCCAGAAGGAGGCGGCGGAGCGCGTGCGGGAAGACGATCCTGACGCGGCGCCGCTCCGAAGGCGGAGGAGGGGTCGAAGAAGACGTCAGTTTGAAAGTCATCTCCGACTCCTCCCAGGTGGAGGCCAGCAGGCAACGGGTGCGGGGGCACCCTTGTCTGTATTGCACAGGCTTCCACCAATGTCGGACGGGAATGGCCAGGTGTTCCCGGCCATTTCCGTAGCCCCCCAGCCTGGGGGGCATGCGGGGCCCGCCAGCTAGGCGGGCATGCGCCGGGAGGGTTGTGGAAGTAAAGGCTGAGCCGGTTTCCCATGGCCCTCCCATCACGGCGATGTGGGAACACCGCTGAGTTTTAGTGGGTATACTGTCATTACCGACAGGAGCCCCACATACCCCGACTCGTCCCCCACGAGCGGGGATGCGTAATGCATTTCTCAGCGATAAAAAAAAAAAAAAAAAAAAAAAAGGTTAGGTTGGGGGATCCCCCACAGTGCATACTTCCTCGCAGTTTCCCCCGGGCAACGCCGTGTCTGACCACCGTAACGGAGTGGCAGACCGGCGGCTAAAGTGCGCTGTGATTCGCAGACAAAAATGCGGTCGTCTGCGAATATGACGAGCAAACCCACGCGTGACGCCTCTGGGCGTTTTATGTCGAATCGCTCCTCCCAGGGCGATTCAAACGGCCCTTCTCAGGGCCAACCCAACGGCCCTTCTCAGGGCCAACCCAACGGCCCTTCTCAGGGCCAACCCAACGGCCCTTCTCAGGGCCAATCCAACGGCTCTTCTCAGAGCCACGCTGGCGGCGCTTTGGCGTCGGAAGCTGACCGCACACCATCTGCGGCCAGCTTTTTCAGTAGGCCAGGCGAGTTGTCGGACTCCGATGACTCCATTATGGACACGTCGGGGGCCGAAAGCGACCGCTTCAAGCGGAAGAGGTCCGAGGGCTCCTCGGAGTCGACTCGAGGTGGGGCGAAGAAGAAGTCGAAATCTAAAAAGGCTTCGGCTTCTACTGCGCCTTCTACCCACGATGTGGGCTTGGTGGACGCCGAGCGCCAGCTACACCTAGCAAAAAGGGCGCAACTCCAACTAGACCTGGAGGAGAGGGTCGCCGCCAAGGAGCAGCAGGCGCAAGTTGCCAGATCGAGGGCCGGCTATGGTGCATCCAAGGTACTGTATGCTGACCACTCCCTGGCAGAACTAGAGCGAATGGCGCAAGAGGATAAGGAGGAGGTCCTGGAGGTCGCCTCAAAGTCTTCGAATTTGAAGGGGACCTTCCAGAAGGCCCTCAAATGCCGGGCCGCCAGCATGCACGGCATCGTTTTGGAACTGGTGAAGCGGACGGCCACGGACGAGACACGGCAGCTGCAGGCAAAAGTGGATCGCCTGCAGACCGAGGTCAGCCAGCTACACCAGAAGCTAGCTGAGGCCACGGCCACCCCTGCCCAATCTGCCCCAGGTCCGGTGGAAGGAGGCTGCTTCTCCTCCCCTGCCAGCCTTGAGGCAACAATCTGCGGGGTTGTCATGGAGGAGAGGGCCTTCATCAGAGCCTGCTTCGCAGGCATTGAGGACCGGCTCTTGCCGGAAAGGCAGCTCCGCCCGCCGCTAGCGGCGGACAAGAGTCCACCACCGAGGGAGCCGGAACCTGCGCCTCTAGCAGGCCCAGTATCAAAGGGCAAAGGAAAGGGCAAGAAGTCATTGGCAGCTCCTTATACACCCACCACAAGCGCGGAGAGAGCGTCTGGGTCGTCTGCTACTCCAGCAGCAGCTCCCCAGAACTCGCAGGAGGAAGACGCCCTTCTTCCCTCCACCACCCCGTCCAACCAGTCGTGGATGGAAGTGGCCAGGAGAGGAAAGGGAAAAAAGGAGAAAAAGTCGGCCCCCAAGCCCGCTGCGACTAGTCCTGCAGCCAAAGGGGCCCCAACCGGCGGGAGAAAGCTGGTTCCTCCCAAAACCGCGGCCGTCGTGGTGACCATCACCCCGGAGGCCGTGGGAAAGGGCGAGACGTATGAGTCCGTCCTAAGACGGGCTCGCACCAATGCTGATCCTTCTCGGCTGGGGATCAGCAACATCACGTGCCGCCTAACCCTAACCGGGGCCCGAATTTTCGAGTTCTCGGGGGATCACCGCGGCGCAAATGCGGACCTCTTCGCAACAAAGTTGAAAGAGGTCATTGCGGATGCGGCAACGGTCATCAGGCCCGTTAAGACCGCAGCGTTGGAGGTGGCCGATCTGGATGAATCGGTCACCAAAGAGGATGTGGTGGCGGCCGTCGCGGCGGCTGGAGGCTGCGACGCTGGCGCGGTGAAGGGTGGAGCCATCAGGCCCGGCCGCCGCGGCATGGGCGTCATCCGCGTTGAGTGCCCAGTCGCCGCGGCTGGGGCCGTCCTTGCTGCAACCAAGGGACGGCTGCTTGTAGGGTTCAGCACGGCTGTGGTCCGGCCGCTTGAAGACCAGCCTGTTCGCTGCTTCAAGTGCTTCGCGTTCGGCCACACCCGAGCCACGTGTCCGTCCAAGTTCGACTGGGGAGACACGTGCTTCCAATGTGGACAGGAGGGACACAAGAGTGCCGCTTGCCACGCCGCCACCGCACCACACTGCGCGGCGTGTGCTGCCAGTGGCCGCCCCGCGGACCACAGGATGACGGGCAGGAGCTGCAAGCCCCCTGTGAAGAAAGGCATAGTGCCGGCGCAGGTTCGCCCTGCCACCGCCGCCGTTGTCGTCGCCGCTGTAGCTCCAGCGGCGGTAGCTGAGGGGACAGGTACGATGTCGGAATAATGGTTGCCAACTACCGCATCCTCCAGACGAACACCAATCACTGCAGAGCGGCCCAGGACCTGGTGGTGCAGGTCATGGCCGAGTGGTTGGTGAACGTAGCGGTGGTCGCCGAGCCTTACTATATCCCCGGCAGCTGGCTGGGTGACGAGGACGACTCGGTGGCATTAGCGGCACGGCCTTCCACAGACTCCCCTCCCCTCTCGCTATTAGAGAGGGGACCGGGATACGTGGCCGCCGCGTGGGGAGACATGGCCCTTGTGGGCGTCTATTTCTCCCCAAACCGCCCTCTTCAGGACTTTGAGAACTATCTCGGAGTCTTGGCCGCCGTGGTCGGCAGGGCGGCGCCGCGTCAGGTCTCCGTGCTGGGAGACCTGAATGCCAAGTCGGTGACCTGGGGCAACCCGGCCACCGATGCACGTGGGCGGGCAGTGGAGATGTGGGCAGCCTCCTCTGGACTCTCTCTCTTGAACAGAGGAAGCGTCCAGACTTGCGTGCGGCGGCAGGGTGGCTCAATAGTGGACGTCACTTTCGCCACCCCTGCGTTGGCCGCGCGCGTGTTGAACTGGCGGGTGGACCTGGTGGAGACTATGTCGGACCACCGCTACGTGTGGTTTGACATCTCCACCAGTGGCCCCGGAGAGACGCAGCCCTTCTCGGTGCGATCACCGTTCCCACGGTGGGCTCTCGCCCGCCTCGACAGGGAGGTAGCTGTGGAGGCGGCTTTCGTCCAGGACTGGCTTTCGCCGCCTTCTGCCGGCCTGGATGTGGACACCGTAGCGGCGCACCTAAGGGAGTCTCTGACCGAGGTATGCAACTCCAGCATGCCTCGGTCTCGCCGACCACTGCCCAAACGCGCCGTGTACTGGTGGTCGGTGGAGCTGGCGGGGCTTCGAGCAGCGTGTGTGGAGGCCAGGAGGACCTACACGCGGAGACGGCGGCGGCGTCGACGAGACCAGGCCGACGAGGACCACCTCTATGAGGTATACATGGAAGCAAAAATGGTCCTCGATCGGGCTATCACCGCCGCCAGAGACTCGTCGAGAGCGGAGCTGCTGGAGGGTCTCGACAACGACCCCTACGGGAGACCATATAAGGCGGCACGCAACAAACTGCGCCCCTTTGGTCCCCCGGTGGCCGAGACCCTGGAGCCCTCATTTCTCGATGGGGTGGTTCAGTCCCTTTTCCCGTGCAGGGACAACTTCACCCCACCAATGATGGGCCCACCGCGGGGCATAGATCCGCCAGCTGAGGAAGAAGAGGAGGCCCCTCCTGTCACGGAGTCGGAACTTGACACGGCTATTCTTCGTATCCGCGCCAAGAAGACAGCTCCGGGCCCCGACGGTGTTCCGGCAAGAGTGGTGGCGATCGCTGCCACTCAAATGGAGGAGAGGTTTCGGGACCTCTTCAGCGCATGCCTTGCGTCTGGAAGGTTCCCGAAACCGTGGAAGGAGGGGCAGTTGTGCCTCCTTCGCAAGGAGGGCCGCCCAGCAGACTCCCCCTCGGCATACCGGCCCATCGTTCTGCTCGATGAGGTCAGCAAAATGTTCGAGGGGATTATCGCTGCCCGCCTAAAGAGCCATCTGCGGAGTATCGGGCCGGACTTGTCGGACGCTCAGTTCGGTTTTCGGGCTGAGCGTTCCACGGTGGATGCGCTGGCCTGCCTTAAGGGCCAGGTGAAGGAGGCAATGGAAGCGGGGGACGGACTGTTGGCTGTGTCATTCGACATAGCGAATGCCTTCAACTCTGTTCCCCACTCCACCATCCTAGAGGCGCTCCGATACCACGGAGTGCCTCGATACATGCGCAGGCTGCTGGCCGACTACCTGGAAGATCGGGCGATCCTCCTGGTAAATAAGACTGGCCAAGTCCGGCGGTACGCCGTTGAGGCTGGCGTTCCACAGGGGTCAGTCTTAGGACCTCTCCTCTGGAACGTCGGCTATGATTGGCTCTTGCGGGGAACTCTCCTCCGAGGCACGAGTGTCGTCTGCTATGCGGATGACACTCTCCTCACCGCCCGTGGGGAGAGTTTCAGGGAGGCGGCCAACTTGGCCTCGGCGGGCGGATCCTTGGTCGCAGGGAGGATTCGCCGCCTAGGTTTAACGGTGGCGCTGCACAAGACCGAGGCCGTGTTCTTCCACGGCCCTCGCCAGCGCCCCCCACCTGACGCCCACATCTTCGTGGAGGGCGTCAGAATTGAGGTGAAGGCCCAGATGAAATATCTGGGTCTTGTACTCGACAGCAGGTGGCGCTTCGGTCCACATTTTAGCGGGCTGTCGTCGCGCCTGCTGAAGACCGCAGGCGCGCTCTCGTGGCTGCTTCCCAACTTGGGGGGGCCTAGCGCGCGATGCCGGCAACTTTACGCCGGCATCTTGAGGAGTATGGCCTTCTACGGGGCTCCTATCTGGGAGGAATCGCTCCAAAGGAGAGAGAACGCCGCCGCCTTGCGGGCGCCCCAAAGGGCCATAGCTCAGCGGGTGGCGTGGGCCCACCGCACCGTGGGCTTTGCGGCAGCATGTGCTCTGGCCAGCACCCCTCCTTGGGAACTTGAGGCGTGGGTGCTCGCCAGAGTATATGAATGGATGGCAGGGCGGAGGGCGAGAGGAGAACGCCCAGCCCCGGAAGAGCGGGAGGCGGTCCGACGGGAGGCGAAGGACGCCATCGTTGTCCATTGGACGGAGGACCTCGCCATCGCAGCCTTCGGGCGCCGAACCCTCGACGCGATTGGGCCAGTCCTGCGAGACTGGCTCGAGCGGTCGCATGGGTTCCTCTCCTTCCGTCTGGTGCAGGTGCTGTCCGGACACGGTTGTTTCGGATCGTACCTGCACCGGATCGGACGAGAGGAGACGCCGTCGTGCCACCACTGTGGCGCGGCGGAGGACGTGGCGCAGCACACCCTCGAGGTGTGCACGTCGTGGTCCGAGCCGCGCTGTAGTCTCATCGCGGTGATCGGACCGGACCTCTCACTCCCCGGCTTGGTTAACGCCATGCTGAGGGATGAGAGGTCCTGGGCGGCAGTCGCCTCCTTCTGCGAACACGTCATGTCCCAGAAGGAGGCGGCGGAGCGCGTGCGGGAAGACGATCCTGACGCGGCGCCGCTCCGAAGGCGGAGAAGGGGTCGAAGAAGACGTCAGTTTGAAAGTCATCTCCGACTCCTCCCAGGTGGAGGCCAGCAGGCAACGGGTGCGGGGGCACCCTTGTCTGTATTGCACAGGCTTCCACCAGTGTCGGACGGGAATGGCCAGGTGTTCCCGGCCATTTCCGTAGCCCCCCAGCCTGGGGGGCATGCGGGGCCCGCCAGCTAGGCAGGCATGCGCCGGGAGGGTTGTGGAAGTAAAGGCTGAGCCGGTTTCCCATGGCCCTCCCATCACGGCGATGTGGGAACACCGCTGAGTTTTAGTGGGTATACTGTCATTACCGACAGGAGTCCCACATACCCCGACTCGTCCCCCACGAGCGGGGATGCGTAATGCATTTCTCAGCGATAAAAAAAAAAAAAAAAAAAAAAAAAAGGTTAGGTTAGGTTAGGTTTTTTTTTTTTTTTTTTTATTTGATAAACACCCGTCATCACAGGGCGTGATACTTCTACCTCCAACATTATCGGAGCCTATGCCTGTCTGTTTGTTGTTTGTTCACTTATCATACCAAATCTCGCACTCATGCCTCTCGGAATTTCATTCCTCATACTTGGTCTTTCTATCATTCATTAACATTTGTGTCCTCTTTGGGTTGGATTCCCATCTATAGTCTTCTTTCTGACTATCTATCTATATATCTTCTATGTATTCTATCTATTCTTATATATAGTTATTTATTCTTTTTAGGTGTTAGACAAAACAGGGAGACAGTTTTTATTACATGACTTTCCTTACATGTTAACTTAGTTTAAGCTTATCTAGTCTTATTTTTAAATTACATTTCGCGTATCTTTCCTTATTCTAGTTACACAGAGAAGGGGTTGCAATTGTTACGTTGCTCTTACATATTTAATCTATGCTTATTTCTATTTCATATTTATATAAATTTCCTGTTTTACTTACTATATTTTACATATTAATTTCTATGCTAGTCTCTAATATAACATACTATATTATGACAGCATATTTTCTTATGCGGTTTTATTTCTATCTATGACTTTTTTAGCAATATATTTACAGTAGTCTAGGAATATGTCTCTATTTTTACTCATAATTATCTCATTAATATTGTTTAGGGTTATTTTGATATCCAATACGTTCTCGACGTTGAAGCGGTGCACTGCAAACTGCGGGCAGTCGAGTATTATGTGCGGGACCGTTTCGCTTGCCTCTGCGTCACAGATGCACGATGGACTCTCCTTGCACTTGAAGCGGTTCAAGTACTCGGAGAATCCACCGTGCCCCGTCATTATTTGCGTTAGTAGACCGTTAATTCCCATTTTGCGAATAACTCCGTAAGCCACCCTCACATCCGGGAAGAACAACTTGGTAACGGATGCTGTGTCACTGGTTCCGTATCTATGGTTCCATTCATCAAGCGTTTCCATACGTATGCTTCGCTTGATGAAAGAAATCGGACACTGATCGTAGTCAGGTTTTCTTTTAGAGTTCCCAGCGGCCTCTTTTGCTAACTGGTCAGCTCTTTCATTCCCCAGTAGTCCCACGTGAGCTTTAATCCAGAACAAGTTAACCACCTTGTTCTGGCGGGATGCTGATCTTATATGATCCCTAGCTTCTACAGCTAGAGGGTGGAGCGAACCGGGATTTGTTATCGTTTGGAGAGCCGCCATTGAGTCGCTGAAAATTCCGAACGAAGATGCCCTGAGCTTGATTATTTCCCTAGTCGCCCTTGTTATCGCTAGGAGTTCAGCCTGGTAAACCGTGCAGTAATTTGATAGAGCAAGTTTGAGGGCTCTGGTTTCAACCTCACCATCCCATATGGACAGTGAGGCGCCAACCCCTCCTCCGATCTTGCTCCCGTCTGTAAAAATGCGGACGTCTAAATTGGATTGGTTGTCGAGTTGCTCTTGGCTCGCCAGGCTGTCAAATTTCAGGATGTCACGTGACGCAGGGTGGGGACCCTCGATTGCAGCAGTCATTCGCTCGACTTCCCTGTCCCCCAATGATTCCAGGGGCGCTCCCCTCTTGGCTTCATACAATGACGCCGCCTCACGAACTCGGAGGTCAAGGGGGAGGACCCCAGATAGCACCAGTGCTGAGTTCAGGGAGACCGTGCGATATGCCTTGCACATTTTCTGGGCAATTCCGCGTTGGACGGTTCTAAGTTGCTTAATAATTCCCAGTTTTTTGGCAGCCGGTGCCCAGACGCTAGAAGCGTAAAGTATTATGGGCTCTACAGTTGCAACATAAATTACCCGTATAACCTCTGGGTGCAACCCCCAACTGACCTTAGCGGCTCTACACAACTGTTTGTAGATCGCAATTGCCTTTCTACAAACGAGTGAGACGTGGGTGTTGAAGGTTAGCTTCTCGTCGATGGTTACACCCAAAAGCTTTATTTCTTTCGACATGCGAATGTCGATCCCCCCCATGCTCAGGCGTGGAGTGTCATATTTTAACTTATTTGTGATCACCATTGCGGTTGTCTTTTGCGGTGCAAATTTGAGTTTATTCTCGACACCCCACGCCAGAACATGATTGAGAGCGGCATTGGCACATTCCTCAATCTCCAATGCAGTCTCCCCGTCAAAGACCAAGAGAACATCGTCCGCAAACGCCTGAACATAACTACCCCTGTTCTCTGCTGCCTTAAGGAGGGGGTCTAGCAGCAAATTCCATAAGATCGGGCCCCCGATTGAGCCCTGGACGCAGCCCTTCTTTGTGTTCTTGCTAAATTCTTCTCCACCGTACCTTATTGAAACCTTTCGGTCTCTAAGGTAGCTGTCTATGACCCGCCTAAGATTTATTGGACACTTTTCCTCCGCCAGACGAACTCTTATCGCCGGCCACCAGGCGCTATCAAATGCTCCCTCTATGTCCAAGGATACGAGCGTTACAATTCGTTTCTCACCAAGTTTTTTGCGAACGTGCTGCATGAGAGCATAGAGGGAGTCCTCGGTACTCCTTTGCGGCATGAATCCGTACTGACGGGTACTCATCCCTGGTAAAAGGTGGAATTTAAGACGGGCCACGAGCATCTTCTCAAAGATTTTTCCTAATATAGGCAACAATCCGATCGGCCTGTATGATTTCGGAGTGGAATAATTCTCTTTTCCAGGCTTTCTCAGGATCACGACTGTTGCCTCCTTCCAGGCTGTGGGGAAGTGATGGTATTCTAGGCACTTATTTACTAATTTTAGGAATACCTCCGGGTCGTTACCGACGGCATGACAACAAATGTCGGCGGTAAAGCCGTCTGAACCCGGTGCCTTCTTCGGGTTGAAGGATTCCATCGAATTTTCCAACTCTGCCATCGTAAACGGTGGGTCACAAGGATCAATTTGTTCACCAGAGTTTACATTTTCGGCTTTAATTCGAGTGGATCGGTGATGAGCGTTGTCACATTCTATGGGGTCTTCCGGGTAAAAAGTTTCCGCTAGTAACTTTACGGAGCCTTTCGCATCCAGCACATCACCATTCCTTTCCAATGGCAGGTCCTCCTCCCTACTCCGCGTCCTACCAATTACTCTGTAAATTCCCTCCCAAACCCCCTCCCTATCCTGTCTCCCACAGAATTCCTTCCAACTCTCGGTCTGAGCTTTGGCCGCTTCCAACTCATACTCTTCTTTCTTTTTCAGGTACTCTTCTATGACCTTCGGTTTCCGGATTTGGGCAGCACAGCGGATCCGGCGCTTCATAGTAGCGACGGTTCCCTTCATCTCAACGAGTCTCTCGGACCACCACGGCAAGGTAAGTACTTCTTTGGCTTTCTTAGTCGGTATTGTTTGCTTGCATGCTTCATCTATTGCTTTAGTGAGGTTATTTGTTATTGTATCGATTTGCTCTATGCTTTGAATTTGATCTATTTCTACTGCTGTGAATTTATAATCTATTTTCAATTGGCCAAACTTCTCATGAAATTTGGACCAATTGGCTTTTTTAGTGCTAAATTTTCTCGTTGCTCTCTCAATTTTAATGCCTTTTGATTTCTGTAAGAGGATTTTAAACATAATGCCATTGTGGTCCGAGCTCGTAAGTCCTTCGTCAACCCTCCAGTCGTCTATCAGATCCAAGATATCATTGGAGCAAGCAGTAATGTCCACGTGACTGCTATATCTTTTACCTCCTCGGATGGTGTCGAAAGTCGGGATTTTCCCCCGGTTTAGTATGTTTAGGTTTAGCTCGCCGAGAGTTCCTGCCATCTCTTCCCCCCTAAGGTCAGCCTTCGGGCTGCCCCACCATATGCTCTTGGCATTGGCGTCCCCACCAACAATCAGTTTTTTGGAACCAACTACGAGCTCTATTTGTTTAAGGTGTTCTAAATAGCGCTCGATTGGCTGGTCTGGCTCAAAGTAAAAGGAGACAAGCGTGATTTCCCAGGCACTGGTCTGGATTCCCACCACTGCGATGTTGTTTGTGGTGAGTTTCGGGTACTGTTTGACGTTGAAGTCACTGTTAAAGACAGCTATTGCCGCTTTGACAGTCCCATCTCCTGTTCCAGCATTCTGAAAGATCCTAACGCCCCTGTGACTCCTCATTACCTTTGCTCCGGCCACGTATGGTTCCTGAAGAAGCGCTACTGCTATTCCTTGCTTCGTGGCTTCTGTTAAAAGCTCATTGGTCGCTAGTTTCTTGCGTTGGAGGTTCGCCTGTGCTATTTTATATGGGGTGTTTTGTATTGAGGTGCCCTTAGCAATACGCAACGGTTGATCTGGCCACGTCATCCCATTTTCTGCGTACTGGGCATTCGTGGCTAAATGCATTGTGATTTTTGCTGTTGTCGATTTTTGCTTTCGTACAGTTTCGGCAAACGGGTGGTGAACCTGCAAGCCAGTCCGGGCACTCTGGTCTCATGTGGGGCCCGCCACAGTGGCTACAAAGGTCTGCAGGCTCTTTGCAGAACCGCTTTCCATGTCCAAAGCCTAAGCAGCGGGTGCATTGGACCAACGGGGTCTGATCTTCGACCCTAATGCGCTGAAGATCAATGTGAACGGTCCCGATTTCTAGTACTCGTCGCCAGATGGTGGGTGAAACGCTGATGATGACATGGCCAGTATGCGGATTCCGTGTTCTACGTCTATACTTAATTTCCGTTCTGTCTTCCCCATTGTCGAGGCCGCCAAAAACACTCTGGTTCTGGTTTCTTAGCGCCTTAACCTTTTAAGGACTGCTGTCGCCCGGAGGGGTCGGTTTCGCGCGCAACCGTTTAGGACCGGTGACGCCTCCGGGCGACAGCGCGCGTTGCCAATAGGCTACACCATTAAAATATTATTTTTGCGTAAAGTACGGAACTTAGTCGATTGCTAATATTTTTCCTACACTGCCAAGAATATTTGTAAGCCATAGACGATAAAAGTTACTAAAAACTTCGTGCCCAACACTATAAAAAAAAAATACGAAGGCGCCCTTTTTTACATTGATATTCTGTGGTTTATTGTCGTGACTTAGTGTTGTTGTTTTATTTATTGTGAGTTATTGTGATGGATTTTTCGTTTGAAACTTAGGTAAGTACATGAATAATGAAACAATAGTGGCTTGTGCAAGTTTTTGGCTAATCGTTTGCGTAAAACAATATAGTAAAAATGATTTTCGAGCCAATCAATTTTCAGGTTATTTCGCCTTACACATTTGCCATATAAATATATTATTGTTGACTGTTTTTCGATGAATTTGTGTCTATAAATGGTAATTATCTATGCAAAAACTAATTCTAATTAATTATTTCATGCATTCGAAGCGTATTCATTCATTTTTATCCATTTTTCAAAGATTTTTCGAAGCATTTTGATGTGTAGGTAAAACGGGTCAAATTATCATGCCGAATTTTTATGAAATAATACTAGATTTGTTTTGTAACCATTAATGAATTAATCAAAAGGGTTATAAATAAGGAATGTGTGTACAGAAATTGATAAAACACTTCATTCTTGTTTACTTTCAAATAAGATTCTAACTAGACTAGATAAATTTCCGGATAAAATGACCCGTCAAGGTCATCTTGGTATTTTACCAATTATCGTATCATATTTTTACGATTCATGGATAACAATTAGTCGAAGAAGGTATAGGTAATATTATAGAAAGATTTAATACATGATATAATGCTCATTATAACTCGTATGATCTTTTCCAATATCACGAATTGGACTACGCGATTCAAAATGACAGCACCGCGCACTATGAAGTTTGAGTTAGAATATTATGGAAATATTGTATGTAAGACTAATAAGAAAAAAATCTAATTGGATTACTTGTGTATTCATGATATTATTACCAAAATTTTGCGTAAATCAATTCATTACTTTTGCCAGAAACTAACATAATACATTAACAAGTCGGCTTACGGCCAGTTCTCTATTTTCAATAGGATGTTTACAATAATAACTAAACGTATGAGTGTTATGGATATTATCATAAGTGGCCCCCGTTGTTCAAACACTCGAATCTGTTTACAGATTGTAAAATGACGCAATAGAAACGAAGCTATAGCAGTTTTTGTGTGAGAGGTCAACGCGTGTCAGATTACATCGCGATAAGCCGCACGTGTTTGTCCTTGACGGATGGTCGCACGCTTTTTTTGCAGTACTTAAAAGGTTAAGGACGTCTTCATCAGTATTGACTACTAAGACGTTCTTTAGGATTAGAAGCGGGTCCTTGTTCTTAACTTCCTCGACAATGAGGTCGACTCCTTCTTTTTGAAGTCGATCCTTGATCCTGCTCCTTTCCTCTTTCGTATCTAATCCTATTATTATTTTCCGGTCTTTAGCTTTTCTCACCTTTTCCACTTTAATCCACCCTTCCTTTGCATTCACTGCTTTCCTCACTCTATTTAGTACTTCGTCGCCTGTCTCCATCTCATCCTTCGATGTGACCACAATCGAATGCAAGGTACTGCAGTTTGGCAGTGACCTTGCACCCTGGGTTGCGGCCACACTCGCATAAGTGTTGCCCTTCTGTAGGAGTTCCCTCTGCTGGTCGATTGTTTCCTTTAGTTCCTCCATCTTTCTGTTGCCCTCGACCAGGAGCTTTGTGTGTTGTTCTATTTTATTTATTAATATGCTTGTGTCAAAATTTCTGAAAGGGGTTGGTTTAATTGCGGCTGGTTCTGGTTCCGTCAATACAGGTTCCTCCCTAGTAATTTTTTGTTTAGCTACACTTAGCTCCAGTTCAAGTTCTTTAACGAGTTGATAAAGTCGTTCTGTAGCTTCGGTGATACCGGTTTTGATCTCGGTCTTTGTGTTTCTGGAGCTACTTAGGTTAAGTTTTGTTTTCATAAGGCAGGCTTTAGCCTCCGCTGTTCGGTCCGCGTATTTAGTTTTAGTTGGCGGTGAATTACTTTCGACGGACTTCCTGGTCCTTGCAACGGCTTTATTCTCTTGCGTAGAGGCAGGCTTTATTTTAGATTTCGCAGGGCCAGCCTGCGACGTCAGTTCAGTTGTAGAGGGGACGGGGGTGCTATTTGCGGCTTCCCAATCCTCTATGCTGCGTGTAACGTTTAAAGGGGGGAATGCCCCAAGTTTAGGTGGTGACTTTTCCCCGTCGGCCGCCTTTGCCGGTGTTCTATAACCGAACATGTTAGGAGGTATGCGTCAAAGTTAGAAACGTCAATAGGGACGTTGTGTACGAATAAAATAAAATAAAACAGTGTAGAATTAACACCAAATTTCCTATAAGAAATAAAACCACACAATAAACACCTTACAAACTATAATTTTGGTTTCTAACAAAATTGTATTCTTTTGCTTTTCAGCTGTCAATAATTATGTAAAAAGTCACAACACGTCACAGTCAGAGTCTATGCCGGAAATTAGTAGGTAAGTGAGTGCATACGCCACACACACAGCGTACACCGCAGCACCACACAATACCAAAATAGTTAATAAGTATAAAAACTTATCTAAACTAAACTTATCTTATCTTCTATATGCGGCGTTTTCCCGTGGTTTTATTGGAGCCAAAAGAGAGGTCTTTGTCTCCTGATTTCGGGGACCCCAAACTTGATAGGTCTACGACCTCTTGCTCCAAAGT
This sequence comes from Agrochola lychnidis, assembly GCA_963680765.1. Taxonomy (NCBI): domain Eukaryota; kingdom Metazoa; phylum Arthropoda; class Insecta; order Lepidoptera; family Noctuidae; genus Agrochola; species Agrochola lychnidis. The sequence goes on from OY796851.1 coordinate 28,707,682, forward strand.
TAACACCCGGGGGGTGAGGTAATCCTGAAGGGGCACGGGGGAGGGGGGGGGAGAAGAGGAGGGCGCGGGGGAGGTATACAGGGGGTGTATCGGATCAGGAGGGCGCGGGGGAGGGGGGGATAAGAGGAGGGAAGGGGGAGGTGTACAGGGGGTGTATCGGGATCAGGGGGTCGCGGGAGGATATCGAGGGGGGGTTCGGGGGAGGTTATATATATAAGAGAGTTGTAAGATATACTAAATTACAGATATCGGGGTAAAAAAAAAAGGGGGTCAAAAATGGGGTCTAAGGGGTCCAACCGAATGTAGGTTCCAGCTGAGAAGGGGAGTACTAGGGGGGGGGGGAAATTTTATCAAAACTTTGAAATTCCCAGCCGTTTCCGAGATATTTAATAAAATAAAAATAAAATAAATGAGAGGGGAGTTGGAAGATGTTGGGAATAATAATAATATACTATATTGGTCTGAACAGTGGTAACCACTGTAGAAGTTTGTTTTGGGGGGGGGGGCAAATAATATTTGTGTAATCGATCCACTTTAAAAGATATTCAACTTTTAAGCTCGAAAAATCCAGTTTTTTCACAATATTTACACTGTTTTGTTGATAACTTTCACAATTTTTAGGTTTTTTCCAAACTTTTTCCACTCCCGTGTTCGCTTTTGTATTACGCGTGTTTTAATATGCGACACAAGTAATTTCATTAACTTTGATCTATTTTCGCGATTTTTCTCAACGGAGCGCGGTCAGAACTGAACTGCTCTCGGCGGGGGACGCCGTGTGACTGGGTTAGGTTAGGTTAGGTTAGGTTTTTTTTTTTTTTTTTTTTTTATATTCACCCGTCATCACAGGGCGTTGCATGTTGTTCCGCCAACGTAATTGGCGCCTATTCTATATCTAATCCTTTTCCATACCAGTTCTCGCGTACATGCCTCTCGCACTTCCATACTTCATACTTTGTCTTTCTATTATCCGTCACCATTTATTCTGTGGGTGGGATTCCCACTTATGAGCTATTTCTTAATCTTTTATTTTATTTATTCACTTTTATTTCTTCTTATCTTTAGGGAAATTAATTTGAACAGTTTTGGCTTTATTAAGCATGATTTTTAACATAGCTAATTTATAACTTAACAAATTTTTTACTTAACTAATTTATAACATAACTCATTTGTAACACTTATCTTTTTAAAATCTACCAGTCTATTTATAACAAGATGCCATTGCACTTAACCTACTGCTTATTCTATTTTACAATTTATTGCGCTAATGTCCTATGTTTACAGTAACTATATGTACAATATAATATGAAACATAGTTGTTTTATCTTGTTTTATTTTTCTCAATTATTTTTAGAGCTATATTCTCACAGTAGGCTATAAGTTTATTTCTCTTTTTCCCCAGCATTATTTCCGCCAAGCTTTCTGTCTGCAGTCTTTTGCCTATTTCCTGTTCCAAATTGTAGCGTTCCCTTGCGTAAATTGGGCAATCTAATACTAGGTGTGGAACTGATTCCGCTACAATGGGTCACACGTGCACGATGGGCTCTCTTTACACTTGAAGCGGTTCAAATATTCCGAGAACCCACCGTGCCCCGTTAAAACTTGCGTGAGCACGCCTATTGGCCTCAACTTTTTTATAATACGGTAGGCTGCTACGGCATCCGGAAGGAATATTTTCGTCACGGAGGCCGTTTCTCCCGACACGTATCTCCCATTCCACACATCAAGCGAATTCAAACGTATTTGGCGCTTGATGTATGATACCGGACACCGGTCATAGTCTGGTTTCTTCCGTGACGACAACGCTGCCTCCTTTGCCAGCTCATCCGCACGCTCATTCCCCGGCAAACCCGCATGGGCTTTGACCCAGAAGAGAGACACAGCTTTGTTCTGGTTCAATGCCTCAGCCAAATTGGCTCGTGCGCAGACCGCTAGAGGGTGCAGAGAGCCATGGCTTGCAAGTGCCTGCAATGCTGACATTGAGTCACTGTACAAGCCATAGCTCGTCTCTTTGCGCTTGAGAATCACGTCCGTTGCCTTACAAATGGCCAGAAGTTCCGCTTGGTAGACAGTGCAGTACGCGGCAAGGCTGAGCTTGAGGTTCTGGACTTCACCTTCATTATCCCACAAGAATAATGCGGCTCCAACCTTCCCCTCAATCTTACTGCCGTCAGTGAATATTCGCACTGCCTGCACATTATGGCTGTCCACAAGCTGTTGGTCTGCCAGGTACTTAAACTCCAAAGCCATTTGTTTGGCCGGGTGAGAAGTTTTTGCAAATCTCACCACACTCTCGATCTCCCTATCTCCCGGTACAAACTCGGATGACCCTCTCCTTGCCTCATACAGTGCGGCTGCCTCTTGTATGCGGAGGTCTAGAGGTAGTATCCCAGCCAGCACCATTGCCGAGTTTAGTGAGACTGTACGGTAAGACTTACAGATCTTCTGGGCGAATCCTCGTTGGAGAGAGCCCAGCTTCCTCCGTATACCCAGCTTTTTCGTAGCGGGAGCCCAGGCCCCAGCCGCGTACGTGACTATCGGTTCAATCGTGGCAGTGTAAATAATTTCTATAACCTCCCTATTGAGACCCCAGCTGACTTTTGCCGCACGTGCCAGTCTTTTATAAATTTCGGCCACCTTCTTACAGACGTTCTTGGTGTGTTCGTTGAACGTCAAATTTTCGTCTATAGTCAGCCCTAGCAACTTCATGCTCCTGACCATACCAATGTTGACCCCGGCCATGCTCAGAATTGGAGTGTCGTACTTAAGCTTGTTAGTTATTAACATCGCACAGGTTTTGTGCGGTGCAAACTTAAGCTTATTTCTGACGCCCCAGCTCTGAACATGGGCGAGGGCTGCATTGGCAGTTCTGGAGACTTCAGCCGCTGTGTCACCGTCCACGGCCAAAACTATATCGTCTGCAAAAGCCTGAACAAAATACCCCTTTTTTTCCAGATCGTGCAGTAGCGGGTCCAGTAGAAGGTTCCACATAATAGGACCACCAATTGACCCCTGAACACAGCCCTTGTTGGTCTCTCTCGTACATTCCTCCCCAGCATACCTTACCCTTACTTTTCTGCCGTCGAGGTAACTGTCAAGCAGCCTCCTGGTGTTTACCGGACACTTTTCCTCGGCCAGCCTGACCCTGATTGCTGGCCACCAGGCGCTATCGAAGGTGCCCTCTATATCCAACGACACTAGGACAATTAACTTCTTCAGCTTCAACTTGTCCTGCAGATGCTTTATTAGCGTATAGAGGGTGTCCTCGGTGCTCTTCTGTGGCATAAAGCCAAACTGTCGAGTACTAAACCGTGGCACAAGCTGCCACTTGATCCTCGCCACTACCATCCTCTCCAGGACTTTCCCCAACACCGGCAGGAGACCTATCGGTCTATATGACTTGGGGTTAGTGTAATTTTCCTTGCCCGGTTTTTTGAGGACCACCACCGTTGCCTCTTTCCAGATGTCCGGGAAGTGCGCCAGTTCTAGGCATTTGTTGTATAGAGCAAGGAAAACATCCGGGTCCTGGCAGATCGCTCGACCGCAGATGTCCGACGTAAATCCATCCACTCCAGGGGCTTTTTTAGGATTGAAGTGTCCCACGGCTATCTTTAGCTCCAGCGGTGTAAATGGTGGGTCATGGTATTCATCATGATGCCATTCATTTACCCATGTGGCTGCCTCCCTGGTGAGCCTGTGGTCTGCGTTGTCCTCTTCCGCTGTATCCTTTGGGTAGAAAGTGTCAGCGAGCAAGGCTGCCGATTCCTTCGGGTTCAAAAATGTACCATTGCTCGTCAGGGTTAGATCTTCTTGTCTCCTGGTGGTCCCTCTGATGACTCTATATATACCCTCCCATAAACCCTCTCCGTCTTATTTTTCGCAAAACTTCTTCCAGCTGGCCACTAGTGCTTTCTTGGCTTGACACTCATACTCTTCTTTGGCTTTCAGGTACTCGTCAACGACCATTGCTCTCCGGACCGGTGCGGCGTTACGGATGCGGTTCTCCTTTGTTACGACTTCCTTTTTCTTCACAGCGAGCACTTCGGACCACCACGGAATGGTAATTTTTACTTTGGTATTAATTTTAGGGATAGCTTCGTCACATGCTTTCTCAATTACATTTTTGTACCTTATTACCAATTCTTCCAGTTCACCCTTATTAACTATCTGATTTATACTGTCTAAACTTATATTATTTTCAATTCTGTATTCCCCCAATTTAATTTTAAAAGATTCCCAATTTGCTTTTTTAGTGTTGTACTTCCTTGTTGTCCTAGTTATGCTCATCCCTTTTTCCCTTTTTACTTTTACATTAAATATAATGGTGTTGTGGTCCGAGCCCGTTACCCCTGTGTCGACCCGCCAGCCGTCTACCAGGTCAAATAAGTCGATCGAGCATGCTGTGACGTCCACGTGGCTCTTGTATACTACGCCACCTCTTACTGTGTAAAATGTCGGCGTATCTCCAGTGTTCAGTACCTGAAGCTCCAACTCTTCCAGGGTCCCGGTCATCTCTTCTCCCCTAAGATCTTCTATGGTGCTTCCCCACCAAGTACTCTTTGCATTTGCATCTCCTCCTATTAGAAGCCTTCCGGTGCCCAACTCCAGCTTTATTTTGGTCAGATGATCCAAGTAAGGCCCTATGGGTTGGTCTGGCTCAAAGTAATAGGAGACTACCGCGATTTCCCAGGCTTTGGTCCGGATCCCCACCACGACGATGTTGTTGGTGGTGAGTTTCGGGTAGGGAATGATATCCAATTCATCATTAAAGACGGCTATTGCCGCCTTTACCCTCCCACTTCCTTCGACCTCGCACTGGTAGATTCTAGCGCCGCGGTAGCTCTTCATACCCCTAGCTCCTCCCACGTACGGTTCCTGAATCAATGCCCACGCTATTGCTCGCTTATTGGCCTCCAAAAAGAGTTCGGCGGTTGCCAATTCCTTCCTTTGTAGGTTGGCTTGGGCCACCGCGTATCCTCTGGTTGAAGTGTACGCCCTGTCGCCCGTCTCAACTTTAGCAATATGCTACTCTGGCTCTGGCCAGAACCTCACATCTCTTTCTGACAGGGCATTCGTCACTGAATGCATTATGCTCAGTGTTTTCATGTTTTGCATGTACACAGTTACAGCATGATGGGGTTGTTCCAGCCATCCATTCTGCACATTTCGCCCTCATGTGAGGGCCCCCGCAGTGACTGCACTTTTCCACTTGTTCCTTACAGAGCCGTCGTCCATGCCCAAATCCTAGGCATAACGAACACTGGACAAGTGGAGTCTGGTCGGACACTCGGATCCTTTGCAGGTCAATGTGAACAGCCTGTCGATCCTGTAGTCTATTCCACAGTTTTGGAGAGACCCTGAGGGCAACATGGTGCATATGGGGGTTCCTTGTTTTCTTTTTAAAAAGTACCTCTACCCGGTCTTCTTCTTTCGTTAAATCCGTGAACAAGTCCCTATTTTGGTTTCGAAGAGCCTTAAGGACGTCTTCGTCTGTGTTGTAGGTTAAGATATCCCTCAGGAGCACTAGAGGGTCCCTGTTCTTGACGTCCTCAACCTTCAACAATGCCCCCATGCTTGCCAATCTTTCCTTAATCCTTTCTCTTCCTTCTTCTGTTTTACAGCCCAGTACTATTTTTCTATCTTTTGCTTTCCGGATTCTGTCAACTGTGACCCATCCCTCCTTCGCATTTACTGCTTTTCTAATATGGTCAATGATTTCCTCCCCAGTTTCGGTTTCCGTGGTAGAGGTGACCACAATGGAGTGGAGTGCCGTCTGCTTTGGTGGCTGCTTGATAGGCCGACTTGCCACTACACTAGCATAGGAGAACTTCTCCATATGCTCTTCGCTAGTTTTAAGTGCCTCTTTCAGACTATCGAGTTTCTCGCTGTTCTCCCGCAAGTTTCGGCTGTGATCTTCCAGAGCCTTTTTGAGAGACTCCATCTCCACCTCCGTGTTGGAAACTACTTTTTTCTGTTCTTCTTCTACTTCCGCTTGCGATTGTGTCCCCTTTGTTTTTGTTATTATCTTTGGGGGTGGAGCTCGTCCTTTTTCCTGCTCAGATTCCTTAATGAGCAGGTAAAGCCGGTCTGCTTGGGCCTTGACCTCTTCTTTGATCTCCCTTTTTGTTGTTTTGGAGTTTGTAATGTGGGCCTTTATTTTGCTAAGGCATATTCTGGCCTCCGCGACTCTAGTTTTTGTTGTCGGCGGACTCAAGCAGTCAATCTCGATGGGTGGTCGTCGTGACGTTTCAATTGTTAATTTGAGAGGTACCTTTTCTGCCGTTTTCTTCTCTGGGGTCTGGTTCCTTGCTGTCTTTCCGACCTCGCATTCGCCCACACTTTTTCTGACACTTTGTGTGGAGGATCCTGCTTCTTCTGTGGCATTTGGTGGGCTTTTGTTAGCCAGATTTGCCGGCTTCTTAACGGGTGTGCGAAAACCCAACATCTTGTCCTGTATGGATTCGGATTTAAACTAGTCCGACGTCAAAGGGGTATTGTATAGAGTACCCCAGTCTAGTGTAGAATAATAGGTATATATACGATAAAGTGTATAAAACAAACAACAGCAATAACAATAAACAACACACAATAATAATAAGATTCTAAAGAAACTTGTCAGCTTGATTTTACAGTTTCCTCCTGTCCCAGGTTTCTACCGATTTTCGTGCGCGGCTGGGAAGCCAACAGGCGCGCCCCAGTTGAGTATACTAGCAACTTAGGGAGCAGGTCAATAGAACGTAAGTTAATTATTATATTTTTCCACAGATAGCTCTACCCGAACTGTTGGATGGTATAAAACCCAATAATCTGCGGTTAAGAAGGGTGAGAAAGGGTAAGAGGCAGTCAGAAATTTTTCTTGTCAAAGATATAGCCTCCGTGAGAATGCACACACATAAATATACAATCACAAATTGCAGAGAAATAAAACAAATACACAGTATATGTTTATGGAGATGAATGAAAATCTTCTTCGATAGTAATTATGAGTATAATGAATAATTTAAGGTTTTTACAACAATTAGCTATGATCCTTATGCGTGTATGTCGGTCGATTGACGAATGCGACGGCCGCGCCGCGCGTGGAGGAATTCGGTACCACACCCCGCACTCCTCTTCTCTGCCATCCAATAGTAGTGGGCTCGCTCATGATGACGATGCGTAGACATGCCCCCGGCCTTGGAGTGACAGCCTCCAACGAAGAAAAGGTAGAAGCAGGTACATGTTGAGAGAAATTAGGGTTCTTCCTCCTTTAGCAGCGGACATAATCTGGGGTATGATCTTCGTATTACTCCGTTGGCTGTTTTAATGTCAGCTACACGTGCTAGTCCATCCTTGCCAGGTGAAGTGCTTATGACTCGTCCAAGACGCCATTTCAAGGGTGGTAGATTGTTTTCTTTAATGAGCACCAAAGTATTAGGTGCTATGGTGTCGGTGTTGGACTGCCATTTACTCCTTGTCTGCAGCTCCGAAACGTACTCCTGCGACCACCGCTTCCAGAAGTTCTGCCTCATCTGTTCGATGCGCTCGTAGCGGACCAAGCGTGAAGTGTTTCTAGCTGTGAGGTCTTCGTAGGCCGGAGCAACGAGCGGCCGGCCAATCAGGAAATGGGCTGGTGTAAGAGGGAGTAGGTCGTTTGGGTCTGAAGACATGGGATACATAGGTCTGGAGTTTAGGAGGGCTTCTATTTGTGTCAATAAAGTGGAAAATTCCTCAAGTGAGGTTTACGTTTCCTACACGACGGAGATGATGTTTAAAGGATTTAACCCCTGCCTCCCACAAACCTCCAAAATGTGGTGAGTAGGGAGGAATAAAGCTAAACTTAATATTTTCGCCTGCAGCAAAATTTAAAATATCATTTTTATTTGTAATTAAAAATTGAGAGAATTCCTTTAGTGCGCCTACAAACGTTTTTCCGTTGTCGGAAAATATTTGTGCGGGTTTTCCACGACGAGATAAGAACCTTCTCAAAGCCAATAAGTATGCCTCAGAACTTAGACTGGTGACTAATTCTAAGTGTATTGCACGAGTAGTAAAGCATATGAATAGGCAAACATAACATTTTTCCAATTTTGAACCCCTTCCTTTGCGATTCAATATGAACATAGGTCCTGCATAATCTACACCGCAGCGCAAGAAAGGATACCCCGTTTCTAATCTTTCAGAAGGCAAGTTACCCATTTTTACTGATAGTGCCTTCCCTTTCTGGCGAGTGCATGTAATGCATTTATGCACTGTCTGCTTAGCTAAATCACGACCCTTGAGCGGCCACCAACTTTCTCTAATAGTAGCCAAGAGCAACTGTGGACCAGCATGGAGTAGACGTTTATGTTCAAATTGGAAAAGAAGTCGTGTGAAAGTATGTTTGGAACACAACAATATGGGATGTTTTTTACTGTATGAGAAGGTATGTGAGTTTACTAATCTGCCTCCTACTCTAATTATGCAATCAGAATCTAGGAACACATCAAGACTAGATATATTTTTCATCGATTTAACAGGTAAGTTTTTTATTAATGCATTAAAAATTACTGGAAATGACGTTTGTTGTGCTAAGCGTACTAAAACTAAAGTCGATTTACTTAATTCATCAGACGTAAGCGGGCCAGTGCTACGTTCTGTTTTGACCTTGATTCGTGCATTATGAATGAATCGTAACAAATAAGCGGCTGCACGTCTCATGCGATTAAAATTTGAAAAACGTTCAAAGGTAAAAATACTAGTAAAAGTTGATTGTGTAAATAAAGAATTAACATTTGATTTAATTTCTGGTAAATCGTGCAATTTAATTATTTCATCATGATTATTTTGTTTAAAATTAGTGTTAATTTCGGTTAAAAATGCTGGCCCGTGCCACCAAATATCCGAATTTTGAAGCGCATCGAGCGTGAGCCCGCGGGATAAAAGATCAGCCGGGTTGGTTTTACCAGCAACATGTAACCACGGTAACTCACCAGTCAACTCATTGATTTGCACTACTCTGTTCTGAACGAATGGTTTTAACAAATTAGGTGAAAGTTTAATCCAATTTATGACAATTGTGGAGTCAGACCAAAAGTATGCGTTGTTAAAAGTTAATCTCCATGACTGAATTATTTTTTGATATAGCTTAGCACCAACTAAAGCTCCGCACAGTTCAAGTCGCGGTATTGTAACTGGTTTAATTGGTGCGACTTTGCTCTTAGCACAAAGTAACCTAACAGTGACTGGTGAATTGTCGTTATATGTACTTATGTATGCACATGCACCATATGCATCCTGTGATGCATCCGTGAAAATATGTAAATCTGTGTAGTTTGTATTCACTTGTCTAACATGACGAGGAATTTTTATGTTTTGTAGGTGTTGAAGTGTATCGATAAAGTTTTTCCACATCAACAAAATATTGTTAGGTACTGGTTCGTCCCAACTTAACTTACAAAGCCATAGTTTTTGTAAAAGTATTTTTGCAATTATAATTGAGGGTGATAACAAGCCTAATGGGTCATACACCTGTGAGACAACGGACAAGATAACGCGCTTAGTCACATGAGTGAAGGTTTGATCAATCTTTGTAGTAAAGTATAATAAATCTAAATGATTCAACCAACCGAGACCGAGAGTTTTAGTTAAACAATTTTCACCTAAAGCTAATTCCTTTGTTTGATCTGTTGTAGAAGTCTCCAAATTAAACAACCATTTACGTAAATGGAAGCAACCAGATTTTAAAACATCATTTACTTTGGTACAAATGTCTAATAAACTTTGTTTATTATCATGACCAGTAATCAAATCATCTACAAACAGATCTTCATCTATTATTTGCTTTATGACGTCTTCCTCGCACTCGGATGCCAGCTGTTTGATGCATCGAATACTTAGGTAAGGAGCGGACGCGGTACCGTATGTCACAGTATTAAGTTGGTACACACCGAGTTCGTCCGATTTATTTTCACGCCAAAGAATTAACTGTAGGTTTCTTTGATCCGGTTGAATATTAATTTGTCGATACATTTTTTCGACGTCAGCGCATGCAACAAATCTAAATTGCCGAAAACGTAACAAAATTGAGAAAACGTCATTATGTAAACTAGGGCCAATATACTGGATATCGTTAAGCGATTTACCCGATTTTGATTTTGCACTTCCATCAAAAACAACCCTAAGTTTGGTAGTACTACTCTGAACTCTTAAAACACCGTGATGCGGTAGAAAATAATTTGATAATGGATAGTGATTGATTCGACTCATGTGTCCTAAACTTAAATATTCATTCATAAAATCGCAATACAATTTTTTATATTCAGGTGTAGATTTACTTAATTTAAGTTCAAGTGCGTGAAAGCGATTTAGCGCGAGTGTGTATGTATCTCCTAGTGTGTCACTAGACTCGGCTAATGGAATGCGCACAAAAAATCGACCCGTGTTATCGCGGTACGTAGTTTGCGTAAACAAGTTTTCACATAAAGACTCGTCCTTAGTTAATTTATTTTGCGGAACTATTTCTTCTAACTCCCAGAATTTTCTAAGTTGAGTATCTAATGATTGTGAGTAATTGCATTGAACTCGATTGTTGCGTGAAGTTTTATTATTTAACAATGAACCAGATATTACCCATCCCAACTTAGTATTCTGAAGATATGGACCGCTACTTAGTCGGATTAGTCCGTCATTTAAAAGTTCCCAGAACTTATCTGCCCCAATTAATAATTCGATTTCTGATGGCGAATAAAAGTTGGGATCTGCTAACTGTATATGCTCTGGGATATTTATGTGTGATTTTGTACCTAAAGATGGCAACTGAGCTGTGATTTGATTTAAAACTAAACATTTAAAGCGTGTACTATATTGTGTAGTTTTAGACCTCAAATGAATTTCGCATGATTGCGTGGAATTAGTCACCGAGTTACCTACCCCGGAGACTTGCACAGTGGACTGTATTAAATTAAGATTTAGTCGTTTGCATAAAGATTCTGCAATAAAGCAATGTTGACTGCCGGTATCTAATAAAGCGCGGGTAGTGTGAAAATTATTGCTTTTATCTGCAACCTCAACTAAAGCAGTAGACAGCAGTACCGTCTCTAATAATGAATGAGTGGTACTTTGATGTGTTGTGTGAGATGCAGAATGTAATGTGGTAGTGTTTGAAGAGTTAGCACTAGTTGTGTCCTGCGGCGATGCCTGTGAATTAAGCCTAGCAGCTGACGATGTGGATGCACTCGCATTATCGTCACATTTATCATGAATTAAATTGTTGTGTTTCTTATTGCATTGCCTACAAGGACCGAACCAGCACTCATCAACCGAATGACTAGCGCGTAAACAATTACAACATAACTTCTTTTCATTAATGAATTTAACTTTATCGCTAACAGATAATTTTAAGAATGAATCGCAAGAATAAAGTGGATGGTTAGCTTGACACATAGTGCAAATACGAGAACGTTTGGAATTTTTATTAGTAGATTGTTTATTTTGTGTTGATGTGTAACTATGTGATTTGTTTGGTTGTTGTGAATGTGATGGTTTCTTTACGTTATTGTCTGTGGTAGATTTACCATGTACCAAATGAATAGTTTCTAGTACGTCAGCCCTATTTTTAAGAAAAGTAATCAAGCAATCAAGAGATAAACGTGAATTTGACTGGTTATGACTATTTATAATTGAACTTTTATGAGTCTCCCATTCTCTTTCGGTAACTGAATCAAGTTTAGATGTAATTAAGTAAATGATCAAAGTGTCCCAAGACTCAGTCGGTTCGCCGAGGTTTTTGAGGGAACGTAGATCTTTGAGAACGGTATCTATAAGTTTACGAATTTGATTGGATGATTCCTTATTAAGCGATGTAATAGAAAACAAAGCCTTTACATGGTTTTGCACAAGTAAACGGTTATTATTGAATCTGTTTTCCATTAACTCCCATGCTATGTTGTAATTATCAGAGGAGAATTCTAATGACTTAATCACGGATAATGCACTGCCAGTTAGAGAAGACCGTAAATAATGGAATTTTTGCACATTGTCTATTTCTTTAGAACTATGGATGAGAGATAGGTAAGTATCGCGGTACTCTAACCAATGATCATAAGAGCCATCAAAGGTAGGAAGTGAAATTGTAGGTAATTGAACTTTACTAGAAACTTTTGAAGAATTTTGAGCGTTATCTGAGTTAATAATACACTTAGCTTTAGTCACATAACCATAATAATGGGTTTCAAAAGTTTCCCTCTCAGATAATTCCTTTTCTATTTGACTATCAGGGATTTTTAAGTCTATTTCATCCTGAATATCTGAAAACTGCTGTAACAATAAATCTGCCTTTTGTAAACGCGTTTGTAATTCTGTTTTAATGGTTTCAGTAACAGGCATTATTTCTACAGAGTCTACATACTTCATGAATAGTCGAAGTTTACCGCGAACAACACCTCTTCTTTTATTTAAATCTTTAAATATATCCTCACCACTACTACGACTTTCCTTTGTCGGAGTTTTAGTCATTTTGGAGTTTGTGGAAGACAGTGGAAAATACGTCTTTGTAAAGATTTGCAAAAGATAATTTTTTCCTTTTAAACGAAGTTGAGGGTAGTGACAAAACAAAAATCTTTACGCGATTTTAACTATTTAACGGGAATAAAACACTAGGATTTCACACAATATTAACACAAATGAAGCACTGAATATAGATAAAGGGATAAGGATGAAGAATGATGATTGACCTGACCGTTTTATGCTGGTACCGTGGATGACTTCGCTGATGGTCTCGTGCGTCCGATTAATGCTGGTCGCAACGATTTCTTCTGCTGCATCCGGCGTTGAAGGTCCAAAATATGTTTATGGAGATGAATGAAAATCTTCTTCGATAGTAATTATGAGTATAATGAATAATTTAAGGTTTTTACAACAATTAGCTATGATCCTTATGCGTGTATGTCGGTCGATTGACGAATGCGACGGCCGCGCCGCGCGTGGAGGAATTCGGTACCACACCCCGCACTCCTCTTCTCTGCCATCCAATAGTAGTGGGCTCGCTCATGATGACGATGCGTAGACAGTATATTAATGAATAAAGTGCTCCACATTAGAGTTCGTCCTTAAAAATTTACAAAAATTTTGTCTGGCTGTGTAGAGAAAAACCGCGCTAGTACTCTTTTAGGTTTCCCAGAGATTCTACCCAGAGACGTTCTCTCACTATTGAGAGCCCAATATCTGCTCTATCCGTACCGCGGGAGCTAGTAAAACCCGAGGAACAATTTTGTGAATATATAAAATTAACTTGAAGGGGAGGCGTTTTTCCGTAGTTTCTTTGGAGCCAAATAGGAGATCTTTTCTTCCCGATTTCAAAGACCCCAAACTCGGTTGGTCTACGACCTCCGGTTACGGAGTTAGAGTCCGGGGGGTGGGGTAGTCTTGGAGGGGGGTGGGGGGAGGGGGGGAGGCGTGGGGAGGGGGAGGAGAGAATTTTGCGGGTATCACGGTAGGAGGTCGCGGGGGTCACAGAGGATAACGAGAAGTAGAGGGGGTCTCAGGGCTCACAATGATCCACGAGAAAAGGGGGCCCGGGGGTTTTTAGTACTATAAAGGGGGCTGTATAGATTCTAATGTACTATATAAAATAGTACAACACAATATTTGGGGTCAAAAAGAAGGGGTCAAAAGGGGGGTCTAGGGGGCTTATCTGAATGTAGGTATCAGTTGGGAGGGGGGTTGATGGGGGGGGGGGAAATTTACTCAGAATTTTGATATCCCCAGCCGTTTCCGAGATATTTGGGGGACAATAAATTTCGGGTGAAGGGAAAACGGGGTACCAAAGTGGGTGACCTGGGGACTGCTGTAGCATACACATAAATTGTGTATTATGCCGGCAAGCGGAGAGGGAAATGGTTAGGTGGTGATTTTAGGAGGGTGTGGGGGGGGTTCGATTTGAGGGGTTATAGCATATACTTATACATATTAATAGATAAAGTAGTAATAATTAATGGCCCGCTGAGGATGCCTCTGAAGGGGGGGGGGGGGATGTTGATTGAACTAAGCGATTTATTTAAAAAGAAGGGGGTTCGAAAGGGGGTGGCTAGTAGAGTTTTGCCTATACATAGCCTTTGCCTATGCCTATACATATATTTGTTATATCTATACATAGTATAGATATGCTGGCTGGCGTTAAAAATAGGCTAACTGTCTCCGTTTCCGAGATATGAGCGTTTTTAGATTATTTAAAGCCCCGGGTTCGAATCCCGGTTGGTAAAAATTTTTTTTTTTTTTTTTTTTTTTTTTTTATTTAAAAGTGCAATAAATGAAATGAAACAAAATGGTTTAAATAGCGTAGAATACGTGCTTATACAATTATAATTTTTTTTCTTAAAGTTAAACAATAGGGTAATTGATGGGGAGAAAACAAAACTGGGGAGATTCACCTAAAGTTACGTAAATTTACCCCGAATTTTTTCCAGGATAGTCGCAGAGGGATGGAAAAAGCTCTATAGGTAGTCCCCTTAGGGAAAACTTAAAGTTGTTTATTATTCTCCCTCTGAGACTTCCCGTTTGGAAGCTAAAGCCACTACAATATGGCTTGTAGACAAGCGGAAATCGGGGAGAAGCCCGCGATCTGGGAGAGGCTGTAACTGGCAAACTGCGCGATGTGATGTAAAAGTGACTTTGTACACTCACTATCAGCTGAGGGCTGCTATTCCGAACAAAAAAAAATACAAAAAACTATGACTTAGTTTGTTTTTCCTTTTCATTCCTTTCCTATCAGAAACAATTTATTTGCGGGCGGAAATTTTTCTAATGCGCACTAAATTTAACTTAAGTCCTAAAATTACTGTCCAAAAATTTTTATTTTTCCGTACCCAGGTTGATTGACGTCCCAGCTATCTTCCTTATGAGTTTCAGACTAGGTCGTCACTGAAGATTTAGATTTTTCGTGGTCGAAACAAAATTTCCACTTTTCACGTCCGCACATTAAGTTTGTAATTTCAATAAAATGGTTTTCCTTAACTAAATTAAATTATTGGAAATACCTCCAGGGTCCTTTCCTCGTTCTCTTCTTCCAGAAGTGGTCAGAAATAATTTGCTAGCCCCGAATCGGGAGTTCGTCACTTGGAAAACAGGTAATTTCCTGTAATTCCGCGCGCCTCCCCGGAAAAATTCGGGACTTTTTCCTGGATCAAAGGTCTTGGTCCGGTGATCTTAATAGCTTTTTAAAATAACTATGTCATCGCTTTAGTTCCCGAGATATTCAACTTTATATGTCAAACATTCCCGAGATATCACCTTTTCACTGATAATTTTCACCGTTTTCCACTTTTCACGACACTTTTTCCACTCCCGTGATCGCCTTGCGATAGCGCGTGTTTTGGCGTATAATACGTGTATTTTGGAGAACTTTTTACTATTTTCACGATTTTTAACGTGCGGAGCGCGGTTCAAGCGTGGCGTTCGGGGCGGCGGTTGAAGCCAGACTGGTTAGGTTAGGTTAGGTTAGGTTAGGTTTTTTTTTTTTTTTTTTTTTTAAAGACACCCGTCATCACAGGGCGTTGCATGTTCCCTCTGACGTGATCAGAGACCTTTTTTTCCAGGGTAGTATATTTATTTATTTATTTATATTTCTGCTAATTACCTTACCTTATACATTATTACATTTCTACATTTACTGGTTTCAAACTGAATTTTTATACTGATTCCTTATTTTCTACTTACTTATTTCTTAAGTTTTCGTATATATTAAACAATATAACAGCTTAACTTATTTAACAATTTTTTTTTTTTTTTACTACATACATTTATCAATTTTGTCTTAATTCCTTAACTTACTTTACAAACATTACTTAATTTTATTTTCTACTAACTTATTTTATATGTTTATGTTATATAATTTACCAAATATATAGTAAACATAACTTGTTTATCTATTTCTCTTTACTGCTATCTTTACTATTTGCACACTGTAGTCTATTAATTTTTGTCTAAATTTTTTATCTGCAATTATTGTACTTATATTTTCGGGCTTTAAGTCACAGTCAAGAATTTGTTCGAATTCAAATTTAAGCCTCGCGTGGACTGGACAGCTGAACAGTAGGTGTGGGACAGACTCAGCCATCCCCGGCTCACAGACGCACGATGGGTCCCCCTTACACTTGAATCGGTGCAAGTATTCTGAGAACCCACCGTGCCCCGTCATCACCTGAGTCGTCAAGCCTGCCGGTCTTATTTTCCTCACCGTTTTAAATCCTTTCACTGCATCCGGGAAGAACATCTTGGTGACAGCCGCTGTTTGTCCCGCTTGGTAGCGTTCATTCCACTCGTCAAGAGACCGTGAACGGATGTGTCTCTTGACGAATGAAATTGGGCAACCATCATAGTCGGGTTTCCTCTTGGAATGCAGTGCAGCCTCTTTTGCCAACTGGTCCGCGCGCTCGTTCCCCTCCAGTCCTGCATGTGCTTTAATCCAGAACAAGGAAATTTCCTTGTTCTGGAGTCTGCTGTCCTCGATGTTGCGTCTAGTTTCGACAGCCAAGGGATGGAGGGAATATGGGTTAGCGACCGTTTCCAAGGCAGAGCGCGAATCACTTAGAATAGCGAAACTGGGCTCGCCTCGTCGCAGGATAATTTTTGTGGCATGGCATATAGCGAGGAGTTCGGCCTGGTAGACAGTGCAGTACGATGACAGCTTAAGTTTGAGTGTTTTGGTCTCGGCTGCATTGCTCCAAAGAGACAATGCTGCTCCGACCTTACCCTCAATTCTGCTGCCATCGGTGTAGATTGAGACTGCTTGGTGCACGTGAGAGTTCAACTCCTCCTGGTCCACCAGACAAACGAACTCGAGGCGCATATGTCTTGCCGGGTGCTGAGTTTCGGCAAAGGCCAGTCTGCGCTCCACCTCTCTATCTGCTAATTCTGGCTGGGGTACTCCCCTCTTAGCCTCATACAACGATGCCGCCTCCCGAATCCGGATGTCGAGAGGCAGTATGCCAGCCAGCATCAGCGCCGAGTTCAGCGAAACGGTTCTATACGCACCACACAACTTCTGCGCAAAGCCCCTCTGCACCGCGTTTAGCTGTCTTTTTACCCCGATCTTGTTTGTTGATTTAGCCCAGGCGCCGGCTGCGTAGGTTACGATGGGCTCCACCGTGGTCATATAGATAGTCCTGATGATTTCGGGGTGGAGACCCCAACTGATCCTGGCGGCTCGTGAGAGCTGTTTATATATGTTTAACGCCTTCTTGCATGTATTAGCCACGTGGCTGTTAAACGTCAGCTTATTGTCGATGGTGAGCCCCAGGATCTTTATCTCGTTAGACAAACGAATGTCGATCCCGCCCATGCTCAGTCGTGGTGTGTCAAATTTCAACTTTCTGGTGAGCACCATTGCGTGAGTCTTGTGTGGCGCGAATTTCAGTTTGTTTTCGACACCCCACGCCTGAACATACGCGAGTGCGGCATTGGCCTGTCTCTCCACCTCCAGCGCCGTATCCGCGGCAAACACCAACACTATGTCATCTGCGAAAGCCTGGCAATAGTCTCCCCGGCGTTCGAGTCCCTTGAGGAGTGGATCAAGGAGGAGATTCCAGAGAATCGGCCCGCCAATCGATCCCTGCACGCATCCCTTTTGAGTGTCTTTTATGTACTCTTCTCCGACATACCTCACCCGGACCTTACGGTCCTGTAGGTAGCTGTCCATGAGTCGCCGGATGTTAACCGGACACTCTTCTTCGGCAAGTCTGATCTTGATTGCGGGCCACCAGGCACTATCGAAGGCTCCCTCTATGTCTAATGATATTACGGTTACAAGTTTCTTATCACTTAGTTTTCCGAGCAGATGTTGTGTCATGTCATAGAGGGAGTCCTCAGTGCACCTCTGGGGTATGAAGCCATATTGTCGGGGGCTCAATCTCGGGAGCAGATGCCACTTTAGTCTACCGACTATCATTTTCTCTAGAATCTTCCCCATGACCGGTAACAGGCCGATGGGCCTATAGGACTTCGGGTTTGTATAATCATCCTTGCCAGGCTTTCGCAAGACCACCACCGTCGCCTCTTTCCAGGGAGTTGGGAAATGGCCAAGTTCTTGGCACTTGTTCATAAGCGCCAGGTTAAGTTCCAAATTTTTGGTAACAACCTGGCTGCAAATATCTGCGGTAAGACCATCCATTCCCGGAGCCTTTTTTGGATTAAAACTCTCCGTTGCGGCCCGGAGTTCTTCGACTGTAAATGCTGGGTCATGTATCTCATCATGCCTCCAGTTATTTGCGTTTGCTGCAAAGACTCTGGTCTGCCGGTGGTATGAGTTGTCATCACATTCAAGGTCCTCCGGGAAAAAGGTCTCCGCCAAAGTTCTGGCTGACTCCTTCTGGTCCAGTTGGTGGCCATCTTTCACCAAAGGGATGTCTTCATGGCGTTTAGTGGTGCTTTTTATAACGCGATATATGCTCTCCCAAAGGCTTTCCTTGTCCTGTTTACCACAGAAGCTTTTCCAGCTGTCTACCTGTGCTCTTATCGCTGCTAGCTCATATGTCTCTTTTTCTTGCAGGTACTCGCTGACAACCTTCGACCTCCGGATCGGCGCTGCGCATCGGATCCTGCGCTTCCTAGTGGCGACTTTCCTTTTCATCTCCTCGAGCTCCTCGGTCCACCATGGCACGGTAAGTGTTTCGTTTGTTTTCTTTTTCTTTAACATCTCATTACATGTTCTAATAATCTGTTGTATATATTTTTCTGTAAGTTTGTCTAATTCTGTTTGTGTTTGAGTTTGATCTATTTCTATTTTGTTTATGCTATTATCCTTCATTAGCTGGGCCAGTTTCTCATGAAACCGGTCCCAGTTAACCCTTTTTGTGTTGAAAATCCTAGTTGTCCTGTTTATGTTGATTCCTTTTGATTTTTGTAATTTTATTTTAAATACCATACCATTGTGGTCCGAAGACGTCAGGTCTTCGACTACGTTCCAGTCGTCCACCAGGTCGAGCATATCCTCTGAGCAGGCCGTAACGTCAACATGGCTGGTCAGTCTTCGTTCTCCTCTGACCGTGTCGAAGGTCGGTTTGTCTCCGTCGTTCAGCACTTGCAAGGACATCTCCTCTAGAGCACCAGAAAAATCTTCACCCCTCAGATCGACTCTGTCGCTCCCCCACCAGCTACTTTTGGCGTTGGCATCACCACCAATGATTATCCTCTGCGGTCCCAGCTTTTCTCGGATCTTCTTCATATGTTCCAGGTACGGCTCTATGGGTTGGTCGGGCTCAAAGTAGTATGATACCACGGTGATCTCCCAGGCCAGCGTCCGAATTCTCACCACAACGATGTTATTTGTGGTGAGAATCGGGTACTGTATGACATCAAAATCATGATTAAACACTGCAATGGCTGCTTTGATCTTTCCTTCCCCTGGGCTAGTATTCTGGAAGATCCTCACCCCTCTGTAGTTCTTCATACTACCTGAGCCCCCCACGTAGGGTTCTTGAAGCAGAGCTATGGCTGCTTTTCTGCGATCCGCTTCTATCATCAGTTCATTGGTGGCGAGCTGCTTCCTCTGCAGGTTTGCCTGTACCATCAGGTATGAAGCTTCACTGGTGGGAGTGCTGCCTCCGATTGCTCCCCTGCCCGTGACCACCTTAGCAATATGCCGTTGTGGCTCTCGCCAGGGCGTCCCACTTCCTCCTTATCGGGCAGTCCTGACTGAACGCATTGTGCTCTGCATTTGCGAGTTTGGCATACGTGCAATTGCAGCATGTCGGCGCTGCACCAGCGAGCCAGTCAGGACAGTCCGACTTTTTATGGGGCCCGGTGCAATGGCTACATTTCTCGACTGTTTCTTTACAGAAACGCCTGCCATGGCCGTACCCCAGACAGAGGGAACATTGGACGAGGGGAGATTGGTCCGCGATTCGGATGCGCTGCAGGTCGATTTGCACGGTCTCCGCGTCCATAATCCTGGTCCATATTCTGGGGGACACTCCAACGACGACATGATTCATAAGAGGGTTCCTTGTTCTCTTTTTGTATCGGATCTCCACTCTATTGTCCTGTTTTTCGAGATCTCTGAATATCCTCTCGTTCTGATTTCTCAGAGCGAGAAGGATATCGTCGTCACTGTTGTATGTCAAGACGTCTTTGAGGATTAAGAGTGGGTCTTTGTTCCTGATATCGTCGACGTTAAGGTGGTTACCCGCTTTCTGGATTCTGTCTTTCAATACCCGTCTTTCTGCCTCGCTCCGGCAACCCACGATGACCTTTCTGTCTTTGGCCTTTCTAATTTTGTCGATGGTCACTCCTCCTTCCTTAGCGTTCACCGCAGTCCGGATCCTGTGGAGCACCTCATCTCCAGTCTCTGTTTCATCCTTGGAGGTGACCACCACCGAGTGTAGGGTGGCTTGCTCCGGGAGTCTTCCCCTACCACTACCAGCCGCCACGCTCGCATAGGTGGTCCCCTCCAAGACTTTCTGATGGGACAGTAAAGTGTCTCTAAGACCCTCCATCTTTTCGGTGTTAGCTGTGATGAGTTTGAAGTGCTCCTCCATTTTCTTAAGCCGTTCGTTTTCCGCCTGGCATCCGGCAGGATGGGAAGAGAATGGAGGGTGTAAAGGTTCCTCCTCTTCCTTCCCCTCCCGCCCCTTGCTCTTTGTTGCTTCTTTTCCTTTAACCATCTCCGACTCTTTCAGCAACTGATATAGTCGTTCCACGGCTGCAGTGACCCCTTCTTTGATTTCGGTCTTCGTGTTTCTTGAGTTGCCGAGGTGGAGCTTTGCCTTATTTAGGCAAGCCCTTCCCTCAGCGAGTCTGGTGGGATAGGTCGGTTTCGGGGGCGGACTACCCGAGGCGTCCAACGATGGTGTTTGTGATTTTGCCTTGGAGGGGCCCGCCACCTGCGCAGCCACCCTTTTGGGTAAGGTCTTTGTACTGGCTTCTGTCTCGTCAATGCTTGGTTGGACCACAAAAGTTCGGTCCTGGGTTTCCGACGAGGGACCTGCCTTCTCCGTCGATTTCACGGCCTGCTTGGGGGAGTTTGTTGTCATGTTTTTTATCGGGGTCCTCATTCCGAGCATGATTTCAACAGATAAAATAGTCTCTTTTTAGTAAGACGTGTAAATGGCGTCAATACCAATTAAGTCACTCGAAGCTTAAATTTGTTTAAAAGTCTTAGTCTAAGTCAAGTTTTTACTCTTTGTGGAGTATGTCTAAAATACACCAAATTACAATAGTATAATTGTACGAAAAACTGTAATAAAAACAACAAAGCGACAAAATATCGAAAAGGTTCTTTTTTTTTTTTTTTTTTTTTTGCAATTTGGTCAGAGCCAAAAGATAGGTCTTTTCCTCCTGATTTCAAAGAACCCAAACTTGGTGGGTCTATGACCTCTGGTTCCGTAGTTCGGCCCGGGGGGGTGAGGTAGCTCTGAAGGGGGAAGAGGGGGAGGGGGTCCCAGGGGTCAATTGGATCACAGGGGGTCACCAGAGGTAGTTTATCAGGTAGCTCTGAACGGGAAGAGGTGAGGGGGCCCAGGGGGTCCTAGGGGGTCAATTGGGTCACAGAAGGTCGCCAGAGGTAGTTTCTGGGGGGATGTGTATAGGGGCTATCTACATATAAATAAATATATTGTATTACTAAATATTGGGGGTCAGAAAAGAGGGGGTCAAAAATGGGGTCTGAGGGGCTTATCTGAATATAGGTTTAAGCTGGGAGGGGGGGTATTAGGGGGGGGGGCAAATTTACTCAAAATTTTGATATTCCCAGCCGTTTCTGAGATAATTAGATTTTTAGGGGAGGGGATATTATTCGGGATACTGGATACTACTATATATATAATAATGTAAGTTTTGTTAGTGGCGGGGGGTGTTAGGGTTAAGGGGAGGGGAATGGGAATGGTTCGGGGGGGGGGGCTTGTGGCGGGGGAGTTATAATAATTACTAAGATACAAGGCCAGGACCAGTACAATGAGCCGATTGTTGGGGCGGGAGGGGGGGGAGCAGTTTAAAACTAAAATTTTAAATTTTAAAAACAAAACAAAAACAGTCAGTCTGGCATCAAAAACAGGCTATCTGTCACCCTCGAGCTTCAGGTGTTTTAAATTTTTTTTTTTTTTTTTTTTTTTTAAGGTCCCGGGTTCGATTCTCGGTTGTGTCAATAATTCAAATCAACAATTTTTATCCATTCAAACTAGTGTGCAAATAGCTGACGGCAAACAGTTTTTATAATAGATAGTAACACCAAACTAAGACAAAAATTTTTGTTTATTTTCCTATCCGACCGAACGAAAGGAAACAATTTATATGCGGCCGGAAATTTTTCCAATATTCGTAATAATAAATACAGTTCCTAAAGTTAAGATTCAAAAATTCTGGTTTTTGGCACACGTGTTGAGGAACGTTCCGGCTATCTTCTCTACAATTTTCAAGGTAGGTCGTCACTGAAAAACTTGATTTTCCGTAGCCGGAAAATTTTTATAGCTTTTTCACGGCCGCACGTCAACGTTGTACTCTTAATAAAATGGTGTTTCTCACTCGAATTTAAGTTTTTAAAGTACCTGCAGGGTCCTCTCCTTGTACTCCTTCTCGAGAAGTTGTCAATATGTACAAACTTTCACTTTTTTCAAAAAATTTTTCACTGGCGTAATCGTCTCGCGATAGCGCGTGTTTTGATATATAAAACGTGTGTTTCGGAGAACTTTTTGTTATTTTTCGCGATTTTAACGTGCGGAGCGCGGTTCAAACGTGGCGTTCGGGGCGGCGGTTGAAGCCAGACTGGGTTAGGTTAGGTTAGGTTAGGTTAGGTTAGGTTAGCGCCCCCCACCTGACGCACACATCTTCGTGGAGGGCGTCAGAATTGAGGTGAAGGCCCAGATGAAATATCTGGGTCTTGTACTCGACAGCAGGTGGCGCTTCGGTCCACATTTTAGCGGGCTGTCGTCGCGCCTGCTGAAGACCGCGGGCGCGCTCTCGTGGCTGCTTCCCAACTTGGGGGGGCCTAGCGCGCGATGCCGGCAACTTTACGCCGGAATCTTGAGGAGTATGGCCCTCTACGGGGCTCCCATCTGGGAGGAATCGCTCCAAAGGAGAGAGAACGCCGCCGCCTTGCGGGCGCCCCAAAGGGC
Organism: Agrochola lychnidis; assembly: GCA_963680765.1. NCBI lineage: Eukaryota > Metazoa > Arthropoda > Insecta > Lepidoptera > Noctuidae > Agrochola > Agrochola lychnidis. Next base: position 28,730,739 of record OY796851.1, read on the forward strand.
CATAGCTCAGCGGGTGGCGCGGGCCCACCGCACCGTGGGCTTTGCGGCAGCATGTGCTCTGGCCAGCACCCCTCCTTGGGAACTTGAGGCGTGGGTGCTCGCCAGAGTATATGAATGGATGGCAGGGCGGAGGGCGAGAGGAGAACGCCCAGCCCCGGAAGAGCGGGAGGCGGTCCGACGGGAGGCGAAGGACGCCATCGTTGTCCATTGGACGGAGGACCTCGCCATCGCAGCCTTCGGGCGCCGAACCCTCGACGCGATTGGGCCATTCCTGCGAGACTGGCTCGAGCGGTCGCATGGGTTCCTCTCCTTCCGTCTGGTGCAGGTGCTGTCCGGACACGGTTGTTTCGGATCGTACCTGCACCGGATCGGACGAGAGGAGACGCCGTCGTGCCACCACTGTGGCGCGGCGGAGGACGCGGCGCAGCACACCCTCGAGGTGTGCCCGTCGTGGTCCGAGCCGCGCTGTAGTCTCATCGCGGTGATCGGACCGGACCTCTCACTCCCCGGCTTGGTTAACGCCATGCTGAGGGATGAGAGGTCCTGGGCGGCAGTCGCCTCCTTCTGCGAACACGTTATGTCCCAGAAGGAGGCGGCGGAGCGCGTGCGGGAAGACGATCCTGACGCGGCGCCGCTCCGAAGGCGGAGGAGGGGTCGAAGAAGACGTCAGTTTGAAAGTCATCTCCGACTCCTCCCAGGTGGAGGCCAGCAGGCAACGGGTGCGGGGGCACCCTTGTCTGTATTGCACAGGCTTCCACCAGTGTCGGACGGGAATGGCCAGGTGTTCCCGGCCATTTCCGTAGCCCCCCAGCCTGGGGGGCATGCGGGGCCCGCCAGCTAGGCAGGCATACGCCGGGAGGGTTGTGGAAGTAAAGGCTGAGCCGGTTTCCCATGGCCCTCCCATCACGGCGATGTGGGAACACCGCTGAGTTTTAGTGGGTATACTGTCATTACCGACAGGAGTCCCACATACCCCGACTCGTCCCCCACGAGCGGGGATGCGTAATGCATTTCTCAGCGATAAAAAAAAAAAAAAAAAAAAAAAAAAAAAGGTTAGGTTGGGGGATCCCCCACAGTGCATACTTCCTCGCAGTTTCCCCCGGGCAACGCCGTGTCTGACCACCGTAACGGAGTGGCAGACCGGCGGCTAAAGTGCGCTGTGATTCGCAGACAAAAATGCGGTCGTCTGCGAATATGACGAGCAAACCCACGCGTGACGCCTCTGGGCGTTTTATGTCGAATCGCTCCTCCCAGGGCGATTCAAACGGCCCTTCTCAGGGCCAACCCAACGGCCCTTCTCAGGGCCAACCCAACGGCCCTTCTCAGGGCCAACCCAACGGCCCTTCTCAGGGCCAATCCAACGGCTCTTCTCAGAGCCACGCCGGCGGCGCTTTGGCGTCGGAAGCTGACCGCACACCATCTGCGGCCAGCTTTTTCAGTAGGCCAGGCGAGTTGTCGGACTCCGATGACTCCATTATGGACACGTCGGGGGCCGAAAGCGACCGCTTCAAGCGGAAGAGGTCCGAGGGCTCCTCGGAGTCGACTCGAGGTGGGGCGAAGAAGAAGTCGAAATCTAAAAAGGCTTCGGCTTCTACTGCGCCTTCTACCCACGATGTGGGCTTGGTGGACGCCGAGCGCCAGCTACACCTAGCAAAAAGGGCGCAACTCCAACTAGACCTGGAGGAGAGGGTCGCCGCCAAGGAGCAGCAGGCGCAAGTTGCCAGATCGAGGGCCGGCTATGGTGCATCCAAGGTACTGTATGCTGACCACTCCCTGGCAGAACTAGAGCGAATGGCGCAAGAGGATAAGGAGGAGGTCCTGGAGGTCGCCTCAAAGTCTTCGAATTTGAAGGGGACCTTCCAGAAGGCCCTCAAATGCCGGGCCGCCAGCATGCACGGCATCGTTTTGGAACTGGTGAAGCGGACGGCCACGGACGAGACACGGCAGCTGCAGGCAAAAGTGGATCGCCTGCAGACAGAGGTCAGCCAGCTACACCAGAAGCTAGCTGAGGCCACGGCCACCCCTGCCCAATCTGCCCCAGGTCCGGTGGAAGGAGGCTGCTTCTCCTCCCCTGCCAGCCTTGAGGCAACAATCCGCGGGGTTGTCATGGAGGAGAGGGCCTTCATCAGAGCCTGCTTCGCAGGCATTGAGGACCGGCTCTTGCCGGAAAGGCAGCTTCGCCCGCCGCTAGCGGCGGACAAGAGTCCACCACCGAGGGAGCCGGAACCTGCGCCTCTAGCAGGCCCAGTATCCAAGAGCAAAGGAAAGGGCAAGAAGACTAAGGCGGCTTCTCATACACCCACCACAAGCGCGGAGAGAGCGTCTGGGTCGTCTGCTACTCCAGCAGCAGCTCCCCAGAACTCGCAGGAGGAAGACGCCCTTCTTCCCTCCACCACCCCGTCCAACCAGTTGTGGACGGAAGTGGCCAGGAGAGGAAAGGGAAAAAAGGAGAAAAAGTCGGCCCCCAAGCCCGCTGCGACTAGTCCTGCAGCCAAAGGGGCCCCAACCGGCGGGAGAAAGCTGGTTCCTCCCAAAACCGCGGCCGTCGTGGTGACCATCACCCCGGAGGCCGTGGGAAAGGGCGAGACGTATGAGTCCGTCCTAAGACGGGCTCGTACCAATGCTGATCCTTCTCGGCTGGGGATCAGCAACATCACGTGCCGCCTAACCCTAACCGGGGCCCGAATTTTTGAGTTCTCGGGGGATCAGCGCGGCGCAAATGCGGACCTCTTCGCAACAAAGTTGAAAGAGGTCATTGCGGATGCGGCAACGGTCATCAGGCCCGTTAAGACCGCAGCGTTGGAGGTGGCCGATCTGGATGATTCGGTCACCAAAGAGGATGTGGTGGCGGCCGTCGCGGCGGCTGGAGGCTGCGACGCTGGCGCGGTGAAGGGTGGAGCCATCAGGCCCGGCCGCCGCGGCATGGGCGTCATCCGCGTTGAGTGCCCAGTCGCCGCGGCTGGGGCCGTCCTTGCTGCAACCAAGGGACGGCTGCTTGTAGGGTTCAGCACGGCTGTGGTCCGGCCGCTTGAAGACCAGCCTGTTCGCTGCTTCAAGTGCTTCGCGTTCGGCCACACCCGAGCCACGTGTCCGTCCAAGTTCGACTGGGGAGACACGTGCTTCCAATGTGGACAGGAGGGACACAAGAGTGCCGCTTGCCACGCCGCCACCGCACCACACTGCGCGGCGTGTGCTGCCAGTGGCCGCCCCGCGGACCACAGGATGACGGGCAGGAGCTGCAAGCCCCCTGTGAAGAAAGGCATAGTGCCGGCGCAGGTTCGCCCTGCCACCGCCGCCGTTGTCGTCGCCGCTGTAGCTCCAGCGGCGGTAGCTGAGGGGACAGGTACGATGTCGGAATAATGGTTGCCAACTACCGCATCCTCCAGACGAACACCAATCACTGCAGAGCGGCCCAGGACCTGGTGGTGCAGGTCATGGCCGAGTGGTTGGTGAACGTAGCGGTGGTCGCCGAGCCTTACTATATCCCCGGCAGCTGGCTGGGTGACGAGGACGACTCGGTGGCATTAGCGGCGCGGTCTTCCACAGACTCCCCTCCCCTCTCGCTATTAGAGAGGGGACCGGGATACGTGGCCGCCGCGTGGGGAGACATGGCCCTTGTGGGCGTCTATTTCTCCCCAAACCGCCCTCTTCAGGACTTTGAGAACTATCTCGGAGTCTTGGCCGCCGTGGTCGGCAGGGCGGCGCCGCGTCAGGTCTCCGTGCTGGGAGACCTGAATGCCAAGTCGGTGACCTGGGGCAACCCGGCCACCGATGCACGTGGGCGGGCAGTGGAGATGTGGGCAGCCTCCTCTGGACTCTCTCTCTTGAACAGAGGAAGCGTCCAGACATGCGTGCGGCGGCAGGGTGGCTCAATAGTGGACGTCACTTTCGCCACCCCTGCGTTGGCCGCGCGCGTGTTGAACTGGCGGGTGGACCTGGTGGAGACTATGTCAGACCACCGCTACGTGCGTTTCGACATCTCCACGAGTGGCCCCGAAGAGACGCAGCCCCTCTCGGTGCGATCACCGTTCCCACGATGGGCTCTCGCCCGCCTGGACAGGGAGGCAGCGGCTGAGGCGGCGTTCGTCCAGGACTGGCTTTCACCGCCTTCCGCCGGCCTGGATGTGGACACCGTGGCGGGGCAACTGAGGGAGTCTCTGACCGAGGTCTGCAACTCCAGCATGCCTCGGTCTCGCCGACCGCTGCCCAAACGCGCCGTGTACTGGTGGTCGGTGGAACTAGCGGGGCTTCGTGCAGCGTGTGTGGAGGCAAGAAGAACCTACACGCGGAGGCGGCGGCGGCGTCAACGGGACCAGGCCGACGAGGACCACCTCTATGAGGTATACATGGAGGCAAAAATGGTCCTCGATCGGGCTATCACCGCCGCCAGAGACTCGTCGAGAGCGGAGCTGCTGGAGGGTCTCGACAACGACCCCTACGGGAGACCATATAAGGCGGCACGCAACAAACTGCGCCCCTTTGGTCCCCCGGTGGCCGAGACCCTGGAGCCCTCATTTCTGGATGGGGTGGTTCAGTCCCTTTTCCCGTGCAGGGACAACTTCACCCCACCAATGATGGGCCCACCGCGGGGCATGGATCCGCCAGCTGAGGAAGAAGAGGAGGCCCCTCCTGTCACGGAGTCGGAACTTGACACGGCGATTCTTCGTATCCGCGCCAAGAAGACAGCTCCGGGCCCCGACGGTGTTCCGGCAAGAGTGGTGGCGATCGCTGCCACTCAAATGGAGGAGAGGTTTCGGGACCTCTTCAGCGCATGCCTTTCGTCTGGAAGGTTCCCGAAACCGTGGAAGGAGGGGCAGTTGTGCCTCCTTCGCAAGGAGGGCCGCCCAGCAGACTCCCCCTCGGCATACCGGCCCATCGTTCTGCTCGATGAGGTCAGCAAAATGTTCGAGGGGATAATCGCTGCCCGCCTAAAGAGCCATCTGCGGAGTGTCGGGCCGGACTTGTCGGACGCTCAGTTCGGTTTTCGGGCTGAGCGTTCCACGGTGGATGCGCTGGCCTGCCTTAAGGGCCAGGTGAAGGAGGCAATGGAAGCGGGGGACGGATTGTTGGCTGTGTCATTCGACATAGCGAATGCCTTCAACTCTGTTCCCCACTCCACCATCCTAGAGGCGCTCCGATACCACGGAGTGCCTCGATACATGCGCAGGCTGCTGGCCGACTACCTGGAGGATCGGGCGATCCTCCTGGTAAATAAGACTGGCCAAGTCCGGCGGTACGCCGTTGAGGCTGGCGTTCCACAGGGGTCAGTCTTAGGACCTCTCCTCTGGAACGTCGGCTATGATTGGCTCTTGCGGGGAACTCTCCTCCGAGGCACGAGTGTCGTCTGCTATGCGGATGACACTCTCCTCACCGCCCGTGGGGAGAGTTTTAGGGAGGCGGCCAACTTGGCCTCGGCGGGCGGATCCTTGGTCGCAGGGAGGATTCGCCGCCTAGGTTTAACGGTGGCGCTGCACAAGACCGAGGCCGTGTTCTTCCACGGCCCTCGCCAGCGCCCCCCACCTGACGCCCACATCTTCGTGGAGGGCGTCAGAATTGAGGTGAAGGCCCAGATGAAATATCTGGGTCTTGTACTCGACAGCAGGTGGCGCTTCGGTCCACATTTTAGTGGGCTGTCGTCGCGCCTGCTGAAGACCGCAGGCGCGCTCTCGTGGCTGCTTCCTAACTTGGGGGGGCCTAGCGCGCGATGCCGGCAACTTTACGCCGGCATCTTGAGGAGTATGGCCCTCTACGGGGCTCCTATCTGGGAGGAATCGCTCCAAAGGAGAGAGAACGCCGCCGCCTTGCGGGCGCCCCAAAGGGCCATAGCTCAGCGGGTGGCGCGGGCCCACCGCACCGTGGGCTTTGCGGCAGCATGTGCTCTGGCCAGCACCCCTCCTTGGGAACTTGAGGCGTGGGTGCTCGCCAGAGTATATGAATGGACGGCAGGGCGGAGGGCGAGAGGAGAATGCCCAGCCCCGGAAGAGCGGGAGGCGGTCCGACGGGAGGCGAAGGACGCCATCGTTGTCCATTGGACGGAGGACCTCGCCATCGCAGCCTTCGGGCGCCGAACCCTCGACGCGATTGGGCCAGTCCTGCGAGACTGGCTCGAGCGGTCGCATGGGTTCCTCTCCTTCCGTCTGGTGCAGGTGCTGTCCGGACACGGTTGTTTCGGATCGTACCTGCACCGGATCGGACGAGAGGAGACGCCGTCGTGCCACCACTGTGGCGCGGCGGAGGACGTGGCGCAGCACACCCTCGAGGTGTGCACGTCGTGGTCCGAGCCCCGCTGTAGTCTCATCGCGGTGATCGGACCGGACCTCTCACTCCCCGGCTTGGTTAACGCCATGCTGAGGGATGAGAGGTCCTGGGCGGCAGTCGCCTCCTTCTGCGAACACGTCATGTCCCAGAAGGAGGCGGCGGAGCGCGTGCGGGAAGACGATCCTGACGCAGCGCCGCTCCGAAGGCGGAGGAGGGGTCGAAGAAGACGTCAGTTTGAAAGTCATCTCCGACTACTCCCAGGTGGAGGCCAGCAGGCAACGGGTGCGGGGGCACCCTTGTCTGTATTGCACAGGCTTCCACCAGTGTCGGACGGGAATGGCCAGGTGTTCCCGGCCATTTCCGTAGCCCCCCAGCCTGGGGGGCATGCGGGGCCCGCCAGCTAGGCAGGCATGCGCCGGGAGGGTTGTGGAAGTAAAGGCTGAGCCGGTTTCCCATGGCCCTCCCATCACGGCGATGTGGGAACACCGCTGAGTTTTAGTGGGTATACTGTCATTACCGACAGGAGTCCCACATACCCCGACTCGTCCCCCACGAGCGGGGATGCGTAATGCATTTCTCAGCGATAAAAAAAAAAAAAAAAAGGTTAGGTTAGGTTAGGTTAGGTTAGGTTTTTTTTTTTTTTTTTTTTTTTTTTTTTTTCGTCAGGAGTGGGAAATCCTCATGGACGCCCAGACTGCCTCACAGATGAGCCAGCCTGGGCAGTGCCGGACTCTTACCGGCTAAAACCACACTCCTGCCTTACAATATTTTACCACAGACTTTGCGTCCGTGCCTTTTTTTACTACTTTACGTTTTGCCTCATGAGCTCCACGTACAAGTGGTGACTCCAGAGTACAACATTCACATGCTTATTTATAAATTCTTATCAACTAGTGTGAGTCCATCACATATTATATATATATATATATATTTTTTTTTTTTTTTTTTTTTTCCTATTCTGCCTAACGTTTTTCCACCTTAAAAACTTTCCCTTGGTGCCCACCTGGCATCCCTAACCCGACGTATGTATTGAGTCCGCTCCACTCGACACCATTTTAGGGGATGGAGTGGTCCAACACACACGCCACCATCAAAGTGATGCCAGTCGTGCACCACCAACTCGTCTCATTCATAATTACATAATACAATTTTTACATACATGGTAAATCAACTGCGGGTTTCCCACCGCAAATCCGAAAACTGCGGCCAGGCATTTTTTTGTTTCTTTCTTTTTTTTTTTTTTTTTTGTATCATCTTTCAGAGCTGTCGTCCAGTCCACTGGGACCCATTGCGTCAAAAGCACCGTCAGTTATTGCTGTGGAAGGCGTATCAGTGCGTCAACGACTTCCATGTCCCGATGCCGCATGGCCATCTTTAGGTTACTATTGACGATGTCCATGGTAGACGCTTCCAGTGCTCGCCTCACAAAACGTCCAATGATGTCGTCGGCGTTGTCGGCGTAGTACGTACAGCTGGCTGTGTGTCTGGATACGGCCACTACCGCATGGGGGACGCTGCTGTGAATCCTGGTGTTATAGGACCTTGCCTTGACGATTATTACTGACTCGCTGGTGAGACCCTGAGCTTCGTGTATCGTCAACACGCTCGACCCAGTACCCACTCCATATCCTTGGTCAATGAGGGTCTTTTTATCCTCCTGTGTGTGGACCAAGAAAAGTGTGTTGGGGAGGGTCCTGGGTATATTGGCGCCCGTGAACTTCTTCAGCTGCAGGGAGTGGATCTGCTTCCTTGACGAGTAGATGCCGGGATAAACTTCTCCGAGGGCGTACGCGACATCCATCGGGTTCCGGTGCGTACAGGACAACTCTTGGCAGATGGTCGCCACAGAGTTCGGACGGGCGTAAGAAAGGGGAAATAGGTTTTCCCTGTCCAGATAGGGCAGTTGGTTGATGTCGCCGATGAGAACCACCTCACTAGCACCTGACAACCGCACCAGCATCACTATAGCCCCAAAATGGTTCATTAGAGCCTCGTCCACAAGAATGCGCTGACATTTGTGAGGTCCTGTGAACCCATTCGATAGTGTTGAAGCCATAGTGCGCACCTTGGTTCTGTTGTCTTTACCAATTTGAGGCGCTAGCTTCTGCCGCAGATCTTTTGCGGCTTCGGTTGTAGTGGTTACGATGACATCGTTTTCCCTATTAAAGTTTTTAATAACCCATGTCGTCTTGCCGCATCCCGGAACGCCGTTTACCCAATTTATTTTTGGCAATGCCCAGCTACTGCTTCGACCTATGGTCCTCGAGATTGCTTCCGCTTGTTCGAGGATCTTGTCTACCAGCATAATTTTGGTACACCGGGCTATTACCACTATTGGGTCACATTCGGGTGTCACGAAGGTAATACGGCCAGTCCGCGAAGTTTCTGACTCATTCAACGGTACGAAGCCATCCGTTGCATTGTATGCAGCCATGTACTGGCCAGTCAGTTAGGTTAGGTTAGGTTAGGTTAGGTTAGGTTAGGTTAGGTTAGGTTAGGTTAGGTTAGGTTAGGTTAGGTTAGGTTAGGTTAGGTTAGGTTAGGTTAGGTTAGGTTAGGTTAGGTTAGGTTAGGTTAGGTTAGGTTAGGTTAGGTTAGGTTAGGTTAGGTTAGGTTAGGTTAGGTTAGGTTAGGTTAGGTTAGGTTAGGTTAGGTTAGGTTAGGTTAGGTTAGGTTAGGTTAGGTTAGGTTAGGTTAGGTTAGGTTAGGTTAGGTTAGGTTAGGTTAGGTTAGGTTAGGTTAGGTTAGGTTAGGTTGGGGGATCCCCCACAGCGCATACTTCCTCGCAGTTTCCCCCGGGCAACGCCGTGTCTGACCACCGTAACGGAGTGGCAGACCGGCGGCTAAAGTGCGCTGTGATTCGCAGACAAAAATGCGGTCGTCTGCGAATATGACGAGCAAACCCACGCGTGACGCCTCTGGGCGTTTTATGTCGAATCGCTCCTCCCAGGACGATTCAAACGGCCCTTCTCAGGGCCAACCCAACGGCCCTTCTCAGGGCCAACCCAACGGCCCTTCTCAGGGCCAACCCAACGGCCCTTCTCAGGGCCAACCCAACGGCCCTTCTCAGGGCCAACCCAACGGCCCTTCTCAGGGCCAATCCAACGGCTCTTCTCAGAGCCACGCCGGCGGCGCTTTGGCGTCGGAAGCTGACCGCACACCATCTGCGGCCAGCTTTTTCAGTAGGCCAGGCGAGTTGTCGGACTCCGATGACTCCATTATGGACACGTCGGGGGCCGAAAGCGACCGCTTCAAGCGGAAGAGGTCCGAGGGCTCCTCGGAGTCGACTCGAGGTGGGGCGAAGAAGAAGTCGAAATCTAAAAAGGCTTCGGCTTCTACTGCGCCTTCTACCCACGATGTGGGCTTGGTGGACGCCGAGCGCCAGCTACACCTAGCAAAAAGGGCGCAACTCCAACTAGACCTGGAGGAGAGGGTCGCCGCCAAGGAGCAGCAGGCGCAAGTTGCCAGATCGAGGGCCGGCTATGGTGCATCCAAGGTACTGTATGCTGACCACTCCCTGGCAGAACTAGAGCGAATGGCGCAAGAGGATAAGGAGGAGGTCCTGGAGGTCGCCTCAAAGTCTTCGAATTTGAAGGGGACCTTCCAGAAGGCCCTCAAATGCCGGGCCGCCAGCATGCACGGCATCGTTTTGGAACTGGTGAAGCGGACGGCCACGGACGAGACACGGCAGCTGCAGGCAAAAGTGGATCGCCTGCAGACAGAGGTCAGCCAGCTACACCAGAAGCTAGCTGAGGCCACGGCCACCCCTGCCCAATCTGCCCCAGGTCCGGTGGAAGGAGGCTGCTTCTCCTCCCCTGCCAGCCTTGAGGCAACAATCCGCGGGGTTGTCATGGAGGAGAGGGCCTTCATCAGAGCCTGCTTCGCAGGCATTGAGGACCGGCTCTTGCCGGAAAGGCGGCTCCGCCCGCCGCTAGCGGCGGACAAGAGTCCACCACCGAGGGAGCCGGAACCTGCGCCTCTAGCAGGCCCAGTATCAAAGGGCAAAGGAAAGGGCAAGAAGTCATTGGCGGCTCCTTATACACCCACCACAAGCGCGGAGAGAGCGTCTGGGTCGTCTGCTACTCCAGCAGCAGCTCCCCAGAACTCGCAGGAGGAAGACGCCCTTCTTCCCTCCACCACCCCGTCCAACCAGTCGTGGACGGAAGTGGCCAGGAGAGGAAAGGGAAAAAAGGAGAAAAAGTCGGCCCCCAAGACCGCTGCGACTAGTCCTGCAGCCAAAGGGGCCCCAACCGGCGGGAGAAAGCTGGTTCCTCCCAAAACCGCGGCCGTCGTGGTGACCATCACCCCGGAGGCCGTGGGAAAGGGTGAGACGTATGAGTCCGTCCTAAGACGGGCTCGTACCAATGCTGATCCTTCTCGGCTGGGGATCAGCAACATCACGTGCCGCCTAACCCTAACCGGGGCCCGAATTTTCGAGTTCTCGGGGGATCAGCGCGGCGCAAATGCGGACCTCTTCGCAACAAAGTTGAAAGAGGTCATTGCGGATGCGGCAACGGTCATCAGGCCCGTTAAGACCGCAGCGTTGGAGGTGGCCGATCTGGATGATTCGGTCACCAAAGAGGATGTGGTGGCGGCCGTCGCGGCGGCTGGAGGCTGCGACGCTGGCGCGGTGAAGGGTGGAGCCATCAGGCCCGGCCGCCGCGGCATGGGCGTCATCCGCGTTGAGTGCCCAGTCGCCGCGGCTGGGGCCGTCCTTGCTGCAACCAAGGGACGGCTGCTTGTAGGGTTCAGCACGGCTGTGGTCCGGCCGCTTGAAGACCAGCCTGTTCGCTGCTTCAAGTGCTTCGCGTTCGGCCACACCCGAGCCACGTGTCCGTCCAAGTTCGACTGGGGAGACACGTGCTTCCAATGTGGACAGGAGGGACACAAGAGTGCCGCTTGCCACGCCGCCACCGCACCACACTGCGCGGCGTGTGCTGCCAGTGGCCGCCCCGCGGACCACAGGATGACGGGCAGGAGCTGCAAGCCCCCTGTGAAGAAAGGCATAGTGCCGGCGCAGGTTCGCCCTGCCACCGCCGCCGTTGTCGTCGCCGCTGTAGCTCCAGCGGCGGTAGCTGAGGGGACAGGTACGATGTCGGAATAATGGTTGCCAACTACCGCATCCTCCAGACGAACACCAATCACTGCAGAGCGGCCCAGGACCTGGTGGTGCAGGTCATGGCCGAGTGGTTGGTGAACGTAGCGGTGGTCGCCGAGCCTTACTATATCCCCGGCAGCTGGCTGGGTGACGAGGACGACTCGGTGGCATTAGCGGCGCGGTCTTCCACAGACTCCCCTCCCCTCTCGCTATTAGAGAGGGGACCGGGATACGTGGCCGCCGCGTGGGGAGACATGGCCCTTGTGGGCGTCTATTTCTCCCCAAACCGCCCTCTTCAGGACTTTGAGAACTATCTCGGAGTCTTGGCCGCCGTGGTCGGCAGGGCGGCGCCGCGTCAGGTCTCCGTGCTGGGAGACCTGAATGCCAAGTCGGTGACCTGGGGCAACCCGGCCACCGATCCACGTGGGCGGGCAGTGGAGATGTGGGCAGCCTCCTCTGGACTCTCTCTCTTGAACAGAGGAAGCGTCCAGACATGCGTGCGGCGGCAGGGTGGCTCAATAGTGGACGTCACTTTCGCCACCCCTGCGTTGGCCGCGCGCGTGTTGAACTGGCGGGTGGACCTGGTGGAGACTATGTCAGACCACCGCTACGTGCGTTTCGACATCTCCACGAGTGGCCCCGAAGAGACGCAGCCCCTCTCGGTGCGATCACCGTTCCCACGATGGGCTCTCGCCCGCCTGGACAGGGAGGCAGCGGCTGAGGCGGCGTTCGTCCAGGACTGGCTTTCACCGCCTTCCACCGGCCTGGATGTGGACACCGTGGCGGGGCAACTGAGGGAGTCTCTGACCGAGGTCTGCAACTCCAGCATGCCTCGGTCTCGCCGACCGCTGCCCAAACGCGCCGTGTACTGGTGGTCGGTGGAACTAGCGGGGCTTCGTGCAGCGTGTGTGGAGGCAAGAAGAACCTACACGCGGAGGCGGCGGCGGCGTCAACGGGACCAGGCCGACGAGGACCACCTCTATGAGGTATACATGGAGGCAAAAATGGTCCTCGATCGGGCTATCACCGCCGCCAGAGACTCGTCGAGAGCGGAGCTGCTGGAGGGTCTCGACAACGACCCCTACGGGAGACCATATAAGGCGGCACGCAACAAACTGCGCCCCTTTGGTCCCCCGGTGGCCGAGACCCTGGAGCCCTCATTTCTGGATGGGGTGGTTCAGTCCCTTTTCCCGTGCAGGGACAACTTCACCCCACCAATGATGGGCCCACCGCGGGGCATGGATCCGCCAGCTGAGGAAGAAGAGGAGGCCCCTCCTGTCACGGAGTCGGAACTTGACACGGCGATTCTTCGTATCCGCGCCAAGAAGACAGCTCCGGGCCCCGACGGTGTTCCGGCAAGAGTGGTGGCGATCGCTGCCACTCAAATGGAGGAGAGGTTTCGGGACCTCTTCAGCGCATGCCTTGCGTCTGGAAGGTTCCCGAAACCGTGGAAGGAGGGGCAGTTGTGCCTCCTTCGCAAGGAGGGCCGCCCAGCAGACTCCCCCTCGGCATACCGGCCCATCGTTCTGCTCGATGAGGTCAGCAAAATGTTCGAGGGGATAATCGCTGCCCGCCTAAAGAGCCATCTGCGGAGTGTCGGGCCGGACTTGTCGGACGCTCAGTTCGGTTTTCGGGCTGAGCGTTCCACGGTGGATGCGCTGGCCTGCCTTAAGGGCCAGGTGAAGGAGGCAATGGAAGCGGGGGACGGATTGTTGGCTGTGTCATTCGACATAGCGAATGCCTTCAACTCTGTTCCCCACTCCACCATCCTAGAGGCGCTCCGATACCACGGAGTGCCTCGATACATGCGCAGGCTGCTGGCCGACTACCTGGAGGATCGGGCAATCCTCCTGGTAAATAGGACTGGCCAAGTCCGGCGGTACGCCGTTGAGGCTGGCGTTCCACAGGGGTCAGTCTTAGGACCTCTACTCTGGAACGTCGGCTATGATTGGCTCTTGCGGGGAACTCCCCTCCGAGGCACGAGTGTCGTCTGCTATGCGGATGACACTCTCCTCACCGCCCGTGGGGAGAGTTTTAGGGAGGCGGCCAACTTGGCCTCGGCGGGCGGATCCTTGGTCGCAGGGAGGATTCGCCGCCTAGGTTTAACGGTGGCGCTGCACAAGACCGAGGCCGTGTTCTTCCACGGCCCTCGCCAGCGCCCCCCACCTGACGCCCACATCTTCGTGGAGGGCGTCAGAATAGAGGTGAAGGCCCAGATGAAATATCTGGGTCTTGTACTCGACAGCAGGTGGCGCTTCGGTCCACATTTTAGCGGGCTGTCGTCGCGCCTGCTGAAGACCGCAGGCGCGCTCTCGTGGCTGCTTCCTAACTTGGGGGGGCCTAGCGCGCGATGCCGGCAACTTTACGCCGGCATCTTGAGGAGTATGGCCCTCTACGGGGCTCCCATCTGGGAGGAATCGCTCCAAAGGAGAGAGAACGCCGCCGCCTTGCGGGCGCCCCAAAGGGCCATAGCTCAGCGGGTGGCGCGGGCCCACCGCACCGTGGGCTTTGCGGCAGCATGTGCTCTGGCCAGCACCCCTCCTTGGGAACTTGAGGCGTGGGTGCTCGCCAGAGTATATGAATGGACGGCAGGGCGGAGGGCGAGAGGAGAATGCCCAGCCCCGGAAGAGCGGGAGGCGGTCCGACGGGAGGCGAAGGACGCCATCGTTGTCCATTGGACGGAGGACCTCGCCATCGCAGCCTTCGGGCGCCGAACCCTCGACGCGATTGGGCCAGTCCTGCGAGACTGGCTCGAGCGGTCGCATGGGTTCCTCTCCTTCCGTCTGGTGCAGGTGCTGTCCGGACACGGTTGTTTCGGATCGTATCTGCGCCGGATTGGACGAGAGGAGACGCCGTCGTGCCACCACTGTGGCGCGGCGGAGGACGCGGCGCAGCACACCCTCGAGGTGTGCCCTTCGTGGTCCGAGCCGCGCTGTAGTCTCATCGCGGTGATCGGACAGGACCTCTCACTCCCCGGCTTGGTTAACGCCATGCTGAGGGATGAGAGGTCCTGGGCGGCAGTCGCCTCCTTCTGCGAACACGTCATGTCCCAGAAGGAGGCGGCGGAGCGCGTGCGGGAAGACGATCCTGACGCGGCGCCGCTCCGAAGGCGGAGGAGGGGTCGAAGAAGACGTCAGTTTGAAAGTCATCTCCGACTCCTCCCAGGTGGAGGCCAGCAGGCAACGGGTGCGGGGGCACCCTTGTCTGTATTGCACAGGCTTCCACCAATGTCGGACGGGAATGGCCAGGTGTTCCCGGCCATTTCCGTAGCCCCCCAGCCTGGGGGGCATGCGGAGCCCGCCAGCTAGGCGGGCATGCGCCGGGAGGGTTGTGGAAGTAAAGGCTGAGCCGGTTTCCCATGGCCCTCCCATCACGGCGATGTGGGAACACCGCTGAGTTTTAGTGGGTATACTGTCATTACCGACAGGAGTCCCACATACCCCGACTCGTCCCCCACGAGCGGGGATGCGTAATGCATTTCTCAGCGATAAAAAAAAAAAAAAAAAAAAAAAAAAAAAAGGTTAGGTTAGGTTAGGTTAGGTTAGGTTAGGTTAGGTTAGGTTAGGTTAGGTTAGGTTAGGTTAGGTTAGGTTAGGTTAGGTTAGGTTAGGTTAGGTTAGGTTAGGTTAGGTTAGGTTAGGTTAGGTTAGGTTGGGGGATCCCCCACAGTGCATACTTCCTCGCAGTTTCCCCCGGGCAACGCCGTGTCTGACCACCGTAACGGAGTGGCAGACCGGCGGCTAAAGTGCGCTGTGATTCGCAGACAAAAATGCGGTCGTCTGCGAATATGTCGAGCAAACCCACGCGTGACGCCTCTGGGCGTTTTATGTCGAATCGCTCCTCCCAGGGCGATTCAAACGGCCCTTCTCAGGGCCAACCCAACGGCCCTTCTCAGGACCAACCCAACGGCCCTTCTCAGGGCCAACCCAACGGCCCTCCTCAGGGCCAACCCAACAGCCCTTCTCAGGGCCAACCCAACGGCCCTTCTCAGGGCCAATCCAACGGCTCTTCTCAGAGCCACGCCGGCGGCGCTTTGGCGTCGGAAGCTGACCGCGCACCATCTGCGGCCAGCTTTTTCAGTAGGCCAGGCGAGTTGTCGGACTCCGATGACTCCATTATGGACACGTCGGGGGCCGAAAGCGACCGCTTCAAGCGGAAGAGGTCCGAGGGCTCCTCGGAGTCGACTCGAGGTGGGGCGAAGAAGAAGTCGAAATCTAAAAAGGCTTCGGCTTCTACTGCGCTTTCTACCCACAATGTGGGCTTGGTGGACGCCGAGCGCCAGCTACACCTAGCAAAAAGGGCGCAACTCCAACTAGACCTGGAGGAGAGGGTCGCCGCCAAGGAGCAGCAGGCGCAAGTTGCCAGATCGAGGGCCGGCTATGGTGCATCCAAGGTACTGTATGCCGACCACTCCCTGGCGGAATTGGAGCTCATGGCGCAAGAAGATAAGGAGGAGGTCCTGGAGGTCGCCTCAAAGTCTTCAAATTTGAAGGGGACTTTTCAGAAGGCCCTCAAATGCCGGGCCGCCAGCATGCACGGCATTGTTCTGGAGCTGGTGAAGCGGACGGCCACGGACGAGACACGTCAGCTTCAGGCCAAGGTGGATCGCCTGCAGGCGGAGGTCAGCCAGCTACACCAGAAGCTGGCTGAGGCCACGGCCACGCCTGCCCAATCTGCCCTTGGTCCGGTGGTAGGAGGCTGCTCCTCCTCCCCTGCCAGCCTTGAGGCAACAATCCGTGGGGTTGTCATGGAGGAGAGGGCCTTCATCAGAGCCTGCTTCGCAGGCATCGAGGACCGGCTCTTGCCGGAAAGGCGGCTCCGCCCGCCGCTAGCGGCGGACAATAGTCCACCACCGAGGGAGCCGGAACCTGCGCCTCTAGCAGGCCCGGTATCCAAGGGCAAAGGAAAGGGCAAGAAGACTAAGGCGGCTTCTCATACACCCACCACAAGCGCGGAGGGAGCGCCTGGGTCGTCTGCTACTCCAGCAGCAGCTCCCAAGAACTCGCAGGAGGAAGACGCCCTTCTTCCCTCCACCACCCCGTCCAACCAGTCGTGGACGGAAGTGGCCAGGAGAGGAAAGGGAAAAAAGGGGAAAAGGTCGGGCCCCGAGCCCGCTGCGACTGGTCCTGCAGCCAAAAGGGCCCCAGCCGGCGGGAGAAAGCTGGTTCCTCCCAAAACCGCGGCCGTCGTGGTGACTATCACCCCGGAGGCCGTGGGGAAGGGCGAGACGTATGAGTCCGTCCTAAGACGGGCTCGTACCAATGCTGATCCCTCCCGGCTGGGGATCAGCAACATCACGTGCCGTCTAACCCTAACCGGGGCCCGAATTTTCGAGTTCTCGGGGGAACAGCGCGGTGCAAATGCGGACCTCTTCGCAACAAAGTTGCAAGAGGTCATTGCGGATGCGGCAACGGTCGTCAGGCCCGTTAAGACCGCAGCCTTGGAGGTGGCCGATCTGGATGATTCGGTCACCAAAGAGGATGTGGTAGCGGCCGTCGCGGCGGCTGGAGGCTGCGACGCTGGCGCAGTGAAGGGTGGAGCCATCAGGCTCGGCCGCCGCGGCATGGGCGTCATCCGCCTTGAGTGCCCAGTCGCCGCGGCTGGGGCCGTCCTTGCTGCGACCAAGGGACGGCTGCTTGTGGGGTTCAGCACGGCTGTGGTCCGGCCGCTTGAAGACCAGCCTGTTCGCTGCTTCAAGTGCTTCGCGTTTGGCCACACCCGAGCCACGTGTCCGTCCAAGTTCGACTGGGGAGACACATGCTTCCAATGTGGACAGGAGGGACACAAGAGTGCTGCATGCCACGCCGCAACCGCACCACACTGTGCGGCGTGTGCTGCCAGTGGCCGCCCCGCGGACCACAGGATGACGGGCAGGAGCTGCAAGCCCCCTGTGAAGAAAGGCATAGTGCGGGCGCAGGTTCGCCCTGTTGCTGCCACCGCCGCCGTCGTCGTCGCCGCTGTAGCTCCAGCGGCGGTAGCTGAGGGGACCGGTACGATGTCGGAATAATGGTTTCTAACTACCGCATCCTCCAGACGAACACCAATCACTGCAGAGCGGCCCAGGACCTGGTGGTGCAGGTCATGGCCGAGTGGTTGGTGAACGTAGCGGTGGTCGCCGAGCCTTACTATATCCCCGGCAGCTGGCTGGGTGACGAGGACGACTCGGTGGCATTAGCGGCGCGGTCTTCCACAGACTCCCCTCCCCTCTCGCTATTAGAGAGGGGACCGGGATACGTGGCCGCCGCGTGGGGAGACATGGCCCTTGTGGGCGTCTATTTCTCCCCAAACCGCCCTCTTCAGGACTTTGAGAACTATCTCGGAGTCTTGGCCGCCGTGGTCGGCAGGGCGGCGCCGCGTCAGGTCTCCGTGCTGGGAGACCTGAATGCCAAGTCGGTGACCTGGGGCAACCCGGCCACCGATGCACGTGGGCGGGCAGTGGAGATGTGGGCAGCCTCCTCTGGACTCTCTCTCTTGAACAGAGGAAGCGTCCAGACATGCGTGCGGCGGCAGGGTGGCTCAATAGTGGACGTCACTTTCGCCACCCCTGCGTTGGCCGCGCGCGTGTTGAACTGGCGGGTGGACCTGGTGGAGACTATGTCAGACCACCGCTACGTGCGTTTCGACATCTCCACGAGTGGCCCCGAAGAGACGCAGCCCCTCTCGGTGCGATCACCGTTCCCACGATGGGCTCTCGCCCGCCTGGACAGGGAGGCAGCGGCGGAGGCGGCGTTCGTCCAGGACTGGCTTTCGCCGCCTTCAGCCGGTCTGGATGTGGACACCGTGGCGGGGCAACTGAGGGAGTCTCTGACCGAGGTATGCAACTCCAGCATGCCTCGGTCTCGCCGACCGCTGCCCAAACGCGCCGTGTACTGGTGGTCGGTAGAACTAGCGGGGCTTCGAGCAGCGTGTGTGGAGGCAAGAAGGACGTACACGCGGAGACGGCGGCGGCGTCAACGGGACCAGGCCGACGAGGACCACCTCTATGAGGTATACATGGAGGCAAAAATGGTCCTCGATCGGGCTATCACCGCCGCCAGAGACTCGTCGAGAGCGGAGCTGCTGGAGGGTCTCGACAACGACCCCTACGGGAGACCATATAAGGCGGCACGCAACAAACTGCGCCCCTTTGGTCCCCCAGTGGCCGAGACCCTGGAGCCCTCATTTCTGGATGTGGTGGTTCAGTCCCTTTTCCCGTGCAGGGACAACTTCACCCCACCAGTGATGGGCCCACCGCGGGGCATGGATCCGCCAGCTGAGGAAGAAGAGGAGGCTCCTCCTGTCACGGAGTCGGAACTTGACACGGCGATTCTTCGTATCCGCGCCAAGAAGACGGCTCCGGGCCCCGACGGTGTTCCGGCAAGAGTGGTGGCGATCGCTGCCACTCAAATGGAGGAGAGGTTTCGGGACCTCTTCAGCGCATGCCTTGCGTCTGGAAGGTTCCCGAAACCGTGGAAGGAGGGGCAGTTGTGCCTCCTTCGCAAGGAGGGCCGCCCAGCAGACTCCCCCTCGGCATACCGGCCCATCGTTCTGCTCGATGAGGTCAGCAAAATGTTCGAGGGGATAATCGCTGCCCGCTTAAAGAGCCATCTGCGAAGTATCGGGCCGGACTTGTCGGACGCTCAGTTCGGTTTTCGGGCTGAGCGTTCCACGGTGGATGCGCTGGCCTGCCTTAAGGGCCAAGTGAAGGAGGCAATGGAAGCGGGGGATGGATTGTTGGCTGTGTCATTCGACATAGCGAATGCTTTCAACTCTGTTCCCCACTCCACCATCCTAGAGGCGCTCCGATACCACGGAGTGCCTCGATACATGCGCAGGCTGCTGGCCGACTACCTGGAGGATCGGGCGATCCTCCTGGTAAATAAGACTGGCCAAGTCCGGCGGTACGCCGTTGAGGCTGGCGTTCCACAGGGGTCAGTCTTAGGACCTCTCCTCTGGAACGTCGGCTATGATTGGCTCTTGCGGGGAACTCTCCTCCGAGGCACGAGTGTCGTCTGCTATGCGGATGACACTCTCCTCACCGCCCGTGGGGGGAGTTTCAGGGAGGTGGCCAACTTGGCATCTGCGGGCGGATCCTTGGTCGCAGGGAGGATTCGCTGCCTAGGTTTAACGGTGGCGCTGCACAAGACCGAGGCCGTGTTCTTCCACGGCCCTCGCCAGCGCCCCCCACCTGACGCCCACATCTTCGTGGAGGGCGTCAGAATTGAGGTGAAGGCCCAGATGAAATATCTGGGTCTTGTACTCGACAGCAGGTGGCGCTTCGGTCCACATTTTAGCGGGCTGTCGTCGCGCCTGCTGAAGACCGCGGGCGCGCTCTCGTGGCTGCTTCCCAACTTGGGGGGGCCTAGCGCGCGATGCCGGCAACTTTACGCCGGCATCTTGAGGAGTATGGCCCTCTACGGGGCTCCTATCTGGGAGGAATCGCTCCAAAGGAGAGAGAACGCCGCCGCCTTGCGGGCGCCCCAAAGGGCCATAGCTCAGCGGGTGGCGCGGGCCCACCGCACCGTGGGCTTTGCGGCAGCATGTGCTCTGGCCAGCACCCCTCCTTGGGAACTTGAGGCGTGGGTGCTCGCCAGAGTATATGAATGGACGGCAGGGCGGAGGGCGAGAGGAGAACGCCCAGCCCCGGAAGAGCGCGAGGCGATCCGACGGGAGGCGAGGGATGCCATCGTTGTCCATTGGACGGAGGACCTCGCCATCGCAGCCTTCGGGCGCCGAACTCTCGACGCGATTGGGCCAGTCCTGAGAGACTGGCTCGAGCGGTCGCACGGGTTCCTCTCCTTCCGTCTGGTGCAGGTGCTGTCCGGACACGGTTGTTTCGGATCATACCTGCACCGGATCGGACGAGAGGAGACGCCGTCGTGCCACCACTGTGGCGCGGCGGAGGACGCGGCGCAGCACACCCTCGAGGTATGCCCGTCGTGGTCCGAGCCGCGCTGTAGTCTCATCGCGGTGATTGGACCGGACCTCTCACTCCCCGGCTTGGTTAACGCCATGCTGAGGGATGAGAGGTCCTGGGCGGCAGTCGCCTCCTTCTGCGAACACGTCATGTCCCAGAGGGAGGCGGCGGAGCGCGTGCGGGAGGACGATCCTGACGCGGCGCCGCTCCGAAGGCGGAGGAGGGGTCGAAGAAGACGTCAGTTTGAAAGTCATCTCCGACTCCTCCCAGGTGGAGGCCAGCAGGCAATGGGTGCGGGGGCACCCTTGCCTGTATTGCACAGGCTTCCACCAGTGTCGGACGGGAATGGCCAGGTGTTCCCGGCCATTTCCGTAGCCCCCCAGCCTGGGGGGCATGCGGGGCCCGCCAGCTAGGCAGGCATGCGCCGGGAGGGTTGTGGAAGTAAAGGCTGAGCCGGTTTCCCATGGCCCTCCCATCACGGCGATGTGGGAACACCGCTGAGTTTTAGTGGGTATACTGTCATTACCGACAGGAGTCCCACATACCCCGACTCGTCCCCCACGAGCGGGGATGCGTAATGCATTTCTCAGCGATAAAAAAAAAAAAAAAAAAAAAAAAAAAAAAAAAAAAGGTTAGGTTAGGTTAGGTTAGGTTAGGTTAGGTTAGGTTAGGTTAGGTTAGGTTAGGTTAGGTTAGGTTAGGTTAGGTTAGGTTAGGTTAGGTTAGGTTAGGTTAGGTTAGGTTAGGTTAGGTTAGGTTAGGTTAGGTTAGGTTAGGTTAGGTTAGGTTAGGTTAGGTTAGGTTAGGTTAGGTTAGGTTAGGTTAGGTTAGGTTAGGTTAGGTTAGGTTAGGTTAGGTTAGGTTAGGTTAGGTTAGGTTAGGTTAGGTTAGGTTAGGTTAGGTTAGGTTAGGTTAGGTTAGGTTAGGTTAGGTTAGGTTAGGTTAGGTTAGGTTAGGTTAGGTTAGGTTAGGTTTTTTTTTTTTTTTTTTTTTTTTTTTTTATGGCGCCTACCTCTCCGCGCAAGGCGGAGTCTGCGAGCTAATATTTCCTCGGACATTATCCGAGACCTTGGTAACTATTTTTATTTCTGTCATTTCATTTAATTTTATAAAAGTACAATCTTATCTTTATTACACACATTATTATCATTATTACAGTTTTTTATTTTTACATTTTTGGGTCAACTCAGTTCAATATACATTATATGTATTTATCCTTAAATCTACTTATCTCTATATCACATTTCAATACATTTCAATCCATTTCAATACATTTAAAAACATTCCTGATATCACAGTATTACACAGTCACAAACAATTACATACAGACACATCAAGCTATACACAATATTCGTTAGGTTTACAGTTTCGGACATTTTCAACTATCTGTGCTATGCTACTGTTATATATTGTAGACAAATATGTATACTAAGCATAATTACGTTTACTTGTTCCTAGTAATAGCCTTATGGGCTAGTTTTATACAAAACCCAACGAACTTGGCCCTAGTTCCCTTGCTTGTTATTAATGCGTTTACATTTTCCGCAGTTATTTGGATACCTAGTTCCTGTTCGATCTCAAATCTCTCTAGGCAATAGGCAGGGCAGTCTGTCAGTATATGTATCACAGTCTCATGTTTGTCGTCATCACATATGCACGATGGGCTTTCCTTACACTTGAACCTGTTCAAGTATTCGGAAAACCCACCGTGCCCTGTCAGTACTTGTGTCAGTATTCCTGTCGGTTTAATGTCTTTAATTGGTTTAAATGCTTGGATAGCATCCGGGAAAAATATCTTTGTAACGCCGGCTGTGCTCTCGGATCTGTATCTCCGATTCCAATCGTCAAGCGTATCCACTCGGATCTGCCGCTTGACGAATGAGATCGGGCATTGGTCGTAATCTGGCCTTGTTTTTGTTTTCAGGGCGGCTCAGGGCGGCTTCCTTAGCCAGTTGGTCTGCTCTCTCGTTACCCTCTAGTCCTGCGTGCGCCTTGATCCAAAAAAGATCAACTTTTTTGGCTTGTTCCACGCACTGTCGCAGGTTTTCACGTGTTTCGACTGCAAGGGGGTGGAGAGAGCGGTGGTTTGTGACCGTTTCTAGCGACGACCTGGAGTCGCTGTAAATGCCGAAACTATTTTTTGAGCTAAGCAATATTTCCCGTGTGGCTTTGCATATAGCCAGCAGTTCCGCCTGGTAGACGGTACAGTGGGGCGACAGCTTCAATTTTTGGCTCTTGGTTTCAACATCATTGCTCCAATGAGACAATGATGCTCCGACCTTGCCTTCGATCTTGCTGCCGTCCGTGAATATACGCACTGTTTGCGTGCAGTGGTTGTTGAATTGCTCCTGGTCTGCCAGGCATATGAATTGCAGGCTTATATGTTTGGCCGGGTGCGGGATTCTGCCAAACGCGGTGCGTTGCTCAATCTCCTTGTCTCCTAGCGCTGGCTGGGGTACCCCCCTCCTTGCCGCATAAAGGGCCGCTGCCTCTTGTATTCGGAGATCAAGGGGTAGTATCCCAGTCAGCACCAGTGCCGAGTTTAAGGAGACTGTGCGATACGATTTGCACAGTTTCTGTGCAAATCCCCTTTGGACCGCGTTTAACTGTTTGCTTAACATGAGCTTTTTGGCTGCTGGTGCCCACGCACTTGCCGCATACATGATCGTAGGTTCGACTACTGCCGTGTAGATAGTGCGTATAACTTCCGGATGGAGACCCCAACTGATCTTGGCTGCGCGCGACAGCTGCTTGTAGAAGTTTAAAGCTTTTCTACATACATTGGATGTATGGGTGTTGAAGGTCAGCTTGTCGTCAATGGTAAGCCCAAGGACTTTGATTTCCTGCGACATACCAATATCAATCCCGCCCATGCTCAGCAGTGGGGTGTCATGTTTAAGTTTCCGCGTAATGACCATAGCATTCGTCTTTTGCGGTGCGAATCTTAACTTATTTCTGACGCCCCACTGGTGAACATACTCGAGAGCGTCATTGGCACGTCGCTGGACTTCCATCGCTGAGTCCCCATCAAATATCAAAACGACGTCATCGG
This sequence comes from Agrochola lychnidis, assembly GCA_963680765.1. Lineage (NCBI taxonomy): Eukaryota > Metazoa > Arthropoda > Insecta > Lepidoptera > Noctuidae > Agrochola > Agrochola lychnidis. Next base: position 28,754,043 of record OY796851.1, read on the forward strand.
CGAAAGCCTGGCAATAATCTCCCCTTTGTACCAAGCCTTTCAGCAGGGGGTCGAGTAGAAGGTTCCATAGAATGGGGCCCCCTATCGATCCTTGCACACAGCCTTTGTTGGTTGCCCTGGTGACCTCCTGTCCCGCATACCTCACCCTGACCTTCCTGTGTTCTAGATAGCTGTCCACCACTCTTCTAACGTTTACCGGACATTTCGCCTCCGCCAACCCGATTTTTATGGCCGGCCACCATGCACTGTCAAAGGCTCCCTCTATGTCCAGCGAAATCATCACAATCAACTTCTTGTCTTTTAGTTTTCCACGTATCAGTTCTAGCAGGTCATAGAGGGAGTCTTCTGTGCTTTTTTGTGGCATAAAACCATATTGGCGTGTGCTTAGTCCGGGTATGATGTGCCACTTCACCCTACCTATCAGCATTTTTTCCAGGACCTTTCCCATCACCGGCAACAAACCTATTGGCCTATAGGATTTTGGAACTGTATAGCTCTCCTTCCCGGGTTTCCTCAATATTACCACCGTCGCTTCTTTCCAGATTCTCGGGAAGTAGCCCAGCTCTAGGCATTTGTTTGCCAGTGACAGGAAAAGTTCCGGATCACGGTCAAGGGCTTTTTGGCAAATATCGGCCGTAAGGCCATCTGCCCCCGGGGCTTTTTTGGGATGGAAGCTACGTATTGCAACGTTCAGCTCTTCCTGAGTAAACGGAGGATCATGTTCTTCATCATGCCCCATCTCGTTTGCTTTTTCAGCTATCGTCCTAATACGCCTGTGTTCGTCATTATCGTCTTCCTTCCTATCCTCCGGGTAAAACGTTTCCGCCAGCAAAGTGGCAGATTCAAGGTGGTTTAGGGTTTTACCTTCCTTGGTCAGGGGAAGATCTTCCTGTCTTTTTAGAGTCCTGCCTATTACCCTATAAATACCCTCCCAGAGTCCCTCTCTATCTTGTTTCCCACAGAAGCTTTTCCAGCTTTCTGTTTGAGCCGTTCTTTCTGCTTGCTCATATTTTTCTTTCAATTGCAGGTACTCCTCGACGACTTTCGCTCTCCTGATCTCGGCTGCACACCGGATTCTGCGCTTTCTAGTGGCGACCTCTTTCTTCATCACGGCGAGCTCATTGGACCACCAAGGTAAGTTAATTTTGCAATTTGGCTGTAGTTTAGGAATACTTAAATTGCATGCTTCTATAATTATGTTTATATATGATACTATTTTTAATTCTAATTCAGTTTTATTATTAATTTCGTCTAATTTAGTTTTGCTTATGTTATTTACTTGTAGCAACTGGTCCAATTTCTCACAAAATTGTGCCCAGTTTGCTTTTTTACTATTAAATATTCTTGTAGTTCTGCTTATGTCTAAACCTTTTGCCCTTTTTAGGTTAATTTTAAAAATGATGGTGTTGTGGTCTGAGCTCGTCATGCCTTCGTCCACTCTCCAGTCCTCGACCAGATCGAGCAGGTCCGCCGTACATGCCGTGATGTCCACAAAACTCGTATAAAGTGTGGATCCCCTCACCGTGTGGAATGTTGGTGTATCGCCTATGTTGAGCACCTGCAGTCCCATTTCTTCTAGAGCACCGGCCATTTTAATCCCTCTTTGGTCGATTTTTTGGCTACCCCACCATGAGTTCTTGGCATTTGCGTCTCCTCCCAGGATGATTTTTCGGCCAAAACTCCTTTCTACCTTGATCAGCTGTTCCAGGTATGGCTCTATCAGTGTTGGTTTCGGTTCAAGGTAGAATGAGACCACCACAATCTCCCAGGCGCTTGTCTTCATCTTCACCACTGTGATGTTGGGCGTGGTGAAATTCGGACACTGGACGACGTCTATATCACCATCAAAGACTGCTATTGCCGTCTTGTTGACGCCGTCGTCATCACCGGTATGCTGGTAAATTCGAGCACCGCGGTAGTCTTTCATTCTACCCAAACTCCCGATGTACGGCTCTTGGAGCAGTGCAAAAGCCATCCCATTTTTGTGAGCCTCAAGCATGATCTCATTTGTGGCCAGAGCCTTTTTTCGCAGATTTGCTTGGGCCACAAGGTATGGTCTTTTTTGGGAGACAGAGTTTCCGCCTGGGACCACCTTAGCAATATGCCACCCTTGTTCTTGCTATCGCATCCCATTTTGCTCTGATGGGGCACTCCTGGCTAAAGGCATTATGGCCTGTGGTGTCAAGCTTTGAACGCGCACAGTTGCAGCACGACGGGGCCGCACCTTCAAGCCAACTGGGGCATTCTGCTCTCATGTGAGGTCCTCCGCAATGACTGCATTTTGCCTGAGTCTCCTGGCAAAATCGCCTGCTATGCCCATAGCCTAGGCAGAGCGAGCACTGTACTATCGGAGACTGGTCGGCCACTCTTATCCTCTGTAGGTCAATGAGGATCGATTCAGCCTCTGTCAGTCTCTGCCACATTTTGGGAGACACCCTCATCACGATATGACTCGTGTGGGGGTTCCTGGTGCGTTTTTTAAATGCAATTTCAACTCTGTCGTCTTGCGCATCCAGGTTTGTGAACATTCTTTTATTTTGGTTCCTTAGAGCATTTAGAATGTCCGCGTCACTGTTGCAACTGAGCACGTCCCTTAAAATTACGAGGGGGTCTCTGTTCTGAATGTTTTCTATGTTGAGGCTTTCTCCGGATTCTCTAATTCTATTTTTAACTTTTTCTCTTTCCTCATCGGTTTTACAGCCAATTATGATTTTCCGGTCCTTTGCCTTTCTTATTTTTTCTACCTCGATTCCTCCTTCTTTGGCATTCACGGCTTTCCTTATTCTATTTAAAACTTCTTCTCCTGTTTGTTGGTCGTCATTCGCAGTAACTATAAAGGAGTGAAGGGCGGTCTGGGCCGGGAGCCGCTTACCAATAGGGGTCGCAGCTACACCGGCGTAGGACCGCTTTTCCATGTTTTCAATTTGGTCCTTTAGTTGCCCCATACTCTCGGTATTTTCCTTGATGAGGTCAGCGTGCTCCTTCAGTTTCCCGATGAGATTCACAATCTGTTTATTTCCTTCCTCTTCTTCCTTTCTTCCTGTTTCTCCGCTCTGCACCAGTGTTAGTTCTTTCGGTGTGCCTCTTTGCGGTTCTTTGCACTTTCCTACATCAGTATCCGCTTCCTTGGTTAGGTTAGGTTAGGTTAGGTTAGGTTAGGTTAGGTTAGGTTAGGTTAGGTTAGGTTAGGTTAGGTTAGGTTAGGTTAGGTTAGGTTAGGTTAGGTTAGGTTAGGTTAGGTTAGGTTAGGTTAGGTTAGGTTAGGTTAGGTTAGGTTAGGTTAGGTTAGGTTAGGTTAGGTTAGGTTAGGTTAGGTTAGGTTAGGTTAGGTTTTTTTTTTTTTTTTTTTTTTTATGGCGCCTACCTCTCCGCGCAAGGCGGAGTCTGCGAGCTAATATTTCCTCGGACAATATCCGAGACCTTGGTTACTATTTTTTATTTCTGTCATTTCGTTTAATTTTATAAAAGCACAATCTTATCTATATTACACACATTATTATCATTATTACAGTTTTTTGTTTTTACATTTTTGGGTCAACTCAGTTCAATTATACATTATATGCATTTATCCTTAAATCTACTTATCTCTATATCACATTTCAATACATTTCAATACATTACAATCCATTTCAATACATTTCAATTCATTTAAATACATTCCTGATATCACAGTATTACACAGTCACACACAGTTACATACAGACACATCAAGCTATACACAATATTCGTTAGGTTTACAGTTTCGGACATTTTCAACTATCTGTGTTATGCTACTGTTATATATTATAGACAAATATGAATACTAAGCATGATTACGTTTACTTGTTCCTAGTAATAGCCTTATGGGCTAGTTTTATACAAAACCCAACGAACTTGGCCCTAGTTCCCTTGCTTGTTATTAATGCGTTTACATTTTCCGCAGTTATTTGGATACCTAGTTCCTGTTCGATCTCAAATCTCTCTAGGCAATAGGCAGGGCAGTCTGTCAGTATATGTAACACAGTCTCATGTTTGTCGTCATCACATATGCACGATGGGCTTTCCTTACACTTGAACCTGTTCAAGTATTCGGAAAACCCACCGTGCCCTGTCAGTACTTGTGTCAGTATTCCTGTCGGTTTTATATCTTTTATTTGTTTATATGCTTGGATAGCATCCGGGAAAAATATCTTTGTAACGCCGGCTGTGCTCTCGGATCTGTATCTCCGATTCCAATCGTCAAGCGTATCCACTCGGATCTGCTGCTTGACGAATGAGATCGGGCATTGGTCGTAATCTGGCCTTGTTTTTGTTTTTAGGGCGGCTTCCTTAGCCAGTTGGTCTGCTCTCTCGTTACCTTCTAGTCCTGCGTGCGCCTTGATCCAAAAGAGATCAACTTTTTTGGCTTGTTCCACGCACTGTCGCAGGTTTTCACGGGTTTCGACTGCGAGGGGGTGGAGAGAGCGGTGGTTTGTGACCGTTTCTAGCGACGACCTGGAGTCGCTGTAAATGCCGAAACTATTTTTTGAACTCAGCAAAATTTCCCGTGTGGCTTTGCATATAGCCAGCAGTTCCGCCTGGTAGACGGTACAGTGGGGCGACAGCTTCAATTTTTGGCTCTTGGTTTCAACATCATTGCTCCAATGAGACAATGATGCTCCGACCTTGCCTTCGATCTTGCTGCCGTCCGTGAATATACGCACTGTTTGCGTGCAGTGGTTGTTGAATTGCTCCTGGTCTGCCAGGCATATGAACTGCAGGCTTATATGTTTGGCCGGGTGCGGGATTCTGCCAAACGCGGTGCGTTGCTCAATTTCCTTGTCTCCTAGCGCTGGCTGGGGTACCCCCCTCCTTGCCGCATAAAGGGCCGCTGCCTCTTGTATTCGGAGATCAAGGGGTAGTATCCCAGCCAGCACCAGTGCCGAGTTTAAGGAGACTGTGCGATACGATTTGCACAGTTTCTGTGCAAATCCCCTTTGGACCGCGTTTAACTGTTTGCGTAACATGAGCTTTTCGGCTGCTGGTGCCCACGCACTTGCCGCATACATGATCGTAGGTTCGACTACTGCCGTGTAGATGGTGCGTATAACTTCCGGATGGAGACCCCAACTGATCTTGGCTGCGCGCGACAGCTGCTTGTAGAAGTTTAGAGCTTTTCTACATACATTGGATGTATGGGTGTTGAAGGTCAGCTTGTCGTCTATAGTCAGCCCCAAGATTTTGATTTCCCGCGACATGCCAATGTCGACCCCGCCCATGCTCAGCAGTGGGGTGTCATACTTGAGTTTACGCGTGACGACCATAGCGTTCGTCTTGTGTGGTGCGAAACTCAGCTTATTGCTGATTCCCCACTGGTGAACATACTCGAGAGCGTCATTGGCACGTCGCTGGACCTCCGTTGCGGAGTCCCCATCGAATACCAGTACTACGTCATCGGCGAAGGCTTGGCAGTAGTCTCCCCTATGTTCCAGGCCTTTGAGTAGGGGGTCGAGTAGAAGATTCCAGAGAATCGGGCCCCCTATCGATCCTTGAACACAGCCTTTGTTAGTATTCCTTGTTACCTCCTGTCCTGCGTACCTTATCCGGACCCGCCTGTGTTCCAGGTAACTGTCTACCATTCTTCTTATATTGACCGGACATTTCGCTTCCGCCAACCTAGTTCTAATGGCCGGCCACCATGCACTATCGAAGGCTCCCTCTATGTCAAGCGATATCATGACAATCAGTTTTTTGTCTTTTAACTTGTCTCGTATTAGTTTCAGCAAGTCATAGAGGGAGTCTTCGGTGCTTTTTTGTGGCATAAAACCATATTGGCGTGTGCTGAGTCCGGGTATGATATGCCATTTCACTCGTCCAATGAGCATTTTTTCCAGGACTTTTCCCATCACTGGCAACAGTCCTATCGGCCTATATGATTTAGGGGCTGTGTAGTTCTCCTTTCCGGGTTTCCTCAGGATTACCACAGTGGCTTCCTTCCATATCCTGGGGAAGTAACCCAGCTCCAGGCATTTGTTTGCCAGTGATAGGAAGAGCTCCGGATCATGGCTTACGGATTGCTGGCAGATATCTGCTGTGAGGCCATCTGCCCCGGGGGCTTTCTTAGGGTTGAAGCTACGTATAGTGGAGTTAAGCTCTTCCTGAGTAAACGGTGGGTCATGTTCTTCACCATGGCCTATCTCGTTTATGTGTTCAGCTAATGTCCTGATACGCGTGTGCTCCTCATTATCTTCTTCCTTCCTATCCTCGGGGTAGAATGTTTCTGCCAGCAATGTGGCAGATTCGAGGTGGTTTAACTCTCTTCCTTCCTTTTTCAGAGGCAGGTCCTCCTGTCTCTTCATAGTCCTGCCTATAACCCTGTATATGCCTTCCCAGAGTCCCTCCTTATCCTGTTTACCACAGAAGCTTTTCCAGCTTTCTGTTGAGGCGGTTCTTGCTGCTTGCTCATACTTTTCTTTTATTTTCAGGTACTCAGCGACGACTTTCGCCCTCCGGATCGGCGCTGCACAGCGGACCCTGCGCTTCCAAGTGGCGACCTCCTTTTTCAGGATGGCGAGCTCGTTGGACCACCAAGGTAACTCTATTTTGCTAGTGGGCTTTGTCTTTGGTATACTACTATTTGATGCTTCTACTATGGTATTAATATATGATTCTACTTTACTTTCTAATTCAGGTTTATTATCGATATGGTTAAATTCTGTTCTAGTTATGTTATTTTCATCTAGCAACTGTCCCAATTTCTCACGAAATTGTTCCCAGTTTGCTTTTTTACTGTTAAATAATCTTGTTGTTCTACTAATGTCGAAGCCCTTTGCTCTTTCGAGTTTGATTTTAAATATGATGGCGTTGTGGTCTGAGCTCGTCATACCCTCGTCCACTCTCCAGTTCTCAACCAGGTCGAGAAGATCAGCCGTGCATGCCGTGATGTCCACAAAGCTGGTATACAGTGAGGTTCCCCTCACTGTGTGGAACGTCGGGGTGTCGCCTATGTTGAGCACCTGCATACCCATTTCTTCCAGGGCACCGGCCATTTCGATTCCTCTTGGATCGATTTTGCAGCTACCCCACCAAGAGTTTTTGGCATTTGCGTCTCCACCCAGGATGATGCTCCGGCCAAAACATCTCTCTATATTTATAAGCTGCTCCAGGTATGGCCCTATCGGTGCTGGTTTCGGTTCTAGGTAGAATGAGACCGCCACGATCTCCCAGGCGGTTGTCCTCATTTTCACCACTGTGATGTTGGGTGTGGTGAAGTTTGGACACTGGATGACGTCTATATCGCCATCGAAGACTGCAATTGCAGTCTTGATGACGCCGTCTCCATCACCTGTATGCTGGTATATTCTGGCACCGCGGTAGTCTTTCATTCTACCCAAACTCCCGATGTACGGCTCCTGGATCAGTGCGAAAGCCACCCCCTTTTTGGTTGCCTCAAGCATGATCTCGTTCGTGGCCAGGGCCTTTCTCTGCAGATTTGCCTGTACCACGATGTATGGCCTTTTTTGGGGAACAGAGTTTTCGCCGGGGACCACCTTAGCAATATGCCACCTTCGATCTTGCTATCGCATCCCATTTTACTCTGATGGGGCATTCCTGGCTGAAGGCATTGTGATCTGTCTTGTCTAGCTTTGAACGCACACAGTTGCAGCAAGCCGGAGTAGTGCCCGCGAGCCAGTCGGGGCACTCTGCTTTCATGTGCGATCCCCCGCAATGACTACATTTGGCCTGGGTCTCCTGGCAAAAACGCCTACCATGCCCAAATCCCAAGCAAAGCGAGCACTGTACTACTGGAGATTGGTCGGCCACTCTTATTCTCTGTAGGTCAATGAGGACCGACTCGGCATCTGTCAATCTCTGCCACATTTTGGGGGACACCCTCATAACGATGTGACTCGTATGGGGGTTCCTAGTGCGTTTTTTATATGCAATTTCTAATCTATCTTCCTGCTCATTCAGGTCCATGAACATTCTTCTGTTTTGGTTTCTCAACGCACTTAGTACGTCCCCATCACTGTTGCAACTGAGCACGTCCTTTAGGATAACGAGCGGATCTCTGTTTTGGATGTTTTCCGTTGTGAGGCTTTCTCCGGACTCCTTTATTCTGTTCTTAACTCGTTCTCTTTCCTCCTCGGTTTTGCAGCCGACTATTATTTTCCGGTCTTTTGCTTTTCTTACTTTTTCGACCTCAAATCCTCCTTCTTTGGCGTTAACGGCCTTCCTGATCCTACACATGACCTCTTCGCCAGTTTCTTGGTCGTCATTCGCGGTAACTACGAAGGAGTGTAGAGCGGCCTGCGCAGGGAGCCGCTTCCCAATAGAAGTCGCGGCTACACCGGCGTAAGTCCGCTTTTCCATTATCTCAATTTTTTCCTTTAGCTGCCCCATACTCTCGGTATTTTCCTTGATGAGGTCAGCGTGCTCCTTCAGTTTCCCGATGAGATTCACAATCTGTTTATTTCCTTCTTCTTCTTCCTTTCTTCCTGTTTCTCCGCTCTGCACCAATGTTGGTTCTTTCGGTGTGCCTCTTTGCGGTTCTTTGCACTTTCCTACATCAGTATCCGCTTCCTTAACTAGCTGATACAGTCTTTCTAGTGCCCGGGTGACTTCCGTCTTTATTTCCGTCTTTGTATTTTTGGAAGTCCCCAGATGCATTTTCGCTTTTATGAGACAGGCTCGTGCTTCCGCGATCCTGTTTGCGAATTTCGGAGTTTTTTCTGCCTCTCCGGGGGCACTTCCCTCTGACTCCGTTGGTGGTTTCTGTGTAGCCTTTGTTGCCTCTTGGGAATTTGTGGGCGTTGCTTTAGGTTTTTTGGCTACAACCATCGAGGAAGAAGAAGAAGAGGATGAGGTCTCATTGGGAGTGGTCTGAGGCTTCTTTTGGACCTGGGTCTCTGACTTCCCAGCCTCCCACTCACCAATGCTCCTCCTAACTGTCGAATTTACATTTTGTCCTTCGTTCGGTGTTGTACTTTTTATAAAAGTCGTATTTCCTACCGTTTGCGATTTCGCAGGGTCCTTATCGCCCATTGTTTCTTTCGCTGGTGTTCTAATCATGTTTGCTTTTTAAAATCAAAAATGTTTTTTAGTTAAAATAAAATTTAAAAAAAAAAAATTTATTTAAATTTATTTTTAATTTTAATGTCCGAGGGGCGCCTTCAAAATCTCGAGTTTAAATTTGTATAAGTTGTAAAAGCTTTAAAATCGAGTAATAAATTTGTAAATAATAAATAACTAAAATTGTAAAATTGTAAAGAAGTAGACGACAAGTATAATGTAAAATTGTATAAAATTGTAGATAAAAGTCATTCAGTTAATAGTATTTATAAAGAAAATTGTATTTAGAATTAATTATTAATAATTAATAATATCAGTCTCATTCAATATTTTTCAACAGATTCTCCGTAAAGGCGATCTGTAATATCGTCCAGCGGGTTTAACACCCAAAAGGTCAATTTATACTTGTGAATAGTCAATGTCCCAAGTCAGGTCACTTCAGTCAAGGTCTTGGTCGTACCCCTAATAGAAGGGTGAATGAGAACTCCACACACAGCGTACACCGCAACACTACACAAAACCAAAATTTTCAAAAATATTTATCCAAAACATATATTTATCACAAAATTATAAAATTATCTTAAAATGGGTCGTTTTTCATTAATTTTGGCGGAGCCAAAGGAAAGGTCTTCTCCTCCTGATTTCAGGGACCCCAAACTTGGTGGGTCTATGACCTCTGGTTCCAAAGTTAATTCCCGGGGGGGTGAGGTCACCGTAACTTGGCCAGGAGGGAGGGGGGGAAGAGGGGTGCGTCCCGGGGTTGTAACTGGGCGTCGCGGGAGATTATCGAGGGGAGTTCCTGGATGCGAAGGGGGGGGGGGTTGTATATGTATAAGGGAGATATATTGTTATATTTAATCAGTACTAGTTTTTATTATAAATTTATAAAAATGAAATTAAATAAAAATAAAAAATGAGGGGGTCAAAAAGGGGGTCTAAGGGGTCTATCTTAATATAAGGGAGATTTATAGTTATATTTAATCAGTGTAAGTTGTTATTATAAATTTATAAAAATAAAATAAAATAAAAAATGAGGGGGTCAAAAAGGGGGTCTAAGGGGTCTATCTTAATATGGGTTCTAGTTGGGAGGGGGGGTACTAGGGGGGGGGAGAAATTTTGTCAGAATTTTGATATTCCCAGCCGTTCAAAAGATATTACGATTTTAAAAGGAAAAATATATTTTTCGGGATATTGATACTCGAATTTATAAAATAAAAGGTATTATGGCCTGGTGAGGTGAGGGGGGTTTTGGAAACAGTTTTTTGAGGGGGGGGGGGGGGGGGATTCAACTTCGAGTATTGTGACTTACGTATTCAGTCACTGCTACGAAATGGCCCACTGAGGTATTTAAACGGGAGGGGGGGGGGGGGGTACAGTTAGTTAAAATCACAATTTTATAAAACAAAAAGGGTGTACATATAGGGGATGGCCTGTGGAGTTTTGCTGCATATACTGTACTAAAGTACAGTATATGCAGTCTGGTGTCAGAAACGGGCTAGCTCTCTCCGTTCTCGAGATATGATCGTTTTTAGGATTTCAAACGTCCCAGGTTCGAGTCCCGTTTGGTGAACACCAATTTTTTCTTACACAATCAATATTTTTATAAAAAATAAATCTAATATATAAACTAGGTCTACAGCAGTTTGGCACACATAATTTAAGTTGGTTTTATTGATTAAGTTGATTTTTTAATTTGGATTTTAAAACGGGGTAATATGTGGGGAGATAATGAAAGTGGGGAGAATTTCGTAAATTTTCCCCGAATTTTTTACAGGAGCGTCGCAGAGGGATGGGAATAGATTGTGCGGGTTCCCCTTCTAGAGGAAACTATGTTAGGTAAAGTTATTTTCCCTCTACGGCTTTCCGTTTGGGAGATATAGCCACTCCAGTATAATTTGTAGACAAGTTGGGATCAAGGAAAAATCGCGATCGGGGAGAGGTTATATCTCAAAAAATACTAATTTAAAATTACTGAAAATGTGTTTGCATATGCCAGTAGCTGAGGGCTACTGGTCAATATATTAAAAAACACTGAAAAACAACCAGCAAAATATATTTCCTGTTTTTCTTTCCGAAAAAAACCAACTTATTTTACTGCCGGAAATTAATTCTATGCACAGTAATAATTACAGTTCTCTTGAAGCTGTTGTCCGATTTCGATGAAATTTTCGCCTCTGGGTTAGGGAACGTCCCAGCTAACCTCCACAGGAGTTGTAGATTTTTCTTCCCTGGTTATAGGCGTGAAACCGTGGCCGGAAAAACCTATTTCCTCTTTCACAGCCGCACAGATTTTTTATTAAGTTTGTAGTCACGTTAAAAGGTGCACACTTAACTTATTTTCCGTTTTGAAAAGACCTCCGGGGTCCTTGTCACATACTCCTCCTCGAGGAGTGGTCAGGGGTGATTTTCGGCCTTAGTTGCGGGACCTCGTTGGCACATGGAGAAGTTTATTTTCACCGTATTTCCGCGCGCCTGCACGGAAAAATTCGGGACTTTTTTCAGGGTTGGAGGTCTCGCTTAGGCGGTCAGGATAGCAGTTCCAGAAATATAGGTCGTCGATCTGGTTCAGAAGTTATTCTGCTTTTTAGATCGAAAAATCCAGCACTTGCACAATTTTTTCACAGTTTTTGTCACAGTTTTCACAGTTTTCAATATTTTCACAGAATTTTTTCACGCTCGTGATCGCCTCGTGATTCCGCGTGTTTTAATGTATTGCACGAGTTATTTGGTAAACTTTTTCTGTTTTTCGCGATTTTTGACTGCGGAGCGCGGTTTAAACTGGACTGTTCGCGGCGGGGGACGCCGGGTGACTAGGTTAGGTTAGGTTAGGTTAGGTTAGGTTAGGTTAGGTTAGGTTAGGTTAGGTTAGGTTAGGTTAGGTTAGGTTAGGTTAGGTTAGGTTAGGTTAGGTTAGGTTAGGTTAGGTTAGGTTAGGTTAGGTTAGGTTAGGTTAGGTTAGGTTAGGTTAGGTTAGGTTAGGTTAGGTTAGGTTAGGTTAGGTTAGGTTAGGTTAGGTTAGGTTAGGTTAGGTTAGGTTAGGTTAGGTTAGGTTAGGTTAGGTTAGGTTAGGTTAGGTTAGGTTAGGTTAGGTTAGGTTAGGTTAGGTTAGGTTAGGTTAGGTTAGGTTAGGTTAGGTTAGGTTAGGTTAGGTTAGGTTAGGTTAGGTTAGGTTAGGTTAGGTTAGGTTAGGTTAGGTTAGGTTAGGTTAGGTTAGGTTAGGTTAGGTTAGGTTAGGTTAGGTTAGGTTAGGTTAGGTTAGGTTAGGTTAGGTTAGGTTAGGTTAGGTTAGGTTAGGTTAGGTTAGGTTAGGTTAGGTTAGGTTAGGTTAGGTTAGGTTAGGTTAGGTTAGGTTAGGTTAGGTTAGGTTAGGTTAGGTTAGGTTAGGTTAGGTTAGGTTAGGTTAGGTTAGGTTAGGTTAGGTTAGGTTAGGTTAGGTTAGGTTAGGTTAGGTTAGGTTAGGTTAGGTTAGGTTAGGTTAGGTTAGGTTAGGTTAGGTTAGGTTAGGTTAGGTTAGGTTAGGTTAGGTTAGGTTAGGTTAGGTTAGGTTAGGTTAGGTTAGGTTAGGTTAGGTTAGGTTAGGTTAGGTTAGGTTAGGTTAGGTTAGGTTAGGTTAGGTTAGGTTAGGTTAGGTTAGGTTAGGTTAGGTTAGGTTAGGTTAGGTTAGGTTTTTTTTTTTTTTTTTTTTTTTTTTTTTTTTTATATTATTTGTTTCGCTTTGGGTTTTCCTTTTGAGTGAGGTTTCATTTATTATTTGTTTTCACTTTCGGACAGTTTCTGCTATTTGATACAGTTGCTGTCTTTTTTAGATGTTTTGTTATTCGCAATGTGATTATGTTTTTATATGATAAATAATGTCATAAATATTAACTTTGTTAGATCTTAATAATTATTGTAATATGGATGGTGTTGCTCTATGTGCCATTGAAGTTCTTGAGCTGGCTCATAATTTTCGTCGCATATTTGATGAAGGCATCCAAGGCTTCTTCTTTTCGCATTAGCGTCCCGATGTCATATGTCGTGAATGTCGTGATACCAAATTTCTCAGAGATTGCTTCATACTTCATGCGATCCATGGCGAATCTGGGGCAATCCCTGAGGAGGTGGTCGATACTTTGTACTGTATTGTCGTTGCAGGGACAACAATTGTCTGTAGTTATTTTAAAGCGGTGGAGGTATTGCTTATGGAATCCGTGACCTGTCAAAATTTGGGTGATGTAGAAATTCTGGTCGAGTTTTTTGCGGAATTTGTGAATTTGAAGAAGTGTAGGAAAAATTGTTTTGGTGTGTTGTCCCTGCTCGCTTGATGAATATCTGGCTTGCCAGTTAGCCAGATTGGATTGTCGCAGTTGGTGTTTGACATATGACATTGGGTATGCGCTGTAGTCCGGCGCTTTATGAAGCTGACTGGCCGTTTTCGCAGCTGCGTCTGCAGCTTCGTTACCCGCAACTCCACTGTGCCCTTTAACCCACGTGATTTCAATGTGTGGTGGAGTGTCTATGCGAGTGCTCGTGTGTGTGTGATTATGAATGGTTCTGTGAATTTTCGTGACCAGCGGATGTGTGTTGCTCCGATCTGCGATCGCCTGTATTGCCGACTGGGAGTCAGAGAAGATGGTAGTATTGGTTTGAGCCTTTGCATAAGCCCAATTGCAAGCTTCCAGGATGGCTAACAGTTCAGCCTGGAAGACTGTGCAGGTGCTGTGAAGTTTAAACTTTTTCGTAGTGGTTGTTCCTCCCGGATCATAACAGACGAAGGCTGCTCCGACGGCACCATCGTCCTGTTTGCTGCCGTCAGTGAATATATAGTGCTGTGTTTGGGATGTCGATTGGGCCGCCTCAATTTCAGTTTGTCTGTGTGTCCGGGTGCATGTGACTGATTTGGGTAGTCTTATTGCTGGATGTAGTAGCTCACGTACAGGTGTGGGGCGTTCAGGAGTGATGTCCGCTGGCAAAAGGGTACTAGAACCTGTGAGGCGAGTCGTCTCGACGTGGTGAACTTCTTTGATTCTGAGATCGAGGGGCATGAGCTCTGCGAGTGCCAGAGCGGCAGTGGTAGAGACGGTCCGGAAGGCTCGAATGGCCTTCAGTGCGAATCCCCTCTGGAGGCTGGCGACTTGCTTTTTGACACTCTTCTTGCTTACTATGTGCCCCCAGATACCAGCAGCGTAGGTAATAGTTGGTTCTATCACGTGCAAATAAATTGTGCGGGCGTTTTCCGGGTGCGCGCCCCATGTACACCTGGTGTACATACGTAATTTATTAAATATGCGAGTGGCTTTGCCCAGCACGTATTTTAAGTGGCTATTGAATAGTAGTTTTTCGTCTAGGATGACGCCAAGCAGTTTAATCTCGGGCACAAACGTTAAGTCGGTGCCGTCCATTTGGAGCTTCGCGGTTTTTGCTTTGGGCGTGAAGGCGATGACTTGGGTTTTTGCCGGGCCAAAGGTCAGTTTGACGCGTTTGCCCCATTCGCTGATGTTGGCGAGGATGTTGTTGGTGAGTTGCTCCACTGTTTCGGGTTTATCCGCCGTAACTATCAGCAGGACGTCATCTGCGAAGGCTTGTATATGGCAACCCGATGGCAGTTGCATGTCCAGGAGCTCGTCAAGGATCAGGTTCCATAGGACTGGACCACACGCGGAACCTTGGATGCAGCCCTTTGTCAGGGTTTTGCGCACTCGGACTCCTGCGTGATCCAGCGTAGCGGTTCTATCTTGCACGTAATTTTTAATTAGCCCATAAATGTTTTGCGGCGCTCCAATATGTTTTAGACGATGAAAGAGGGCAGGCCACCAAGCGTTATCAAATGCCGCTCTTATGTCTAACGATATTGCTATGGCAAGTTTGTTGTTTTGTTTGGCGTGGTGTACATGGTTTAGAGCTGTATGGATAGCTTGGGTGGTATTCTTTTGTTGACGGAAGCCGAAT